>CM050166.1:111999623-112126541 GCA_027410445.1 Discoglossus pictus | reverse complement strand
CTTCATCCTCCCTCTGTGGTGTATCACCAAATTAATATTACACAAGGTTCGTCTACATTAAAAGGTATTTATTAAAAGGCAGATAACACAATACTATAAATGTATTACAAACACAACAGCCCAGACCCACGGAGCAACACCCCCTTTTAAATCTATCTACCTATATATATAGTAATTCCCTTCCCCAAACGCTTGATCTTACCCACGGTCAGACCATTGACATCACCTCCATCACCATCACCATCAAGGAAGAAAAACAGGCAACAGCACCAGTTTCCTGCCTGGATATATCCTTAGTTGAGATGATGTAATTTACATCACATCCTGTCCATGCATTACTTCCTTTAGCAATTGTGGGAGGGAAGTAAAGATTCTCAGCCCTCCTACAAAGGCCTGTTTAAGGAAGTCCTGAATTACCATTCAAGGAAGACAAGTTACCACATTCCCTCACTTTTTCTTCTTCTATGTTGCTCAGTTTTCTAGTTATCCCTCTAGTACAGGAGAACCTAGTGGGAGCAAAAACCTGATATACAGGAGAAATTCAACCCACCGTCCCTCCGGAATAGTTCCCTCAGCGACATAAGTTCTCCTGTACTTTCCTATGACTGTCAATCCACATATTACACAAAAAACAGAATTTATAGAATTTAGGTGAGAGTGTGTGATAAATGTTTATGTATGTGCAATGTAAAACTTTATTGAAGAATGTATGAGAGAGAGAAAGAAGAGGAAAAAGACACATTATTATATATCCTCCTTGCAAGTTTCATTGCCACACAAAAGTATATTATTATAATTGTCGTTAATACTTGAATGAACATGAGTACCAGCGACAGTGTTCGTAGGACTGGATGTGTCTCTGACTCATGAAGTTCCAAGGTAAAAAGCTTCATTGTCAAATTTGTCCAATCTGCATTTGCAGTAAAATTGATCATTTCAGTGGTAAGGTTTCTTGATGGAAATACCATGATACAAGACCCTTCTTCCACCAAACATATTTCATCAACTGTCCTATATTCAGAGTGGCCGATAAAGCATGCAATGTCCCCTATGCGGATCACCTCTTGCACCAGGTTTTCTTTTATCAACTGCACCCAGCCATCCTCCTCAGCTCCTTTCTCCCAAACGCAACTGCACAGCCATCGGTGTTGAGATTTCCTGCAACAGCTTTCATCCATCTCCAATTCCTGTAATAGTGGCCAGTCTTTTTGATGGGAAGTGTTGCCTGTAGATTCCATCACTTAACGTGCCAATGCTATGTATGAAGTTCAGTTGCTCTGCCTGCCCCTCCCAGCGGGGAATTGCCAGGATTAGTCCTATTGTCCCAGATTGTAGTCCATGTGGCATCCATTGATCTGGGCCTTCAATATTGCTGTATTTAAGATTGTCCTCAGTGATGTCCACTCCTTTTCTTTTCAATGACGTGATAATCCTTGTTGCATTGATTTGTCTTGCCCACTTGTTTTCCTGGATGTCTTTAAGAGTTTCCTTTAAATCTGCCAACAGCTTTCCTCCAATCATAGAACAGAAAATGGCAGTTCCCACTATTTCATTCTTAATGCTGTTAGCAATGGAAGCAATATTTTCCTCAACTAGATGCAGGTTGTTGGCAATGGTGTGTATGTCATCAACATTGTCTGTCAGTCTACTCACTATAAGGGAGTCAGCTACTCCACCTGTTTTCATAGCATGTCCCATGCCATCAGTAAGGGAGTTTATCCGGCTGTTCACTCCAATGATGTCTGCTGAATTCCATACTCCCAATCCAGTTCCGACTCCTCCTAAAAGGGCTGCAAGTGTGTCCCGTTTTTCTCGACTCCCTGCTCCGGTCCACTCAATGATGGTCTCTTGTATACTTTGCTTAAACCACTGCCGCTGTGATTCCGGGCACTTTGGAGGAATAGAAAAATCATTAAAATTTAGAATTATTGGGTAGTAAGTCCACCCAACCTCTTGCACAACTGTTTCATGTGTTGGTACCACCACCAATCCGCCTATTGGCCATGGTACCTTCTTCTGATCTTTACAACGTTGCAGCTCCTTTACAGAGACAAATACTTCATCTATTGTTAGAACACACCCCTTTCCAGTATCAAAATTGCAGAATTCCTCTAGGTCAGGCTGGGCAGCTATAACTGCAGCGTCCCATTCTCCACCTTCTTCTAATGTTAAGTTACTCACTACTACTGTAATATTTGTAAACCTCCCTTGTATTGGAGCTCTAAGAGCTAATCCCCTGGTACTATTATGTGGCAAAATAATGTTTACTTGTAACCCTCCACCCTCTTTTACTTCCAATTCCCTGGGCCAAATAAATCTATCTGCTTGAACATAATGTAACTCCAATCTTTTCAAACTCTCTCCCTTATTTGAGGTATCTTCTGGCCTTATTGCCTGTCTCCCCATTCCTACTGTGATACAGCTCATACTTATCCATCCTGGAACAAGGATCCACCACAATCTTCTGTTGACACGCATCTTCATTCTTATACAGCCGTGCTCTGTGGGAACACTAGATTCCATCATTAGAAACATATACATAACAAAAACAACAGGGGCCATTCTTTTTGCAAGTTTGTTCACGGCCCTGTAATCAATGGTAAGTCTCCATGATGAGGCTGCTTTTTCATCTCTATTCCCTTTTAACACAGCTTTTCTCACAGGCCAACATGGTGAGTTACATGCATACCCATTTCCAGATTTAATTATTCCACTTTTCTCCAGTATTTCTATCATCTTGGTGATTGATGCCACTGATTCTCTTGGGACTGGATATTGCTTTTGCCATTGTGGGTCTCCTCCTTCCAAAAAGACCATTCCTTTCATTCTTCCACAGTCTAATTTATCTGTAGCCCAAACAGGTATGTCTTGGATTAGCTTCTGCAGCCATTCTGGTTGTCCGTCTAGTTTCAGTTTGTTTTTTTCCAGACTTTTTATCGGAGAGACAATATATGCCATTGGGAGCACAACCCCTTTCGTCAACTCTGTACTTACCTGATTCACCTTTTCTGTCTTCCACAAACAAAAATTGGCAAGATCTACAATGAAATTTCCTTTTTTTAAAACTTCTATTCCCAATATTTCCTCTGGCCAACCCACTATTGCTTCTACTTGTATTGTTTTTTCTCCAACTGCTACATCAATTGGACCTGCTCGAACCTCCTGTGGATTCCCAGTAACTCCCATACTACTTACTGAAGAATCCCCATTTTTGACCCTGTTGGTCATTGTAACTGCTGCTCCTGTATCTACCAACATATTTTTCCCTACCCCTGCGATGACTGTATAACTTGTAGGCCGACCTGCCTCATCCATGGTTAAATTAGCTGAGTGAATGAGATGCTGAGGCGCAGGGGTTGGGATTTGTCATTGTGACTCACTTCTACTCCGTCCCTCTTTTATAACACTATATTGCATCTTTGCCTCACTTTCCTTCAATTTCCTCTCTGACTCAGCTACCTTGTTTTTAAGTATGTGATTTTCCTCTTCTATCCTATCCTTCTGTCTCCTGAGTTCCCAATAGCCCATGTTACCGTTTCTCTCTCCCTCCTGATTAGCCCTCCAGTTGCTGCCATCCCTATTCCTATAGTCCCTAGGTGGATCTCTCCATCTTTTGTCAAAGTTCTGTTTTGGTCTCCAGTTTTGATCATCCTTCTTGTTCTGGGGTACATCCCACGTCTGGTTTCTCCAATTACCATCTATATCTCTACCAGACTCGACCTTAAATGTTCTTACAGCTGAAACAGAGCAGGCCTGTTCTGTGAAAGGATGCTTGATCCACCCTGTATCAGCTCTAGTTAGTACCATTTCCAAGTCTGTTGGTGTTGGATCAAAAAGCCTGATAAATTCTTGACACTCCCGGGGAAGGGCTTCCATTACTTTTGCTATATGTTCTGGTGAGCCCAGCACTAGAGGCTGTTGAGGTTGTCGTAGAGTATACCAAAAAAATATCCTTTGAGCTACCTCTCTAGGACCATCTATTGGCCTCATGGTAATATTTGCTATTTCTTTCTCTATGCTAAGTAGATAGAAATTAGTTGCAGCAATTCTTCCTGCCTGATCAGACACACTGTTATTAAATCCCAATAGTCTACTAGCCAAAGGACCCATAGCGTATTCTAACAGTTCTGTCCATTCCTCTAAGTTAAGACCTCCTTTTTTAGCTCTATCTGCTCCCCTCATAAACCAATGTGTAAACGTATTAAAGTTGTTAGTTGGCATACTTCCCCACCATTTCTGCAAATTGTCTTTATCTGCCATAGACATCGGTCGAGTCTGCATAGAAAATCCTGTAGGTGTTTGCCTTGCATTAAATAATTCTGAAACAATAACTGGTGCTTGTGGTATGGTATCTACTTGTGGAACAGAATAACATAAGAAATCTTTTCTATCTTGGTTCATTTTCGGCACTGGTTCTTTATTTTGTGCCACGAACATATCCAGATCTGGATATATTTTGGCAATGTCTCTGACTCCTTTTATCCCTTCTAACTTTGTTTTATTTTTATAGTCCATTATTATGTTTTGAAGTTCTGTTATTTTTACTCCATAAACATCCCTCTGCTTTTCTATTTCCCTTAACTCCCTTTCTAGTTCCCCAACAATTGTAGTTGTTCTCAAAGCTGCAATTTTTAAACAATCTCTTTTGTCCATTGCTTCCTCCATTTTATTTGTTGTTTCCAAATTATGCTGCCATAATTCTACAACTAAGTCTATTAGGCCTCCTATTGTGGCTACAACAGCTTGTGTGACCAAACTTTTTCTCTTCTTTGTTCTATACTTTTTGTTATTTACAATTTGTGTTAGAACATCCATTAATCTCTTTTATTTTTCACTGTCTGGGTTTGCTGGCTCTGGAAGCTCATATGGACCATCATGTTTTTGAATATGTTTCCTAAAGTACTCACGCACTTCTGTGGGAAAGTATTTGGCCCCTTGAAAAGACATTCCTACTCTTTTACTCACCCAAGTAAGAATCCAAATCAATTTGCGACTAAAGTAGCATGCTTCTGAGTAGCCAACAATAGTTGATGACTATTCAGTAGGCCAGGTGTAATATGTAGAAAAATAGATTAGTACCCACAATGCAAATTATACTTACCTTAGTATGGTGAAGGTAATACTTGCTAATTAACTTAAAATATAATAGCAAGGCCTGCAGGGTAGGAGATAAACCCGAACTAGGATATGCAAGACACCCAAAATGTATAAGGTATGGAAGCCTATAGTGTATTAAAATGCACGCCTGAAATAATATATATATATATATATATATATATATATAATATTTAAAATGGTTTATTTATTATTTTTCTCCAGGCCTGTACTATGATAAAGGACTAGAGAAAGAAAAAGAAAGAAAAGAAAAAAAAAAAAAAATAATAGTATTAACAAACTCAGGTATTTGAAACACACAACAAACTAATTGTGGCCTGGTGCCCAAGCTTGTATATTAAAAATGGAGGCTTGAATTAGCATTTAATTACACAAAGAAGCCACATGGATTCTATTCAAATGCAAAGCTAGGCCTGTACTCAAAAGCACAACAACTCAGATAAACCCACAAAAAGAACCTGTATGATATATATTTGTTTTATGTATCAAAATAAGCTAGTACGAACAAAACTCAACTCAGAAGCTAGTACGATATAGTACGATATATTTGTTTTATGTATCAAAATAAGCTAGTACGAACAAAACTCAACTCAGAAGCTAGTACGATATATATTAAAAATGGAGGCTTAATTTAGCATTCAAATACACAAAGAAGCCGCATGGATTCTATTCAAATGCAGGCCTAGCCTGTACTCAAAAGCACAACAACTCAACTCAGAAGCTAGTACGATATATATTAAAAATGGAGGCTTAATTTAGCATTCAAATACACAAAGAAGCCGCATGGATTCTATTCAAATGCAGGACTAGACCTGTACTCAAAAGCACAACAACTCAACTCAGAAGCTAGTACGATATTTATATAAAAATGGAGGCTTATCCTAGACTCCACACACAATCAGCACTTGATTTCCCATGCAGAGGATAATTAGACAAAGTACTTTTTTTTCCTTCCCCACAAAAAAAAAAAAAAATAAATAAATAAATAAATAAATCTGACTATCTATTAATGTGATACTACCTCATAAATAACCTTTGTAGAAGTCTAAAATTCGTGGTCGCCAAATGTGGTGTATCACCAAATTAATATTACACAAGGTTCGTCTACATTAAAAGGTATTTATTAAAAGGCAGATAACACAATACTATAAATGTATTACAAACACAACAGCCCAGACCCACGGAGCAACACCCCCTTTTAAATCTATCTACCTATATATATAGTAATTCCCTTCCCCAAACGCTTGATCTTACCCACGGTCAGACCATTGACATCACCTCCATCACCATCAAGGAAGAAAACAGGAAAAAGCACCAGTTTCCTGCCTGGATATATCCTTAGTTGAGATGATGTAATTTACATCACATCCTGTCCATGAGCAATTGTGGGAGGGAAGTAAAGATTCTCAGCCCTCCTACAAAGACCTGTTTGAGGAAGTCCTGAATTACCATTCAAGGAAGACAAGTTACCACAAGTGAAAACCTAGCATTTGAATAGATGTTTACTAACTAAAAACTTCTTTAAAAAAATATGTTATGTGCTTATTTAGACCCCTATTCAATTAGCCAAATTGCAATTGAATGAGGGCCTATGAAACTATGTAAATTATTTAAATTGAAACAGTAAAGGTAAGAAAATGCAAGCTAAACATTTTGTGGGGACAATCCTGGACAAAGTGACTTCCATGTTACATAGTTACATAGAGCTTCATTCAATTGTGATTTGGATAATTGGATAATTGAATAGGGTGCTATATAAGCACAGAGCATATTTTTTTTTACAGACGTTTTTATTTAACCAAGAACTTGATTTTGTATAAAAGTGCTCTAACTAAAAACTTCTGTAAAAAAATATGCTCTGTGCTTATATAGAGCCCAATTAAATTGGCCAAGTCGCAATTGAATGAGGCCCATAGTAATTAAGGTTGAAAAAAGACTTTCAGTCTATCAAGTTCAACCTTTTAAGATCTCCTCTGATCTGCAATATGTGGATTAGTTATTAATTAATTAATTAATTAGTTGTTAATTAATTAATAATAGTATAGTATTTGAGGTTGAATAAAGACTGTTAGTCCATCAAGTTCAACCTTTTTAGTTCTCTCTTCATCTTTTTAATATGTGGACTATTTGATATTAATTGTTAATTGATCCAGAGGAAGGCAAACAGAAAAAAAAACATTGAAACTTTGCCAATTGTCTCATAAGGGGGAAGAAAAGCAAAATTCCTTCCTGACCCCAGAAACTGGTGATCAAATTTCTCCCTTGATCAATATTCCTTCGCTAGTTATCTAGGATAACCTTGAATGCCCTCTTTATTCAAAAATATATTTAACCCCTTTTTGAAGTTATCTATCGAATTCGCTGTCACCACCTCCTTTGGTAGAGAATTCAACAGTTTAAACACCCTAACTGTGAAGAACCCTTTTCTTTGTTTAAGGTGAAATCTTTTTTCCTCTAACATCAAGGGACATCCTCTTGTCAGTTGAAAATCTCTTGCTAGAAAAAGTTCACTTGACAAAGCCTTATATTGATCCTGGATGTATTTAAATAAGGTAATCATATCCCCTCGTAGACGCCTTTTTTCTAGCGAAAATAAGTTTAATTCGATTAGTCTTTTTTCATAACTTAGCCCCTCCATTCCCCTAATTAGTTTTGTTGCCCTTCTCTGTACTTTTTCCAGCTCTAAAATTTCCTTTTTATGAAGTGGTGCCCAAAATTGTACTCCATATTCCAAATTCCATATTCCAAATGAGGGAGTACTAGAGATTTGTATAGTGGCAGAATTATATTTGCTTCCCTGGCTTCTATACCCTTACTCTTAATACATGCTAATATTTTACTTGCCTTTGCAGCTGCTGCTTGGCATTGAGCACTGCTACCTAGGTGGTTGTCCACTAGTACTCCCAAATCCCTTTCAATACCTGATACCCCTAGATTTGCTCCATTAAGATTACAAATTGCATGGCTGTTTTTAATTCCCAAATGCATAACCTTACATTTATTTGTATAAAATCTCATCTGCCATTTAGCTGCCCATTTCTCTAATATATGCAAATCCCTTTGTAGGGAAAGTACATCATTATCTGATTTAATTACCTTGCACAACTTAGTGTCATCAGCAAAAATGGAGACACAACTTTTGAGTCCTACTTCTACGTCATTAATAAATATGTTAAAAAGGAGAGGACCTAATACTGAACCTTGAGGAACGCCACTTACCACATTATTCCAATCTGAGAATGTTCCATTTACAACAACCCTTTGCTTCCTGTCTTTTAGCCAGCTCTCGATCCATGAGCAGATATTTACTGCAATTCCTGTATCCCTTAGTTTGCTCAGAAGTCTCCCATGAGGCACTGTATAAAAAGCTTTTGCAAAATCCAAAAA
This sequence comes from Discoglossus pictus, assembly GCA_027410445.1. NCBI lineage: Eukaryota > Metazoa > Chordata > Amphibia > Anura > Alytidae > Discoglossus > Discoglossus pictus. Next base: position 112,118,039 of record CM050166.1, on the reverse strand, counting down.
GACTACATCCATTGAGTTTCCCTGATCCAAGTTCCTACTAACCTCCTCATAGAAACTAATTAGATTGGTCTGACATGACCTATCCTTCATAAATCCGTGTTGACTGCTACATATGATCTTGTTCAAATAGACATATTTTTGTATTCTGTCCCTTATTAACCATTCTAAAAGCTTCCCAACTACAGATGTGAGGCTCACTGGTCTATAATTCCCCGGATTTGCTCTTGCTCCCTTCTTAAATATAGGTATCACCTCTTCTTTTCTCCAGTCATCTAGTAGAGACCCTGTGGTGAGTGAGTCTGGTTTGGCTATTACAGAACCCAGCTCCCTTAGTACCCTTGGATGTATTCCATCAGGACCTGGGGCTTTATTAACATTTATTTACTCCAATCTCTTTTGGATTTCTTCCTGCATTAACCAATTATTTAGTGTATGGTAGTGTAGCCCCAATTTGTTGCGGTGTACCAACCACTGGTATCTCCTTGTGTATACCGACGAAAATAACCTATTTAGCTCATCTGCCTTTTCCTGGTCACTAATTATCAGACGGCCTGTGTCACATTGTAATGTTCCTATAGCTTCCTTCCTCGCAGTCTTCTCATTAATATATTTAAAAGATATTTTAGGGTTAGTCTTACTTTCCTTTGCAACTGACTTCTCATTTTCTATTTTAGCCAGTCTAATAGCCCTTTTGCAAGCCTTGTTGATTTCCTTCTGGTCACATAAAGCTGCCCCTGTTCCCTCCTTCTTGTATAATTTAAATTATTGTTTCTTTTTCCTTATCATGAACTTTAAGTCATTGTTAAGCCACATGGGATGCTATTTACTCCTATTCAATTTATTTCCACATGGTACATGCCGATGAGTATGCTTATTTAGTAAGGATTTTAATGTTGTCCATTTATTTTCAGTATTTTTTTGTGTAAGTTCTTTGTCCCAGTCTATATGCAGTATTGCTGCCCTTAGCTCATTAAAGTTAGCCCTTTTAAAATTTAGAGTTTTAGTTTGCCCCTTACAACTCTGTTTTTTGTATTCAATCTCAAATGAGACGGTGTTGTGATCACTGTTCCCGAAGGGTTCCCCTATTTTAACATTTGATATTATATCAATATTACTTGTGATGACTAAATCCAAGATGGCCCCATTTCTAGTAGGCTCTTGTATAACCTGGGCCAGATAATGATCCCTGAGTGTACTCCAGAACCTGCTCCCTTTAGCTGAGCTGCTGGTCTCATTTATCCAGTTTATTCAATTTTTTTTTGTCTGTGAAAGTGGTTCCCTTTCAAAGAGCCCAGTAGACTTTTAATTGTGTCTAAGAGATGTAACCACAGTTTTTTTTCTTCCTTTTTTGTTATTATTGTACTTTTCTCAAATTGTAGATATAGTTATTTCTTCCTGAAAATGAAACCACTAATCTCTCTATTTACAAAACCTCATAGTAAACAAAGTTTTTTGTAAAAATACGTCCATTGTGTAGTAGATCACTCTGACTTGGGTTGTCTTCAATGGAAACTTTAATCTCATCTGGATTTGTGCACCTTGATAAAGCAACATAGAGTTGTCCATGTGCAAAAACTGGTTCCTTTAAAAAAAATCCCAACTGACTTAAAAGTTTGTCCTTGGGATTTATTGATGGTCATGGCAAATGCCATGATAACTGGAAATTGTCTCATTTGAAGGACAAAAGGCAAACCACTTTCACTTGGAGCTAAATCAATTCTTGGTATAAAAACTCGATCAGGTTTATGGGTCCCGGTCATAATTTCTGCATGTATAAAATTATCTTTTAAATCGTGCACAACTAATCTGGTCCCATTACAAAGTCAGTTTTTTAGATTAATATTTCTCAATAGCATGACAATTGCCCCTTTTTTCAATTACAAAACATGTGGTGGCATTCCAGATGGGGTTAAAGAATTAATAAATTCTATAATAAAATTAGATTCACTGTCTTTATCGTCAGCCTGAACAGAATCTTCACTGTAATAATTCTTTAGTGGTGCGTTGCCGAATTTAAAAATGTTGTTATTTAGGTTTAAGGCATCTATGTTTTTTGATGTTAATATCACTTTATTTGCAATGTCTGAGTAATCATCATTATTTAGAGTGTTTCGAAATATTGCCGATATGAGTGATTCCTTGCAAACCATTTGTGATGGAATTGCAATGGTATGATTGGGTGAATCATGTATTTGTGGATGTTTTCCTTCTCCAATTTGAATGAGCCAATCATTGAATTTGTTTTGGCCTTCAGATATCATATTTAATTATAATTTGAGGTGTAAATATTGTCCACAGTTTACTTGTCTTGATACATGTTTCAATGATGTCAGTCCTATTTCCATGTGGCAGAATAGGTAATGTTTGCCTAAAATAACCTCCTAACTACATCACCTTTCCACCGAATAGCAAATTATTACCCATCACTTATTTAAAAAATCTATCAATACATTGCAAGGCATGACACAACATCATTGTTGCCTCGTCTATGATAATTAATTTACTTTTTTTTTTGGCTTGTAAAGAATTCAGTTGAATATCTGACACTGATGTTTCTAAAATGGGAACTGGCAGTTTAAATCCACTATGCACAGTTCTGCCACCTTCTAACAAAAGTGCAGCAATTCCAGTTGTTGCAAATGGCATTGCTATTTGACCCTGTGCTCGAATGTAACTCATCAAACAATTGTACAGATATGTTTTTCCTCATCCACCAGGGATATCTAGATGGAAATAATGGTCTTTGTCCATTTCATCATTTGTAGCATTTGTGATGGCATTAAATGCTTGCAATTGTAAAGTATTTAAAGTGGCCAGTTTTTCTTATGTTTTTTGTTTTTGAAGCTCAGTGTCATAATCATCAAAGTTGATGTCATCTATAAGTCCTGGATCAGGCAAATTAAAACTTGCACAATTTAATCCATGAGCAAGAAATATTTCTTGAGTTTCCAATAAAGTATTTAAGAGTGCAATTGGCTCATTCAAGAAGTCTTCTGACATATTTAATTTAAATGTTCCCCACAAAGTAAATGCATCAGGTACACTGCAAAAGATGCAAATGAATGCAAATTGTTCTCTCAATTGCTTTGGCATTTGACATAGTGCTGCTTCTTCCAGACCCCTCTCCCATTCTAAATCATCTGCTATGAAGTTTTGATGTCTTGCAGCTAATAGGAAAGTCTCATAAACAATGTAATTCACTGTGCGTAAAGGTTCAAAACGTTGTGCACCAGGAACATGTAAAAGAAGTAATCTTAAACTGAAACGTTCAATGTCTCTTGGACTGATGGTATAAATTTGTGGTATAATTTTATGAGTATCTCTTTTTCGTTGTCGCCATAGACCATTTACAAATACATAGTGATATGGAATCTCAATGTATAAAAATCGTCTGTCCTGAGTGTCCTGGCAGTTTAATTGAAAGCATGCAGTAAGTGTTGTTTCTCTGTTTTCAGTTTGGGCTAAGGCAGTTCTTTTATTGCCTGAAGTAAAGCAAACAAACTGACTTTGTAGCAAATGTACAGCTAATGGATACACAGCATGTGACCGATCATGCATTTCAAAATTCAGAAGACTCCATATTGCTTCCAGAGCACTGACATATCGAGACTCTAAATAATTAGAAAGTTTATCATGTAAAATGGGATTTTCCTTTTCATTTGCTGCACCTTGCACAACAACAGTTGCTGCATCATATCTTTTGTATATATATTTATACACATATTTGATGTATTTAACAGAAGTGCAAGCTTCCACATTTATGTGTGCATTGTACTTCATGAGCAAATGTGGATTTTATGGAACGACATATCTATTATCAACTTTTTGTCCACAGATAATAGCTGTTTGCCTTGTCTTCTTTTATACAAAGAGTATCTATCACAATTAGCATAAGTTTGCATTTGAAATTGTTTTGTATTTTTTTTATTTTCCATACATTGTGAATTTGTATTGATATCTCCACATGGCCCATGAATTATTCTGTGTGTTACAATCTCAAAACTTTTTGAATATTTTTCTGGATGTGGTAGTACAGCCCTAATTACTTAATCCACTCTCTCTGCAGTATTCAATGTATCTTTTTCCTGCAGGGTTAAAAGTATGTGTGCATGTGGCAGGCCTCTTTTTTGAAATTCAAAGGTATAAACAAAAGCCACACATTTTCCAAATAACTGTGCTTTAGTTATATCATGTATTAATGAATTTAGTTTTAATGTTGAATACTCTTGCCACTAAATCTGGTCTGTCAGAAGTAGTTTGTCCAAGATTCAAATTTCCCTTGATCTCTGGCCATTGTGGATTACATGTGAATGTAATGAATAAATCTGGTTTTCGAAATTTTGTGACAATAGCCATTTCATCATTATATCTTTCCCGCATATTGCGAGGAGATCCTTTTAAAGTGGATGGCAAAATGATCTCTCTTCCAGCTGTAATGTCTATGATGGTAGCCAATTCAGCAACATAATCCATCAATCCACTTTTCCAATATTGTTCTACTCAAAGCTTATTTTGATGAAATTTTATACAATTTTGATTATTTACTTTGACTTGTAGATAGGAATCAATAATCCATTGTTGTGTGAGTTTGCCCCCACATAAAATAGGATTAAAAGAATCCTGAATAGCAGTTTGTGCCACTTTATATTCCAGCATAGAAATATTGCATCTAACACGAACTTTACTATTGGGATAACTTTGGTTCTGATCCAGGTTCACAATTTGGAAAGAAAATGGGATATGTCATTGGATCCAAATTACAACTTAATATATTTATGTTTACAAAAGGTTGTTCTTCATTGCGTGGATATATTCTAATATCTCGATGAAAAGGTGGTTCACCATCTTAATTTTTAAAGACCATGATTTTCTGTTGATAAAGTATACCGTCTTTAATCAGTGTTGTGATCTCTTTTTAAAACCATATTTACTCTTGGCATTGTCAATTGGTGTCTTTGAGCATGTTGTTGTTGTTCTTTTCCGACCTCTGCTAATCGTTTGTATGCTTGACTGTATGGGTTGTTGGTTGTTGGCTGTAAGTTTATCCAGCTGTTCAAAGACTATGCGCAAACACTGTTTATTTTCTGGAAGCGTCATCCTTTGTTCAACAGCTTCCATTGTATCTAAGACATATAACTGTGCAAATTTCCTTTGCTCTCTCTCTCTTGTCTGTGTAAATGAGAAGTGCGGAGGTAAATTTGTCCTTGAACTCTAAAACAGTAAGGAACATTTCCCGGGGCATTTTCTGCTAATGTAGCATCCATTGTTTTTTTTAATTGGTATCATTTGGAAATGTTGGATCGCTCATGATACTTTTTTAAGTAATCTGGAAATGTGTGTCTTTGTAGAAGTCTTACCTTTCCTTTCTGACTGCAACTAATGAAGTCTCCATCAGTTGATCTTTCCTTGAGAAAATTATAGGCCCCACAAAACTGACAAACAACATAGAGTAATCCACAATAATGAGTGTCTACTGTTAGTGCTCTAATAAACACAGTATCCTGAGCTTCCTGAACATAGATATCACTACAACTTTCTATATCTACATTGGTTTCCTGTGTATGAACATTGGTGTCAATAGGCAATATTACCATTCGGCAATGTTTCACAGACATGTTTTTGTTTACTTTTTTTTTTCTTGAAAGCTCCAGCACACTCACTTTGTGCTTTCTTACTCATTTTTCTTTTATTTAAAAGTCTCTGTCGGTCTTCTTCTCTTAAGAGTTGGGAAGTTTCGGGTGACTGTGCATCTCTCCACCTTTGCTTCCTTTCCCTTGCCGTTCTTCTTTTGCGTTCAATCCTGTCTTCTCTGTTGTCCTCTGTTGTAATCTGTAATTGTAAATACAGGTGTAAGATGTGATGATTTTTTTGTACTGTACATATTGTTTGTAGCTGCTCTGAATCCAAAGCTAAATAGCATTAATTAAAGAATGCAATGATTTGAAAAGCATTTTGATTTTTTCCATGAAATAAATTAAAACATTTTTTCTTTTTATTGGCATACATTAAAAAGCAAAGCACTGCACATATCTATATTTTTTTGTACTAATTAATTAATTAGTCATTACTAAATGAATATATGTTTATTAATTATTCAATAACTGACATAAATGGAAAACCTAAAGAGTTAATTATGTTTTCCTAAAATAGGGCAAACATAAACAGCTATGAGCAAAGTATACAGTAGATGGGGCTTAAAATAATGTGTAATTTATAATTTTCTTACTGATTAAATCAATTTACTTCTAAGGTCTAATTTACGTTCTTTAAAAGTCAATTAGGTAAGCATATATATGCTTATTTTTTTTTTTTGTTATTGTAAATGAAAAATTAAATACTAAAGCCCTCATTCATTTGCAAGTTGTGCAATGCAATAGGGCACTGTATAAGCACATAGCATATTTTTCATTCATTTCTTTTTTAAAACCTTAGTTTTGTAAAGATGTTCATTAACTAAACATTTTTATCAAAATAATATGCTATGTCCTGATATAGAGCTTTATTCAATTTTGCAAATTGCAATTGAATGAGGCCCTGAATAAATATAAGTTAAATAATTATTAATTAACTGTCATCAACACAAAACAATATGGGAATCATGAAATCATATACCAGTAAAATTGATGTTATTTGAGAAAAAAACCTTGATAATTCAATCTCTGTCTTCAGTCAGGTGCAGGGATGAGTAATCTGTGAAAATACATGAAAATCATGTTTAATGTTTGTATTCAATAATTCATGAGTGAATGAAACTATGATGTTTAATTTGCATAGATGTAAAACATAAATGCATAATCATCAATATATTCATAAATAAAATCATTATAACATTTTAAATGTAGCACATGTCAGAATGTAAAAAAGTGCTTTAAATATGTAAGTGCTTTGAAGGTCCTATCCCTGTCAGGCAATTATAAGCATTCCAGATATGTAAGTGCTTTGTAAAATGTACATATTTTTTTAAAGTATTATAACAAAAAAAATGTTTTTATATTAGTATTATTTATTAGTTTTAAAAGCAATGTACATAAATGAGCAGTAAGGCAGATCTATAAGTGCATGTTAAAAAATGTTATTACTTTTATTGCAGTCTAAAAAAATGTTTTAATGATTACTAATTATTAATTAATTAAAATATTATTATACGTTAATTAATTAATCAATAACTATTATCAATTTAAAAAAATAAAAATGAATCCTTTTTTGTTCCCTAAGTAGATAATTAAATGATACATGTAAAGGTGATCTTTATGCTGTTGAAAGGCTGCAAATGTCACTCTCTGTGTTGAGTCAGGTGCAGAGACGCTGAAACTGTCAAATAAGTTGGAAAGCATTTGTAATATTTGGATTCATCCCTATGAGGCAATCAGCAGCAACACGGATATGTCAGTGCATAGTAAAATATACATATTGTTTGTGGTCCTTCTTTTTTTGGTAATGTTACTAATTAATAATGAATACATTAATGTTAATATATTACTATACTATACTAAAGGCATTGTAAAATATAGAATATTTGTTGTGCATAATGATTATTAATAGTTAATTAATAAAGTAATGTACATTAATAATTAATTAATCAATGTCTAAATATATTAGAAATAGTTAAGCATTAAGGTATTAATAAACTTTACACATTTTAAAATGCTATATTTCTTTTTTTTTTTATGATTACTAATTACTAATTAATAAATTAAAGAACATTATTAATTAATTATTCAATTAATTAATATACAACAAACAGCTAAGCATGAAAGTATTGCTAAACTAAAAAACTATATAAATTATTTTGTTTACCTAATCAATTTGTTTAACTAATCATATTTTTTATTAATAATTAATTACTTAATTATATATTAATGATTATTAATATACTTTACCTATTTGTATTTAATACTCAATCAGTATCCTGAAGAGCTAACAATTTGGATTTTCCAGTAGCAGGAAATTCTGGCTATGTGATGTTTTTGTTGTATTTATTTTTATTTTTTGTGTTTTCCTTGTTTTATGTTGTGTGCGGTTCGACCGTTCCTATGTCATATTTTTCCTATGTAATATTTTGTTTTCTAAGTCCCGCGTCTCGTAATTTTTTTTAAAGTCCTCCGTTCGTCAACTACTTGCAGCCTAAGGCGATCCCGCGTTTTGTAAGTGTTTGTAGGCTAAGTCCTGTGTGTTTCATTCCCTCTACTGCTCGCCTCGCTTCGTGAGGCTCGCAGGCAATGAGCGCCTTTGGCATGATCACCTATAGTGGTTTAACGGCTCGCCTCACTTCGTGAGGCTCGCAGGCAATAAGCTTAAGGCTCCGAGTTTAACGGCTTGCCTTGCAACTTCGGCGCTCATTGCTAAGCCAGACGCACCATGCAAAGCGTGACAAAGTCTCGTAGTTTGACAATTATAATATGTGATGTCTCCAACTAATTCAACTGTCTACATATATTCCACAAAGGGATGAATACATACAGTACATTTAAGAGCCTACCGGACACAACAATATAGATTATTTACTAAAGGTGAATATTACTTTCTGTTTGGAATATTATTTAAGGCTTTTAAAATGCAGAGAAGTATCCAGTATCCCCACTCACACAACAACACAAGTTTACTTGCCGATACAGCTTAATTGTGAGGCGCTGAACCTACTACACGTCTAACAACACTATTTAACAATTACTTTATAGAATTGTATACTAGATTATAAAATGTATGCAAAGATAAGTCTATTTACTAAAAAAATAAGCATTACTGGTCTGTTGAATCAGACTCTACATACCGTGAAACATACTAAGCATATATGAGTAGATTGTAAGGGTTGTTCCATTTAGGAGCCATGTCTCAGTCTTCTCTGTCTTATCCATAATTACAGGTAATATTACGTTGTAGTGGAACTTGCAAAATGATCTATGTATTCCTGGATGAGCTTGTCAGTACTTTTGCATGGCTAAGATTCCTGGTTCCTCTTTCCTGTTTGACCCTGTATTATTACCCCAACCATTACCAAGTAAAATTATTTGCAGCATTTGTGTCCAAATATTCAAAAATCCATGTATTTAATATAAATCCCTATACATTATGACAGCACTGGCAAAATCTCAAATTACTTCACTCCAGGGTATGTAGTACTCAAGAACCTGTTTACTAAATTCATTGTAGGAGGTTACAAAGGAAATCTATTCTGACTAGTTCTTTCCAATATCTTCCAATTGTTTCTTAATGACACATAAACCATAACAGAATCTAATTCTTTAGAATAGACCCTTTCCAAAAAAGTCTCTGACTCTTAATGAAATGATTACTTATGCTGCACTTGCAGACATCGAGCCTCTTTCAATTGCAAGCCAGCAAGTCGCGGGATTAGAGAGCAAGTCTGCGGGCCTGCTGTGGGCCTGAAGTGTCTGTGACTTACGGTGCAATTCAATTGTCCAAGCCCGCAAGTCCCAGCCCGATACCGCACATCGTAAACCATGCCATTGTATGTAGCATCTGGGAGCTTGAACATGATCAGTTAAGCAAGACCGTAACTCCAGATGCAAAAAACAGCCAATAGAAAAGGAGCCGTCATCATGAAGGCCGTAAAACAGGGAGTTGACATGTCAATCAATTAGCGTTTCCGGTCCAATATGCGTTCGGACCCGCAATCCTGCAAAGTGCTAAATACTAAAAATTAATGAAGCCAATGTGATAGTTAGATGTGGATGGCCTGATATGTATTAACTCATTGATTCCCGAGATCAATCTAACCCCGTATTGAAACAGAAAAGTAACTGATTTATGATTGCTGATTTGCGGGCTTGAGACTGTTGTACAATTAATTATAATGTCTTTCGTCACTTTCCCCGTATTTTAAAGTACAGTATTGATTTTTTATTTGCATTTAGTGATGTCACAAACAGTTCGCCGGAGAACTATTCTCAGTGATTTTAGCCTGTTTGCGTTCGCAACAAATGGCGAACATATACGCTTTTCGGTCCGCCCCCTATTCTTTATCATTAAGGAAACTTTGACCCTGCACCTTACAGTCAGCAGACACATTCCAGCCAATCAGCAGCATACACTCCCTTCCAGAGCCTTCCATCTGAATGACAGCCTCCATTTTAGAATCATTCTGAAGCTACATTCGTTGAGAGAGGACATATTATTCTAACTGCTGCTGATTTAACAGGGAAATAGATAGCCAGGCTGTGTATTTAGCTTTCACTACACACCTGAAGGATTCCTTTGATATCTGCTGCAAGGACAGCAACCCAAAAAGCCCTTTTTAGGGCTAGAACATAATTTATTTTATTTTATTATTTTTTTCTGCTCATTTAATAGGGAAATAGATAGCCAGGCTGTGTATTTAGCTTTCACTACACACCTGAAGCACTCCTTTGATATCTGCTGCAAGGACAGCAACCCAAAAAGCCCTTTTTAGGGCTAGAACATCATTTATTTTATTTTATTATTTTTTTCTGCTGATTTAATAAGGAAATAGATAGCCAGGCTGTGTATTTAGCTTTCACTACACACCTGAAGGACTCCTTTGATATCTGCTGCAAGGACAGCAACCCAAAAAGCCCTTTTTAGGTCTAGTACATCATTTATTTTATTTTATTATTTTTTCTGCTGATTTAATAGGGAAATAGATAGCCAGGCTGTGTATTTAGCTTTCACTACACACCAGAAGGACTCCTTTGATATCTGCTGCAAGGACAGCAACCCAAAAAGGCCTTTTTATTTTTATTTTTATTTTTTTCTGTGTAACCTAATTGCATATGCCTGCCTGCTAGCGTGTGTGTGAGGCCTATTACATCTACTCTGACAACTTTTGCCAGTGCACAGTGACACTCATCATATCTAGTGCAACCGTAGTGTGCAGTGAAATAAAACAACCCTTATTTTACTGTAATCGATTGAATAGCAGTTGCCTGCCTACAGGCGTGTTTGTGAGGCCTATTGCATCTAGTCTGCCAACTTTTGCCAGTGCACAGTGACACTCATATCTAGTGCAACCGTAGTGTGCAGTGAAATAAAACAACCCTTTTTTGACTGTAATCGATTGAATATCAGTTGCCTGCCTACAGGCGTGTGTGGGAGGCCTATTGCATCTAGTCTGCCAACTTTTGCCAGTGCACAGTGACACTCATATCTAGTGCAACCGTAGTGTACAGTGAAATAAAAGAACCCTTTTTTGACTGTAATCGATTGAATATCAGTTGCCTGCCTACAGGCGTGTGTGGGAGGCCTATTGCATCTAGTCTGCCAACTTTTGCCAGTGCACAGTGACACTCATATCTAGTGCAACCGTAGTGTGCAGTGAAATAAAACAACCCTTTTTTTACTGTAATCGATTGAATATCAGTTGCCTGCCTACAGGCGTGTGTGTGAAGCCTATTGCATCTAGTCTGCCAACTTTTGCCAGTGCACAGTGACACTCATATCTGGTGTCACAGTAGCTTGCACGCATAGTACCACTAATCGGAAAAAAAATGACAGGCAGAGGCAGGCCACCCGGCAGGGGCCGTCGTGGTCGTGGTGCTGTGATTCCCTTTGGCCCTAGAATAATGCCCAGTTTTCAGAGGCAAAGTGCCCTGAACTTGAACAGTTCTGAGGACATGGTTGACTGGCTAACACAGTACACCCAATCTTCTACAGCTTCCGCTCGGAACTTAGATGCACCATCCTCCTCCAGCTTAGCTTCGGGCACCTCTACAGTTACCACTCGCCCGCCTGCCGCCACCACCAACACTAGCACCACAGCTGCTTCACTTGATCCGTCAGCAGAGTTATTTACACATCCGTTGGAAGAAATGAGTGATGCACAAACATTAGTGCCAGAGGATGTAGATAACAGGGATATGTCCCAGTCAGGCAGCATTACACACATGGACGTACGGTCTGATGATGATGATGATGATGTTGTACCCGGTGCTGCTTCCTTTGTTGAGTTGTCAGATACAAGTGAAGCGGTTGATGATGATGATGCGTCCGTGGATGTCACGTGGGTGCCCGCTATAAGAGAAGAAGAACAGGAGGAAAGTTCAGATGTGGAGACAGAGAGGAGGAGGAGACGAGTTGGAAGCAGGGGGAGGTCGTCGAAAGTAGCTAGTGGCACAGTCAAACAGCATGCATCGGCGCCCGGGGTCAGCCAGACAGCACGCCAGTCAACGCATGCTTTTGCCACCACCAAAATGCCGTCATTGCCGAGCTCAGCAGTGTGGCAATTTTTTCGTGTGTCTGCCTGTGACAACAGGGATGCCATTTGCAACCTGTGCGAAAAGAAACTGAGTCGTGGGAAGTCCAACACCCACCTAGGTACAACTTCTTTGCGAAGGCACATGATGTCACATCACAAACGCCTATGGGATCAACACATGAGTACAAGCAGCACACAAAGTCAAAGCCGCCATCCTCCTCCTGGTTCAGCATCTTCAGCCACATCAACCACTGCTGCCCTGCTTGCCCCTCTCAACCATCCGCCACTCCATGTCTCGACCTGAGCAGTCCCTGCTCATCTGCCCACAGTCAGGTGTCTGTCAAGGACATGTTTGAGCGTAAGAAGCCAATGTCACAAAGTCACCCCATTGCCCGGCAACTGACAGCTGGCTTGTCTGAACTCTTAGCCCGCCAGCTTTTACCATACAAGCTGGTGGAGTCTGAGGCGTTCCAAAAATTTGAAGCTATTGGGACACTGCAGTGGAAGGTACCCGGCCAAAATTTCTTTGCACAAAAGGCAATCCCCAACCTGTACTCGATTGTGCAAAAGGAAGTAATGGCATCTCTGGCACACAGTGTTGGGGTAAGGGTCCATCTAACCATGGATACCTGGTCTGCAAAGCGTGGTCAGGGCAGGTATATCACCTACACTGCGCATTGGGTAAACCTGGTGACGGCTGCCAAGCATGGAATACGTGGCTCTGCAGAGGAGTTGGTGACACCACCACGACTTGCAGGCAGGCCTGCTGCCACCTCCTCTACTCCTCCTACTCCATCCTCCTCCATAACCTCCTCAGCTGAGTCCTCTTCTGCGGCTGCTATGTCTTGCTCCACATCAACGGCACAAACCCCGATCCCCCCCCAGCTCCACAGGTACTATTCCACATCCCGGATATGGCAGTGTTACGCCGTCTTGGGGTTGTCTTCCCTAAAAAGCAGAGAGTCACACCGGACCAGCACTCCTGTCCGCCCTGAACGCACAGGTGGATCAGTGGCTGACTCCGCACCAACTGGAGATCGGCAAAGTGGTTTGTGACAACGGAAGAAATTTATTGGCGGCATTGAATTTGGGCAGGTTGACACATGTGCCGTGCATGGCACATGTGTGTAATCTGATTGTACAACGCTTTGTGCATAAGCACCCAGGCTTACAGGAAGTCCTGAAGCAGGCCAGGAAGATGTGTGCCCATTTCAGGCTTTCCTACGTGGCCATGGCGCACTTTACAGATATCCAGCGGCGAAACAACATGCCAGCGAGGCGCTTGATTTTAGACAGCCTGACACGTTGGAATTTAACACTCCTAATGTTCGACCGCCTGCTCCAACAAGAAAAGGCCGTTAACGAGTATTTGTATGACCAGGTGCTAGGACAGCCTCTGCGGAGCTGGGGATTTTTTTGCCACGTTCCTGGACGCTCATGCGCAATGCCTGAAGGCTTATGCGTCCTTTTGAGGAAGTGACAAACCTGGTCAGTCGCACCCAGGGCACCATCAGCGACATCATACCATTTGTTTTCTTCTTGGAGCGTGCCCTACGAAGAGTGCTGGATCAGGCCGTAGATGAGCGTGAAGAGGAAGAGGAAGAGTTGTGGTCACCATCACCGCCAGAAACAGCCTTATCAGCATCGCTTGCTGGACCTGCGTCAATGCTGGAAGAGGATTGTGAGGAAGAGGAGTCAGAGGAGGAATGTGGCTTTGAGGAGGAGGAAGAAGACCAACCACAACAGGCATCCCAGGGTGCTCGTTGTCACCTGTCTGGTACCAGTGGTGTTGTACGTGGCTGGGGGGAAGAACATACCTTCAGTGAGATCACTGAGGACGAGGAATAGGACATGACTAGCTCGGCATCCAACCTTGTGCAAATGGTGTCTTTCATGCTGTCGTGCCTGTTGAGGGACCCTCGTATAAAAAGGATAAAGGAGAACGACCTGTACTGGCTGTCCACGCTACTAGACCCCCGGTATAAGCAGTAAGTGCCTGAAATGTTATCGAATTACCACAAGTCGGAAAGGATGCAGCACTACCAAAATAAATAAAAATTTATGCTTTACACAGCGTTTAAGGGTGATGTCACAGCACAAAGGCAATCTAACAGCAGAAGAGGTGAACATAATCCTCCTCCTTCCACGACCACGCCGGCAAGGAGAGGACACTTTACAGATGTGTTGTTGATGGAGGACATGCAGAGCTTTTTAAGTCCTATGCATCTCCACAGCCCTTCGGGGTCCACCCTCAGAGAACGACTCGACCGTCAGGTAACAGACTACCTCGCCATAACTACAGATATCGACACTATGAGGAGCGATGAACCCCTTGACTACTGGGTGTGCACCCTTGCCCTGTGGCCTGAGCTATCCCAATTTGCCATAGAACTTCTGTCCTGCCCCGCTTCAAGTGTCCTGTCAGAAAGGACCTTCAGTGCAGCAGGAGGTTTTGTCACTGATAAGAGAAGTGGCCTAGGTCAAAAAAGTCTAGATTACCTCACCTTTATTAAGAAGAATGAGGGATGGATCCCAAAGGGACTGACAGTGGGCGATACATTCGATTAAAAAAGGCCTGATAGATGAGCTGCCTTGAGCTAATAATGGTCCACAAACTAACATCAATGTTTCTGGTCACTGCAACAATACCTAATTTTTGCATTTATATTCTTTTATTGTCAGAAGGCGTACAGCATGTAATGAAAAATAAAGCATTTTTGAAAAGTCTTGCATAACAGTTGTGCAAAAATACATATTTACAATGAAGACATTTTGTGAAAGTTAGCTGGTTATTCCTTCTTATTTTTACTTTTTAGGTTAATAATTTTTCTTATTTTTTACTGTGATTGCAATTTAAGAGATACCTAAAACATGGTAAAACAGACAATAGTAAAGAGTATATCTGCAGGGAACACCAAAGTCCTATTAGCTATCATCCCTCCAGCAGTATTAGCTTATTATTTACAATATCTAACCTGGGCAATCACCCTTGGGTTACCCTGGGGCAGGCTTCAGTGAGCGACCTCTCCTTTCCTGGGATGATTTTGCCGCCGGTTGCTTCTGAAGGGTCTCCAGGGCTCCCCCACTCTGGTCCTTCCCCCAGTGTCGCTTCAACCAGTAACAAATGTTTTATATTTGTAAAGCGACCCAATGATCCCCCTTGATAGAGGTTTATCTTTACAAATTTTGGAGAACCAATTTAAGACCGGTGTCCCCTGTTTCTGGGTCAGGGAGTGTGTGAAATGCCTCAGCCTACAGTAATTGTAATATTCTGACAGCGGTAGCTCATGCTTGTCCCTCAGTTCCTCATAGGTGAGCATCTGGCCCTTTACTAACCAGTCTCCCAGTCTATCTAGTTTCCTTGAACTCCACCAGTGTTGTGATGTTGTGCTCATGTGTTTCGGGGCCTGAGGGTGGTCAAGAATTGGGGTCATTTGGGTGGATCCAGGGAACAAACCTGTGTGTTTCTTGGCCCATTTCCAGTATGATAGTGAGTGTCTGATTAGGGGGTTTGGCGAGTTTTTAAGGCTCTGAGGCAATTCTGATAGCCAAGCCACCTTGTCCCAGGTTAAGGGCCTTAAAGTGTGGTTCTCTAAATACACACAGGCCGGTTGATGACATATAGAATGTGCTATTGGGAGGAAAGATAGGTGACGGAACAGGTATTAAACTGATAGGAATAAATAGTACAACTTAATACACCACTCCTATCTGGTGGAACCTTAGATTGCACGTGCAGTGCCCCAAATTCGAAGTAGGAGGTCCAACCAAGCATCTTTTTCCATCTCCCTGTTCCAAAAATCCATGCCATATACACGTCCCCTGATAGGTGAAGTAACAGGTATTAAACTGATAGGAATGAGTAGTACAACTTAATACACCACTCCTATCTGGTGGCACCTTAGATTGCACGTGCAGTGCCCCAAATTCGAAGTAGGAGGTCCGACCAAGCATCTTTTTCCATCTCCCTGTTCCAAAAATCCATGCCATATACACGTCCCCTGATAGGTGACGTAACAGGTATTAAACTGATAGGAATGAGTAGTACAACTTAATACACCACTCCTGGTAGCAACTTAGATTGCACGTGCAGTGCCCCAAATTCGAAGTAGGAGGTCCGACCAAGCATCTTTTGCCATCTCCCTGTTCTAAAAATCCATGCCATATACACGTCCCCTGATAGGTGATGTAACAGGTATTAAACTGATAGGAATGAGTAGTACAACTTAATACACCACTCCTATCTGGTGGCAAATTACATTGCACGTGCAGTGCCCCAAATTCGAAGTAGGAGGTCTGACCAAGCATCTTTTTCCATCTCCCTGTTCCAAAAATCCATGCCATATACACGTCCCCTGATAGGTGAAGTAACAGGTATTAAACTGATAGGAATGAGTAGTACAACTTAATACACCACTCCTATCTGGTGGCACCTTAGATTGCACGTGCAGTGCCCCAAATTCGAAGTAGGAGGTCCGACCAAGCATCTTTTTCCATCTCCCTGTTCCAAAAATCCATGCCATATACACGTCCCCTGATAGGTGACGTAACAGGTATTAAACTGATAGGAATGAGTAGTACAACTTAATACACCACTCCTATCTGGTGGCACCTTAGATTGCACGTGCAGTGCCCCAAATTCGAAGTAGGAGGTCCTACCAAGCATCTTTTTCCATCTCCCTGTTCCAAAAATCTATGCCATATACACGTCCCCTAATAGTGGACGTAAAAGGGATTAAACCGATAGGAATAGTACTATTTAACAGTACACACCTTATAATAACGCAGACAGAGGCAACACGTATAATCTTCCATGATGTGCAGTGGAAGCCCCCAGACTCTGACCTGTGTATAATCTTCAATGCTGGGCAGTGGAAGCCCCCAGACTCTGACCTGTGTATAATCTTCCATGCTGGGCAGTGGAAGCCCCCAGACTGTGACCTGTGTATAATCTTCCATGCTGGGCAGTGGAAGCCCCCAGACTTTGACCTGTGTATAATCTTCCATGCTGAGCAGTGGAAGCCCCCAGACTCTGACCTGTGTATAATATTCCATGCTCTGCAGTGGAAGCCCCCAGACTCTGACCTGTGTATAATCTTCCATGCTGGGCAGTGGAAGCCCCAAGACTCTGACCAGTCTATAATCTTCCATGCTGGGCAGTGGAAGCCCACAGACTCTGACCTGTGTATAATATTCCATGCTGGGCAGTGGAAGCCCCCAGACTCTGGGAGTCTGAAGAAGAGGATTTAGAGGAGGAAGTTGGCTTTGAGGAGGTGGAAGAACAAACACAGCAGGCGTCCCAGGGGGCTTGTTGTCCCCTTTCGGGGACCCTTGGTGGCTGGGTGGAGGAAGAGACCTTCAATGACATCCAACCTTGTGCAAATGGGGAGTTTGCGGTTGGGCAAATGGACTGTTTGCGGTTGTTTGCGGTGCATTAAAAGGGGAGATTGGTCTGTTACTGTGAAGCGGGTGTAACCCTTACACTACCTGATCGATACAACATCATACCTGTTGTTTTAAAGCATGTTATTCCAAACAATTTAGGAATGTTAGGTGATTTATGCCTTTAATGGCTTAAAACCAGACTCTGCATCAACTATGTAATTTTCCGTGGGAGTTTTGCCATGGATCCCCCTCCGGCATGCCTCAGTCCAGGTGTTAGTCCCCTTGAAACAACTTTCCCATCACTATTGTGGCCAGAAAGAGTCCCTGTGGGTTTTGAAATTCGACTGCCCATTGAAGTCTATGGCGGTTCGCAAATGTTCGTCCACTCTCGAACATTTGATGGAATTCGCGTCCGCGGTTCGCGAACCGAAAATGTGATGTTCGTGACATCACTATTTGCATTTAAAGTGCTCCGGACATGTCTTTAAGCCCTTTGAAAATCCTCCTTGGAACCCGTGACTTGTGGTTCTGCCATTTGCACCCCTTGGTGGCTTGCTTAGCGAGGGGGAATCGGAGCAATTGAATAGCTATTTGCGATTTTTACGATCCTAACTCTTGCGGCCGTGAAAGATCCAAGGCTTGGAGGGGCCTTAACTTGCAATATTAACCAACGCAATTAATTGGAGGCCGGAGCATGTAAAACAATCAGACCCTGCAAAAAGACGCCAATTGAATAGCAAAATAAATTACTGGCTCTATTTCCGAAGCCCGGATCTCCCGATGCCTCAATTGAATGAGGCTCATTGTGACGAAGTCACACTTTTTAATTAACCTTAAAAGGGGATAAGGCTTGTTATAAAAATAATAGTGTGTATCTCATTATTATTTGCTGAAACCATTGTGTCCAAAAAGGTTACATGTTCTTTACTCCATATATACATACATTTTATGAAAGCTATTATTTGTTATTCTATATCTGACTTTGGGTACAAATGTCACCACGCCATGCCATGAACAGCTCCTTAACGTATGTTAAACATCAGGTTGTTTTTGATTAGCTGTCATGTCTAACTATCTGTGACCCTATGGACCACAGCATTCCAGCCAGTGCCCCTCTGAGTTTATTGTTTCAATAATCTCATGTATTCAACTCTTCTTTCTAAAACCCCTTCATGGTATGCTTTTAATCTTTCCCAGCATCAGAGTCTTCTCTAGGGAATCCGGTCTCATCAACCTTCCAGTGAACAGTTTGACTTAATTTCCTGTAGTATTGATTGATTGGATCTTTTTACCATCCAAGGAAATCTACACAGTTTTTTCCAGCACCCCAATTCAAAATCATCAATTCTACAACACTTCTTTATGGTCCAACTCTCATATGCGGATGTTACTACTGGAAATACCATAGTTCTAACCATGCATACCTTTGTTGATAGTGTAATATCTTTACTTTTTAATACCTTGTTCAGACTTGTTTTAGAGCCAAAGAAAATACAAACTGCTGTTGTCTCCACTTCTTCCCTGTTTGACCGGAACTAAAGTTAGCTTTTGCACTGTCTTTTTTCACCCTCATGAATAGACCCTTTAGTTCCTCCATCAGAGTAGTAACATCCTCATATCTGAGGTTGTTAATATTTCTCCCATCAATATTACCTCAGGCTTTGGATGTGTCCAGCTTAGCCTTAAACATGATATATTACTTGTTTAATAAATATAGTGATAATATACAACGTTGTTGCACTCCTTTCCTGATCTTGAATAATTTGATTGTTCCATGTCCGGTTCTTACTTAAGATTACTCAACAGATGGATGAGATGGACCGGTACCCCCATCTCTTTAAAAACTTGATACATTTTGTTGTTATATGAAGCAGAGACAGATGTTTTTTTCTGGAACTCTTGCTTTCGCTATTATCCAGTGGACATTGGTAATGTTTTTGGTACTGTTTTCCTTTGTGCTCTGACTCTTTGAAACCTGGTGTCCAAATCTAGAAGGTCTAGGTTCATATATTATTGTAGACAAGCTTGTGTGTTCAATAATTGGAGCACTATTTGGCACTGCCTTTGTTTGGTGATTAGGATGTAGACTGACATTTTCCAATCTACTGGCCATTGGTTGAGTTTTCCAAATTTGTTGGCATAATGCAAGCAACAATTTCATAGCATCTTCTTGTAGGATTCAGTTCAGCTTGGATTAATTCAGCTCCTGCAGCCTTCCTTTTAGCAAAGTTTCTTAATATATAGTCAATAGTTATATCTGAGGCAATTGGAAGAGGGTGTTTACTATGACAGTATAATTATCATGACCAAATTCTGCTAATCTCTGACCTGCTGAATTGTGTACTCAAGACGTAGGCTGTAATGAGTGCCAAAGGCGCTCATTGAAGGCCTCGCAATCAGTGCCGACACACAGTGCCGCAAACAGAGGAAAACAGTTGCGCAAAATTATTTTTTTTTAAAGCCAACCACGAAACTGAAAGGACCACCAAAAGAACACAATTGCCTCAAAATAACTTACACACTCACACACAGCACAGAGGGGAGGGGGGGCAGGGAGCCTGTGAGTGGGGTTGCAAGTTCATTTGAGGCATATTTGGTGTTTTTCCACAAACAAAAAAAATGGCGGCCGAAAAAAACGTAACAGGATGAAAAAGAGGCTGAAGGCATTCAAAAAGAGACCAAAGCCAGTAACACTTAACGCAAGACAGTAACACTTAATCCAAACAGTACATACTTAACTAGTGATGTCGCGAACATCAAATTTTCAGTTCGCGGTTCCATCAAATGTTCGCGAACGGGCGAACCCGGCGAACCGCCATAGACTTCAATGGGCAGGCGAATATCAAAACCCACAGGGACTCTTTCTGGCCACAATAGTGATGGACTGTGGCATGCCGGAGGGGGATCCATGGCAAAACTCCCACGGAAAATTACATAGTTGATGCAGAGTCTGGTTTTAAGCCATAAAGGGCATAAATCACCTAACATTCCTAAATTGTTTGGAATAACATGCTTTAAAACATCAGGTATGATGTTGTATCGATCAGGTAGTGTAAGGGTTACACCCGCTTCACAGTAACAGACCAATCTCCCCATTTAATGCACCGCAAACAACCGCAAACAGTCCATTTGCACAACCGCAAACTCCCTATTTGCACAAGGTTGGATACCAAGCTAGCCATGTCCTGTTCCTTGTCCTCACTGATGTCCTTGAAGGTCTCTTCCTCCACCCAGCCACCAAGGGTCCCCGAAATGTGTCAACAAGCCCCCTAGGATGCCTGCTGTGTTTGGTCTTCCACCTCCTCAAAGCCACCTTCCTCCTCTGACTCCTCTTCTTTAGACTCCCAGAGTCTGGGGGCTTTCACGGCCCAGCATGGAAGATTATTCACAGGTCAGAGTCTGGGGGCTTCCACTGCACAGCATGGAAGATTATACGCGTTGCATCTGCGTTATTATAAGGTGTGTACTGTTAAGTAGTACTATTCCTATCAGTTTAATCTCTGTTACGTCCACTATCAGGTGACGTGTATATGGCATGGATTTTTGGAAGCGGGAGATGGAAAAAGATGCTTGGTCGGTCCTCCCACTTCAAATTTGGGGCACTGCGCGTGCAATCTAAGGTGCCACCAGATATGAGTGTCACTGTGCACTGGCAAAAGTTGGCAGAGTAGATGCAATAGGCTTCACACACACGCATGTAGGCAGGCAATTGCTATTCAATCTATTACAGTTAAAAAGTGTTGTTTTATGTCACTAAGCACAATATAAGCTGTGAGCCTGACACAGGCAGGCAACTGAAATTAGATTACAGGAAAAAAATGGTTGTTTTCAATGTATGTTACACCACCAGGAATGAGTAGTGAAAATAAGCACAATATAAGCTGTTAGGTGTTAGCCTGTCACACACACACACTGGCAGGCAGGCATAGATTACACACAAAAAATTATAAAATAAAATAAATGATGTTCAAAGTTTCCTCAATGTTAAAGTATAGGGGGCAAACCGAAAAGCGCATGTGTTCGCCTTTCGGTTCTCCGGCGAACTGTTCGGGACATCACTACACTTAACCCAAGGCAGTAACACTCCTTGCGAGACCCCTAAACTACACAGGCGGAGAGGCTCGCGATGAGCGCCAAAGGTGCTCAAGTGCCAGGCCTATAAAATACACAGGGGAGAGGCTTGCAATGAGTGCCAAAGGTGCTCAGAGGTGCTCATTGCAAAGCGGAAAAGTAAAAAAAAACGGCTCATTGCAGGGCCTGTAAAGTACACGGGGGGAGAGGCTCGCAATGAGCGCCGAAGGTGCTCAGAGGACCCATAGCCTCACATTGAATGGCAAGCAGCATTGCCAGGCTTACAATGTTACTCCCATCATTTTTGAAAGGCAATTTCCTACTCATAATATAATTATCAGTTAACCCAATATATAGATCTCTGGCTGAAATTTATAAACAATACTAGTGACTTGCTCGTCAAAAATTACAGGGCAATACAAGTGTAAGGTAGGTAATGCTGTTTGCCAGAGACATAACATTTTTTTGTGGTCTGAGATCCTTCAGCGTTTATTGTGAGGCTGTTGTTTTTTTTTTCTGAGAGGTGCTTTTGCTGTTATTGTTTTGTCCGCGCGGATCTTTTTGCGCTTATTGCAAGGCTTTGTGTGCTATGAGCAGCGTTAGCGCTCTTTGTGAGGCACA
Source organism: Discoglossus pictus (assembly GCA_027410445.1). Classification (NCBI taxonomy): domain Eukaryota; kingdom Metazoa; phylum Chordata; class Amphibia; order Anura; family Alytidae; genus Discoglossus; species Discoglossus pictus. The sequence goes on along the minus strand of CM050166.1, from coordinate 112,095,790 downwards.
TGGTGAATGGCTTTTGTGTTTATTGCGATAATTAAATAATTAAATAATTAAATAATTAATAAATTAATAAATGAATATACTTTACCTATTTTTAAGTAATATATGCAGTAAGCATTGTGCTGAAGAGCTGACAATCTGTTTTGATGTTCCTGCAGCAAACAATGTAGGTTTGCACTGTTGTGGAGCTGAGGTGTAAGTGTCAGCAATGTGTGCAGTGTGTAGTGTAAATATGGTGTATGTGCGAGGGAAAGCCGTTAGTGTAGCTGTGCACTTCCGCTTTGTGTAAGTTGTAAAATGATGGCGACTGTGTATGTGATACGTGGATGTGGATGATTTAGCGTCCTTGCTAAAAGTGTATATTTGCCTCGTACGGCTTTTAGGAAAAGCATTATGTGCTTGCTGTTGTTTTGCGGCTTTAGGATCCTGTAGCCTCGTTTTCGGTTTTTTTCTCTCACTTAAGGGATTTTCGTGTGTCTAAACTCGGGAATTTGGACTAAAATTGAGGTGTAATTTCACTTGCAGAGGTCCCAGGTCCCCCCCCCGCCTTGCTGTCGGTAAGCTTTTTATGTGTTTTTTGTGTGTATTTATTGTGTTTTTAATGTTTTCAGGTGTGCGCGGTTCAACTGTTAAGGATGTATTTTTGCGAGTTGTTAATGTTTTTTTTTATAAGTCCTTAAATTTTGCGTTCTAAGACCTGCGGTTCGTATTTTTTTGTGTAAGTCCGAATTTAGTAATTGCGTGTTAGATCTATTTTGTTAAAGTGCCGCTTGTGTGTGTGTTTGTTAAAGTACAGCTTATTGCAAGTCTCTCCCCTGTATTTTTTTTTTATATAAATCTATTTTTTTATAATAATTAATTAATTAATTAATTAAATAATTAATTAGTATACTTTACCTATTTGTAATTAATATATCCAGCAATCAATATGCTGAAGAGCTAACAATCGCTGTTGTTTTTCCTGCAGCATACAATGTGCATTTGGACTGTTGGTGATCTGATAAGAAAGTGTCAGCAATGTGGCAAGTGTGCAGTGCAAATAGGCTGCGTGATAAACGGCTTTGCTAGCCTGCAGTTTTAACGTTGCGTTACCAAAGATTTTTGGCAAGCCCGCACTGCTGAGAACTATATATGTGACTAGCGACTTGCCCGTCAAAAAATGACAGCAATGTGATGTATATGTTTGTCAAGTTGTTTAGTTATTTATATATATATTTGACTCTTGTAGGTATTGTGATATGAACGTGTATTTTTGTAAAATGTTGATGTAATGGTTTTTTTAACATGAAATTTGTATCTGAATAATTGTTCACTTTAATATACATTGAATCCAGAGGAAAGCAAAAATGAAAAAGCCTTGTTGAAACGCCCATAATTTTAAAATGAATTTTAAAATATATGTAAACAATAACGTTCAAAGTATATATTTTTAAACTTGATATTTATTTTTTATGTAACTTTGGAAGTTGACAAAATATTTGTATAATTTTGAACATTATAAGCAGGAACACAGTGAATACATTTTTTAACTTAATTTTGTATTAAAAGTATTAAGATTTGAATGTAAAAACAGTTGAACTTTAAATTAATAAGTATTAACATGCAATTTGTATCAGAATAATTGTTAATTTGAATATACATTGAATGTATAGGAAGGCATACAGTAAAAACTCTCATTAAAACGTACCAAATGAAATTAATTACTTACTGATCACATAAACTGTCGATAAACATTAATTTAGGTAGTAATCTTAAGATAACAGACAATATTTACATTGTGACTTAAAAGGTGCTTGAACTCTTGACATGAATTTTATAATCTGTTTGATGAAATAACTTATAAATATTGTTTTTAAACTTGTAACATTAGAAACATTAACACAGTGAGTTAACATTGTAACATAATTTTTCTTAAAAATGCAAGGCAAGTATTTTGTGAGGCGAATTATCCATAAACATGACTTCCATTAATTATGACTCAATTAAACAACAAATTGTTATGTATTTTTGAATGCTTTTCCAAAATGTTTGCATGGCTTTAGTTTGTATCCTGCAAAGTTATAGTACTTCATAGTAGACAATGTTTTTAGTAAAAATACGTCCATCTTCTAATAAATCACCTTGACTTTCATTTTTTTCAATGTAAACTTTAATAGCCTGTGGATTTTTGCACCGTGACAATGCAACGTACAATTGACCATGTGCAAATACTGGTTCTTCCAAAAAAATACCCACAGATTTGAAAGTTTGACCTTGTGATTTATTAATGGTCATGGCAAATGCCATAATAATGGGAAATTGTCTTCTTTGAAGTATAAAAGGGAGACTACTTTCACTTGGTGCTAAATCTATTCTTGGTATGAAAACTCTCTCTCCTTTATGGGTCCCAGTTAAAATTTCAGCATCTATAAAATGGTCCCTTAATTGTTGAACAATTAATCTTGTGCCATTGCATAGGCCTTTTTTGGGGTTCATATTTCGCAGTAACATGATAATTGCACCTTTCTTTAGCTGCAAAATATGTGGTGGCATTCCAGAAGGAGTTAGAGAGTTTATGAATTCAGTCAAAAAGTTAGCCTGACTTTCATTGTCATCAGCAAGTACAGAATCAGCACTGTGATAATTTCTTTGTGGTGCATTAATTTTTTTTAAGATTTCATTATTGAGGATTAATGCATCTTTATTTTTACACGTCAGTATGACTTGGTTGGCAAGCTCGGAATATTCTTCGTTATTGATGCTCCCTTCAAATATAGCCGATATAATATCTTGTTGACAAATCATCTGAGGTGGGATCTCTACAGTGTCGTCAGCTAAATGTAGTATTTTTTCTGTTCTGCCTTCTCCAATTTTAATAAGCCAATCATTGAAATCATTTTGTCCTTCTGATCTCATATTTTGTTGCAGTTGAAGATGGGTAAAATGTTTCCATACTGTGCTTGACTTGATACAGGTTTCGATAATGTCAGTTCGATTTCCATGTACAACAACAGGTAATGTTTGTCTAAAATCGCCACCCAACAACATTACCTTTCCACCAAATGGAAAAATATTATCCATGACTTCACGAAGCAAACGGTCAATACATTGGAGGGCATAGCATGACATCATTGTGGCCTCATCTATTATAATTAATTTACATTTCTTAAATTTCTTTGCTTGTAAGGATGTCATGCGAATATCTGACACAGAATTTTCTAAAATAGGCACTGGCAGTTTAAATCCACTATGAACAGTTCTTCCACCTTCTAATAAAAGTGCAGCAATTCCAGTAGTGGCAAACGCCATTGCTATTTGTCCTTGTGCTCGTACTGAACTCAGTAATAAATTGTACAAATATGTTTTTCCTGATCCGCCAGGTCCATCAAGATAGAAATAACGCTCTGTCACCATGTCATCATCTATTGCATTTTTAATGGCATGAAATGCTTGCAATTGTAGTGTATTTAAAGTTGCAAGTCTTTCTTGTGTTCTTTCTGCTTGTAGTTGAATGTCATAGTCTTCAAAGTTTATGTCATCTATAAGACCTGGATCAGGCAAATTAAAACTTGCACAACTTAATCCATGAGTTAAAAAGACTTCTTGGATTTCCATTAACGCTTTTAAGTGTGCAATGGGTTCATTGTGTCGTCGCATAAAGTCTTCAGCCATATTACTTTTAAAAGTCTCCCACAAAGCTAATGCATTTGGAGCATTTGAGAAGATACAAATAAAAGCAAATTGTTCTCTCATCTGTCGTGGCATTTGACATTGTGCTGCTTCTTCTAAACATCTTTCCCACTCTGTATCATCAGCGAGTAAGTTTCTATGTCTTGCAGCTAAATGGAAGGATTCATATACAATGTCATTAACAGTTCTTAATTGTTCAAAACTTTGTGCTCCTGGAACATTTAAAAGTAATATCCGTAAGCAAAAACGTTCAACATCTCTTGGACTGACTGTGTAAATTCGTGGAATTATTTTATTGCCTCTGGTTTTTCTTGGTCTCCATAATCCATTCACAAAAACATAGTGATATGGAATTTCAATATATAAGTATTGTGTTGCTTGAGCATCATTTAAATTGAATGCAAACCATGCAGTTAGTGTAGTGTGACGATCTTCATTTATTAAAAACTTTGTGGATAGATATTTACCACTGCAAAACTTCTTTGCTAAAAAAAACATTGATGTGGTTATTGAGCTATGTATTGCATAGTGGCAATTTAAATAGAATAAGGGAGATAGTAAATTTATTTTTTTATTTTTCTGTTGACACGGATGCAACTGAAAGCTGTTTCTTTAGTTTTCTCCTTTTATACTTATTATACTGTACCTTGGTTGAAGTGTGATTTAAATCCGAATGTTTGTTGATCCTCGGTTGAAAATCGTTGTCCAATGGTGTGGTCCTCTGTTGGAAGTCCTCGTCCGATGGTGTGGTCCTTTGTGTAAAATCCTGGTCCTATGGTCTGGTCCTCTGTTGAAAGTCCTGGTCCGATGGTGTGGTCCTGTGGCGATAGCCCTCGTCCGATGTTGTGGTCCTGTGGCGATAGCCCTCGTCCGATGTTGTGGTCCTTTGGTGAAAGTCCTCGTCCGATGGTCTGGTCCTGTGTTGAAATTCCTCATCCGCTGGTCTGGTCCTGTGGAGAAAGTCCTCTTCCGATTGTCTTCACGCAGTATCTGTTGTAATATAAAATAGAAAATGTTGTTTGAGTGAAATGTCTTTTAAATAAGTAAAAAATATATGAATTTGGCTGTATTGTATCAGTTATGGTATTTCTTTTCTATTTTTGTTTTTTAACTTTCTGTACAATCCCACGACTTTTGTTATTCTTATTTAAGGTTCTTAGTAAGGCTTGTGGGTTGTGATATATTAAATAAGAATATGAATTTATTTTGCTATGTGTTTATGTTAGTTTTTGTACAATCCTGTTTTGTGCGCACCACTTGTGGTATACTTATTTAGCCTTTATTGGGATGGTTATAGTTTGTGAAACATGAAATAATATAATTAATGTAGTTTGCTATGTGTTTGTGTTAGTTTTTTACAATCCTGTTTTGTGCGCACCACTTGTGCTAAAGTTATTTATTCTTGATTGTACTGGTTATAGGTTGTTAAACATTAAAGAAGAATGTTAATGTAGTTTCCTATGTGTTTGTGTGATTTTTTGTACAATCCTATTAGGTGCGCAACGCTTTTGTTATTCTTATTTAGGCTTCTTTGTAAGGCTTATAGGTTGTTAAACATTGAATAAGAAAGTTAATTTATTTTGCTATGTGTTTGTGTGAGTTTGTTCCAATTCTGTTTTGTGTGTAGCACTTTGGGTCTCATTCAATTGCAATTTGGCTAATTGAATCGTGCCCTAAATAAGCACATAGCATATTTTTTTAAAGAAGTTTTTAGTCAGTGAAAAACTTTCTTTTGGATAGATTTTTAGTAACTAAAAACTTCTTTAAAAAAAATGTTATGTTCTTATTTAGAGCCCTATTCAATTGGGCAAATTGCAATTGAATGAGGGCCTTTGTGTGTACCATATGTTGCATAGTTTGCCCCTCATTGAATTGAATTTTTTCAATGTAATAGTACTCTAAGGCCCTCATTGAATTGCAATTTTGAAAATTGAATAGAGTTCTAAATAAGCACATCACATATATTTGTTAAAGATGTTTTTAGTTATTAAGCATCTATCCAAAAGCAAGGTTTTCACTAACGAAAAAGTTCTTTAAAAAATATATGTTATGTGATTATTTGGATCCCTATAGAATTAGCAAAATGGCAATTGAATAAGGGCCTAAAAGTGCTTATTTATAGCTCTATTCCATTGGCCAAAACACAATTGAATGAGGGCCTTTGGTTGCTGCATTTGTTATATTGTCAGCTCCTCATTCAATTGTGTTTTGGCCAATGGAATAGAGCTCAATATCACCACAGAGCATATTTTTTTACCGAATTTTATATTTAGTGAACTTGTATCCAAAAGCAACGTGTTCACTAAATAAAAAGTTCCTTTAAAAAATATGATCTGTGCTTATATAGAGCCCTATTGAAATGGGCAAATCACATTTGAGTGAGGCCCTCGGCCATTAAAGATATATAGGTCCTCATTGAATTGCAATTTTGCCAATTGAAGAGGGCTCTATATAAGCACATAACATATTTATTGAGCGAAGTTTTTAGTTATTGAAGACCTTAATTTTGGATAGAAGTTCATTAACTAAAAAGTTCTGTATAAAATATATGTTATGTGCTTATATAGAGCCCTATTCAATTGAGCAACTCGCAATTGAATGAGGCTCATGGTTCTTTCTTTTTTATACTTAATACTTTACCTTGATTGAAGTGTCGAATGACAGAGGGTCCCCTCCTGCCAATCTTAATCCGCAGATCTTCTTGTAGTGTCTGTTTGAAAAAGAAAGTGAAATAGTTATTTGTATGTTTATAATTTTTCATCTAGCAAAGCATGGCCTTTTGAGCACGTAATGTCTTGTTGTATCTTACCTGTTGTTCTTTGTTGGTGTTCTTTAAAAGGGATTGTGCTTCACAATGCACGGTGCAAATTGTTGAGTGACGCTGTTGATCCAGAGTCTGTTTGAATATTAAAAGAAATAGAAAGATTAAGCTTTATATGATCTATTGAATTGCAGTAAATTAATGTCATTTAAATATACTTCTGTAATTATTTTAAATTGACCTTATTTTTTGGTGGGGGCTACACACATATGTCACATACATGAAGCACATTCCATAGTTTAATGTAATTTTTTTGTGGTCGTGTGACATATCACTATACATTAATCATATTTAAATTGTTAAATTCACCTTATAATTTTTTTTTCCAACACACATAAATGTCTGTGTGTGAGATGTAACTATAGATGATACACATATATGTGCGTGTCACATATCAGTATACATGACATATAATGTCATTTAAATGTAGTTGTTTAATGATTTTGTTTTAAGCTAATTTTGTTGCAGTGGCAGCAATTCACATAAATGTCCGTGTCACATGTCACTATGCAGGGGCAATACACATAAATGTGCGTGTCACATGTCACTATACATTCTATACATATATGTGCGTGTCACATGTCACTATACATTATAGACATATATGTGCGTGTCAGATGTCACTATACATTATAGACATATATGTGCGTGTCACATGTCACTATACATAAACCTCTGTTTAATATTGAATTATGTTTTTTTTTTGTTTTGTTAAATGAACCGTATTTTTTTTGTGGGCCTATACACATAAATGTGTGTGTGACATGTGACTATACATGATAGACATAAATGTGCGTGTGACTACATAAATCACATTTTTCTAGTTCATATTTCTTTGTTTTGTGCTGTCTTGATAATAAAATGTAATATATTATAGCTTACCTCTCAGTTGTAATTTGCACAGTGTAAAGTAGTAAATTAGTAAAGAATTGTCTTCTCAAGTAAAAGCAGCAGTTATCTATGAAGTAACTCCGTTCATCACCTGAGGAGAAATGTATTTTTTTGTGTAAAATAGGCAGTATTTATAAACTGATAGAAAGTTCTGGAAAGTGAGACCGTTAGAACCCAATACGGATGCGCTATTTGCGTTCCAGCTTACAATTTGCGTTCCATCTGCCATTTTGTGCGTAGTACTGTTCAAAATGGTGTTTAATATGATTGTGATACGTTCCGCATAGTATGTGTTTCATTATTGCGAGTAAGTGTAGTATAGTTACGTCTGAAGCCTCGTTTTCGTTTTGTTCGTCGGCCATTTTTTCTCTCGCTTAGCGATGGTATTAGTGTCTAAAGTGTTTTATTTTGATTTAAATGTAGATGTAACTTGTTTTTTTGAGGTGCTGGATGGTTCCTCTTGCTGTAGGTAAGCTTTTTATGTGTTTGTTGTGTGTATTTCTTAAGTTTTAAATGTTTGTATGTCGGCGTGTTGCGTCCGATGTTTGCAAGGTCGTAATGTGTGGTAACGTGTCTCGTATGGTGTTTGCGTGTGTAGCCTCGTTTTCGTTTTATTCGTCGGCCATTTTTTGTGTCGCTTAGCAAATTATTTAGTGTCTAAACTTTTTTATTTTGAGTGCAATTAAGTTGTAAGTTGCATTTTTGAAGTCGTGGGTGCTCCCTCTTGGTGTAGGTAAGCTTTTTATGTATGTGCTGTGTGTATGTATTGTGTTTTTAATTTTGTAATGTTCGCGAGTTGCGTCCGAGTGTTGCGAGGCCGTAATGTGTGTGAACGTGTGTCGTATGTTGTTTGCGAGTGTCGTAATGTGTGTGTCGTGCTCTTTGGGTTGCGAAGTGAACTTTGCGAGGTTCGCAGTTGCTGGGCGGCTCTCGCTTTGTGAGGTCCTCAGGTGCTCTTTGTGTTGGGAATTTGGGTTGTGAATTTTGCAAGGGTCGCAGTTGCTGCAACTGAAGCCCTCGCTTTGCGAGGTCCTCAGGTACTGGCATGGTATCTCACCTAGCCAGATTTCCACTCTCAAACTCATCCTTGTACAGGGGTTGTAGTGCCACAGGAACACTGAGATATATGTTGTGGGATTGCAATAAAATAGCTCATATTAGGACTGAAATTTATGCCATTTTAGAAATGTGAGGAGTCCAGGTTCCTCAAAAGCCAGAGGAAGCCCTATTAGGCCTTACTATTCTGGGTCTCTCAAAGGAAACTCAATTTGTATTAAACCAGAAACTGGAAGGCAACTACCCCTGCTTTTGAAGAAGTCTTGAGGAAAATTAAATATATTCATTCAATGAGTATGATATTAGCAGAGCTTGATGTAAATGATAAAATATGGGCTTCTTGTTGGGATGCTTGGACCTTGTCAATTGGCTGGCAGTAAGAGCAGTGAAAATATTCTACATTGATCTTATTTGGCAAAGAATAACCTTGAGGCCTCAGGCTCCCCTCCCTCTCGCCCACCCCCTCCCACCCCTACCTTTCTTTCCTTTTTCTTTTCTTGGTTATTGTGGTTTTGTTTTTTTCGACAATACTAACATTAATATTGCTTCTATATTATGTCAATTTTGCAATGTATATTTGGACATGGCACAACCTTCTTTTCTATTAATAAAAATGATTTAAAATAAAATAGGATTTTAGAAAAGTAGATTCCATTTAAGAGAGTGAAAAGGTAATAGTGTTCACTAGAGAGTGTACACGAGGTAAAAGCTACAATTGATGTTCAAGTAATATGAGCTTAGAAAAGTAAATTGCATTTAGCAGGGTACAATGTTGGTAGCATTCACTGGAAGGTGAACATAAGGTGAATGACTATTCATTTATAACACATAGAATAAATGATTACAGCTATCGCTCTAATTAAAATAATAGGATATTTTGAAAAAACAATCCATCTATAGGAGCTCAATGGTAGTAGCGTTCACTAACTCATGTACGTGAGTAAAAAACTGCAATTATTGTCTAATGAATGAATATAACAGCTCATACTTAAAAAATATGAGCTCAGTAAAGTATATTCCATTGATGATCACATATTATAATTGTCAAACTGCAATTCGTTGTCACGTTTGCGAGTCTTGCGTAGCGAGGCGAGCCGTTGAAGCACAAAAGTCTTCCGAGGCGAGCAGTTGAGGCATTGAAACTCAGAGCATGAAGCAAGGCGAGCAGTTGAGGCATTGAAACACGCGGGACCTAGGCAGAAATGAGCGCCAAAGGAGCTCCTCTGAGCCTCTTGAAGCAAGGCGAGCAGCTAAGGCATTGAAAAACGCAGAACTTAGCCTCCAAGCAGTTAGGAAAAGCGGTATTGCCTTAGGCTACAAGCAGTTGAGGAATGCAGAACTTAGAAAAAAAATTGCGAAGCGCAGAATTTAGAAAAAAAATTATAAAGTCGGAAAAATACAATGATAATGGCCAAACCGCGCAAGTCGAAAAACACAAAAAAGAAAACACAAAAAAATCCTCACACACAGCACGGGGGGACAGGCAGGACGTCTGGGAGTGAGGTTGCACATGAATTTAAGTCAAAGTGCTGAGTTTCAGCACTCGAAAATCGGATAAGCGGAAAAAAACATGCCGGGCGAATAAAATGATAACGAGGCTACACGACCCTGAACCGCGCAAAACACCGCCAGCCGCATAACACTTTTACCCAGGAACATATGAGGTACAGAATACACTATTAGAAAGGACGGAAAATGCTCGCAAGCAGCGTAACATTATGAATCTAAAATGGTGCTTTACCCGACTAAACAAACGGTTTGGCCTCACGCACGCAGTCTATTTATACTGCACACTTGCCACGTTGCTGACACTTTCTCCTCAGGGCAGCAACAGGCCAATTGTACATTCTATGCTGCAGCAAAATAAAAAGAGATTGTAAGCTCTTCAGGATATTTATTGCTGGATATATAAATTAGAAATAGGTAAAGTATATTAATTTAGTAATTAATTAATTAATTAATTTATTAATTATTTTAAAAAAAAATATATATATTAAAAAAGCTAAATAGCATATTTTACACTGCCGTTACTTTATGAATACATTAGTGCTTTGCACTTCCTAATACATTTATTCATTCCTATTAAGTATTAACGTACATTAATTTAATAATTAGTAATTAGTAATGGAAAATAAAAATGTATACTTTCCACTGCTTTAAAAATAATTTACATTTTACTACACTTATATATCTGGATTACTGCTCATTGGCTGCCAGCGATAGGACTCTCAAAGCAGTTACATATTTAAATCACTTTATTATACTCTGAGACCTGAAAACATTTTCTACTTTACACTGCACAAAAAAAATTGTATATTTAACACTGTACTTATATATGTGTTTTAGCAATGAGCACCGAAGATGATCGTTGCAATGCATGAAACTTGAAGGACATGAGGGGAAAGGCTCGCAATGAGCGCCGAAGGTACTCAGACGAGCAAAAGTACACAAGGGCAGAGGAACGCAATGAGTGCCAAAGGAGCTCATTGCGAGCCAAGCGATGAGTGCCGAAGGCGCTCTGCGCGGGGCTCGCAATGAGCCCAGAAGTTGCTCAGAGGAGCAAAAGTACACAAGATGAGAGGCTCACAAAGAGCGCAGAAGGTCTTCAGAGGATCAAAAGCTTTACATTGTCTGGCAAACAGCATTGCCATGGCTTCAAATTGTATTGCCTCGTCGTTTTTGAAGGGCAAGTAGCTAGTAATCATATAAGGGACTGGCAAAGTACAGATATTAATCTAGGTAGAAATATCAGCAGTAAGGTAGTAACTTATACTAAAGGTGTACGCAATGTAACAGCTGTGGTGAATTGTCATTTCCAAATATAATATCAGCCTCTTATGGTTGCAGCAATAGAACATTCCACCTTGAACTTAGATTAAGATCACATTAAGTGAGTGGTAAATAGATACTGAGAGGTTTCTACTTAATATAAGATGTTACATTTAAATGTAGTTGTGACAATCATCTAAGAAATTGTGAAGTTTATTACTAGTGAAGAAGTATGAAGAGAGTCCAATACAGTTGCCATTATAAGAACTTTGGGAAGTAGTAGTTGTCTTTTTAATTGTGAAAGTTATTAACCAATTATTGTCAATATTAATAATAACATTAAAATGGTAACAATAGGTCATTTTTTATAGAAGCATTCATGGTAGCGATCATATAATCTGATTGTGAGGTAAAGTCCAACTGACAACACATAAATGAAATACAGTGAATGAATAAAGATATAATATATCTATGGTTAAATAAAACAAAGGAAATGTTATGTTAAAGGCACAGGAGCCAAATAGAATGTCCAAAATATATGGACATGGGAAAAATGAAAACTCCAAGAAAATATTTAAAGGTGTAGCAATTTCATAAAAGCATCTGTTAGGCATATAATTTATAGAGATAAATGAATGTAATATTTCTAAATCTATTGTTACAAAGAGAAAAGTAAACAAAATGGCAATGCTGTGGTTTATGAATGATTATATCTTTATTCAAAGTGGAAAAACACCACATAAAGTTGTAAATATATAAATATGAAATTGTGTATACAGATATACTTAATATCACAAAATTAATGGAAATGTTTAATAAAAAACAGGTAATTTATATATAAACAAAAGACTAATTACTAGTCTAGGAACAACAAAACAAGATAGGGTGTAATAAAAGAAAATCACCAGGCTCATAATAATTTTATTTTTTAAATGTGTTCGTATTTTTAAGGGTTAAAAAGAATAGGTAATTTTTAAAAGCATCAAAATAATTCTTAGACACATTAAAAAAGGTAAATCTTTTAGTAGTCTACTTTAGTCAATTTGAATAAAGTCTAAATACATTATACCTTGTGATAATAAAGGGTAAAGGTTTTCATTGGAACTTGAAGTTGAACAATGCAAAGATAAATTATTTCAGGTGGTGGGGAGTCACAGATTTTTGCATACCATTTAGGATCTTATGTTGTAATCACTTAACACTCTATTGAGCTGTAATAAGTATACATTGTGTCATGTGACTATATCATGACAGGTAAGAGGTATAGAGATGTATGATGTACAGTCAGTAATTGTGATACAATTCCAAATAAGGTAATTAGCGTTATATTGGGAGAAAGGGTTTGCATGGTACAGATATTGATCCATATATGTGAAATTACATCCCCTTTTCTCAAATTAAAAAAGTTCTCAATTTGGTAACCAGATTCTCTTGTCCAAAATGTGTTAATGAATGTGATATTATTATGATTAAGCCTATCCCTTATAATAAAGGTTCAAAATAAAAATCCTTATACCTCCAAGATAGCGAAAGTGAAAATGTAATACTGAGTTCTTATAGTGAATGGTTTAAATAGTTTGTATAACATTTTGTAAAATTATAGAAGTAAATCACATTTCACTCCCTCTAACATTGTAAAAACACAGGTACTGTACTTGTTTCAAATAAATTATAATTTTTAAGGTTTTTGGTGATAGCATTTTTATGGTTTATATTAACCATGTAAGAACAGTCAGAATTGGCAACCAACCTAAAATGATTATTGTTTTGTTTTAGTTTTTCTTTTTTAGTTCTTTTTTTAATGCTGGCATGCTTTTTCGTGGGCATGTTATTTTATTTTTTTCTAGCTGTCGACAATCTTCTCACAATGGTGTTATCCTCATTGTTACTAAACAGGAGGGATAATAAAACAGTTTGACACTTCTCTCTCTCGGATAGACATTATAAGCCTTATTAAATTGTGATTCTGCCAATTGTAAAGGGCTCTATATAAGCACATAGCATATTTTTTTACAGACGTTTTTAGTTAGTGAACTTCTATCCAAAAGCAAGGTCTTCACTAACTAAAAACTTCTGTAAAAAAATATGCGCTGTGCTTATATAGAGCCCTTTATAATTGGCCAAATCTCAATTTAATAAGGCTGTAAATCATCATTTGGAGAAGGAATAGGAAATGTTAGCAATTGGAATATTTGGTTTAATATATCATCAGTAAAAAAACAGTATACTACCTATGACGGGAGAGACTAAATAGTGCTTTAGTCACATTAGAGATATTATATGGTAGTATTGAAACTGATGACAACCTTGCTGCCTTAGCAGGAATAAAAGTATATACATGCATTTTATATATCCACATTGCCATGATATCATCTTCAGTTGGGCTCAACCAGAACCTAGTTTTGACCCACCCAGTGATACATAGTTGAAGATAAACATGATATGGGGATTCCCATAATTAACAGTACATATATGTCATCTGTTATACTTATACCACAGGCAATAATTAACTACACATGTCAGCAGGGCAACCCTAACCCACACACCCAGGGGGTACCACAATTATGATCACCCTGCTCACAGAGAAATAACAGTCCAAATACAGTCCGTATATTCCTACAATTCATGCAATGTTTGCCCTGGAAGGGGCTCCTTGTCCTACGCACCCAATGCCCTCCCAGGGCACAGGCTAATTGAATCATTCACAGAGATCCTAGTGGCCCCTGGTCATGACACACATATTTTACTAGCCTTGAGATGAGATAAATGACATTATTAACTTTATTTGATTAAGCTTTGTAGTATATTCACATGTTTACCACATCAGTTTTGTAAAATGAATGTAAGGTCTTGTAAGATAGGTCTTGAGTGCAAGGATTTGTATTTTTATAACACTTTTGCTTGTGACCAGCAGAAGAAGACCACAAGTTGGAGACTACCCTATCATGAAGTCCTGCAAAAAGAAAGTTAAAGAAATAAAGAGAGCAACATATAAGCCAAGGCATGCCCTAATTGTATGATGAGAGGAAAACCCTACCCAGTGTTTATCCTGATGACAAAAGATAATGAATGCATTTAAAACATTTGTCTTTGAACTTAACAAGAATTAATTGGGCCTAAGTTTCACCTATGAAGCCAGTGTGACAAAAATCACTTTTCTTGACATGGCAATTCAAATAAACACTTATGGATTAGTAAATACATCAGTTTACAGGAAACGTATGTCTACCAATTCATTCCTGTCATGGTTGAGCATGCATCCATACCATCTCAAACGTGGGATACCCATCGGACAATGTCTTCAGGCTACAAGGAATTGTTCTACAGTTAAATAATTTAAAAAACAGGCACAAATTGTTAGAAAAAAAATAAAAACCAAAGGATATCCCAATAGGTGCCTGAAGGATTCATACAAATGGGCATTATTAACTGAGAGAACTTCTCTCCTAAACAAAAAGTGTAATGAGAGGGATGCCAAAGACATCAATAAAATCCATTGTATATTAACTTACGGTCAAAATTCAACAGATATAAATACATTTTGGATACATATTGGCCAATGCTTAAGGCATACAAAGATCTGACAAGTTTTGTCTGAAAAAGCTGTGACAACATACATAAAAGCTAGTAACATTAAAGATGAGATCACACACAGCTGATATCAAACCAAGAAATGTCCCAGAACTTCATTATGTGCATTAAATAGTACATATTGCTGTGGTAGATGAAAGGTGTGTCAATATATTCAGCCCACAAATTATTCAGCAATCCCAATGATGGTAGAACATACAAGATTGGCAATTTACAATTGTCTCTCTACTGCGGTGGTATACATTTTAAAATGTGCCTGTAACAAGCTTTACAGGCTTGTTTTAGAGCATGTCTACTCAATACAAAATGAAATGGATACTCCCGTGGCAAGACACGTAAAATTGTATAAAAAGAATGATGTTAATGTGATCCGTTTTGTGTAATAGATAATGTTATTCTAAGCCGTAGAAAGGGTTATCTTGACAAAATACTATTACAGAAGGAATCCAAATGGATCTATCAAATGAGATATCAAAGCCCTAATGGATTAATTAAGGGCTTTTCTTTTACCCCATTTATTTGAGTATTAAATATGATGATTCAGTATGAAATGTGGATATAGGTCTATATGAAATGTTAAACATCTTCTTGTTTTTGGTGTTTAACATTTACATAGTTACATAATTACTTAGTAATTGAGGTTGAAAAAAGACTTTTAGACCATCAAGTTCAACCTTTTAAGATCTCCTCTGATCTGGAATATGTGGATTAGTTGTTAATTGATCCAGAGGAAGGCAAACAGGAAAAAAAAAAACAAGTGAAACTTTGCCAATTGTCTCAAAAGGGAAAAAAATAATTCCTTCCTGACCCCAGATACTGGCGATCGGATTTTACCCTGGATGAATACACCCTCTCTAATTAACCAGGATAACCCTGAATACCCTTTTTATTTGAAAATATATCCAATCCCTTTTTAAAGTTATCAGTTGAATCTGCTGTCACCACCTCCCTTGGTAGAGAATTCCACAGATTAACTACCCTTACTATGAAGAACCCTTTTCTTTCTTTAAGGTGGAATCTTTTTACTTCTAACCTCAAAGGATGTCCTTGTGTCACTTGAAAACCTCCTGGCACAAAAAGCTCTGTTGACAAATCTTTATACTGACCCTGGATATATTTATATAGGGTAATCATATCCTCTCTTAGATGCCTTTTTTCTATAGAAAATAAGCTTCATTTTGTTAGTCTTTCTTCATAACTTATCCCCTCCATTCCCCTTATTAGTTTTGTTGTCCTTCTCTGTACTTTTTCCAGTTCTAAAATGTCCTTTTTATGAAGTGGTGCCCAACACTGTGCTCCATATTCCAAATGAGGGCGGACTAGGGATTTGTATAGTGATAGAATTATATTTGCTTTCCTTGCTTCTATACCCTTCTTAATACATGCTAATAGTTTATTTGCCTTTGCTGCTGCTGCTTGACATTGAGAACTGTTACATAGGTGGTTGTCCACAAGCACTCCCAAATCCCTTTCAATATCTGATACCCTTAGATTTGTTTAATTAAGTTTATAAATTGCATGGTTATGTTTCCTTCCCATATGCATAATCATCTGCCATTTAATTGCTCATTTCTCTAATTTAGGCAAATCCCTTTGCACAACTTTGTGTCATCTGCAAAAAGAAGACACTACTTTCCAGTCCTACTTCTAAGTCATTAATAAATATGTTAAACAGGAGAGGACCTAATAATGAGCCCTGAGGAATCCCACTTATCACATTAGTCCAATCTGAGTATGTTCCATTTACAACAACCCTTTGCTTCCTGCCTTTTAAACCAGCTCTCAATCCATGTGCATATATTTACTGCAATTCCTGTATCTCTTAGTTTGCACAATAGTCTCCCATGTGGAACTGTATCAAAAGCCTTTGCAAAATCTAAAAAGACTACATCCACTGAGTTGCCTTAATCCAACTAACCTCCTCATAGAAACAAATTAGATTTGTTTGACATGACCAATCCCTCATAAATCCATTTTGGCTCCTACTTACAATCCTGTTTGAATAGACATATTCTTGTATATTATCCCTTATTAACCCTTCTAAAAGCTTTGCCACTACAGAAGTGAGGCTTACAGGTCTAACATTACCCAAATGTTCTCTTGCTCCCTTCTTAAATATAGGTATCACCTCTGCTTTTCTCCAGTCATCTGGTAGAGACCCTGTGTTGAGTGAATCTTGAAAAATTAGATATAATGGTTTGGCTTTTACAGAACCCAGTTCCCTCAGAACCTGTGGATGTATTCCATCAGGGCCTGGACCTTTATTAAAAAAAAAAAATTCTAACCTCTTTTGGATTTCTTCCTTTGTTAACCAATTATTTAGTGATGGAAGCGTAGGCCCATTATGTTGCAGTGTCCTAAACACTGGTATCTCCCTTGTATATACCGAATAAAAGAACCTATTTAGCTCATACGCCTTTTACTGGTCAGACCGCCAGTTTGTTATGCTCCTATAGCTTCCTTCCTAATTCCTACTTATATACTTAAAACATATTTTAGGGTTAGTCTTACTCTCCTTTGCAACTCATTTTTCATTTTCTATTTTAGCCAGTCTAATAGCCCTTTTGCAAGCCTTATTGATTTTCTTGTACTCACGTAAAGCAGTCTCTGTCCCCTCTTGTTTGTAGATTTTAAATGCCTGTTTTTCACTCTGTGCCTTGATCTTTAAATCATCGTTAAGCCACGTTGGATGTAATTGACTTCTTTTACTTTTATTCCTACCTGTTAAATGCCGATGTGTATGTATATTTAGTATGGATTTAAATGTTGTCCATTTATGTTCAGTATTTCTTCCTGTCAGTTCTTTGTCCCAGTCTATACTTTGTATTGCTGCCCTTAGACTGTTAAAATCTGTCCTTTTAAAATTCAGAGTTTTTTGTTGGCCCCTTACAGTTTAGTTTTTTTAATTCAATCCCAAATGAGACTATGTTGTGATCACTGTTTCTCAAAGGTTGCCCTATTTCAACATTTGATACCATATCAATATTATTTGTGATTACTAAATCCAAGGTAGATTCATTTCTAGTAGGCTCTTGTATAACCTGGTATAGATAATGATCCCTGAGTGTACTCAAGAACCTGCTCACCTTTACCCATACTGTTGGTTTCACTCATCCAGTTTTTTTCAGGGTAGTTAAAATCTCCCATTAATAGAACTTGACCATGCTGCATTTCCAATCTGTAATAATAATTGCATTTCCTCACTTTCAATTATATTACCATACTCCTACCAATATTCTTTTGGAATTTGCTGCTCCACTATTTAACTCTAGCCACAAACATTCAATATTATTGCTAGTTCCAGCATAAATATCTTCTCTGACTATAGGCTTAAATTCAGGCTTAACATACAGACAAATCCCTCCTCTCATTTTATCAATGCCCCTATCTTTCCTAAATAGGTTATAACCATGCAGATTAACAGTCCAGTCATGAGATTCATCCCATCACGTTTCGTTAATGCCTACTAAATGCCATTTTTCATTAACTGCTAATAATTCTAACTCATTTTTCCTGGCAAGCTTCTGGCATTATCAAGCATACACCTTTAATATATATCCACTTATTGTACATGGAATATCAAGTACAACTGTTGGCACAAGTGTCAGACTTTTAGTCTTTTGCCAAACAGTTGATTCCATAGTGGAATTTTATGTCAATTCTTGCCTGTTATAGACTTATACATTTCACTTAGTCTTTATGATTACACTTGTATGTATAGTATATGCATATCTCTGTATTGTGATATTACCAAAAAGTCTCAAGATTGTATTCACAAACTTCATTTATTTATTAATCATCAATTTATTAATTAAATGTTTCACATAGCACTGTTGGCACTGCTTAGCAATTCACATAATCATGGTTTACTTTATCATAAATACTGCTTTTATTATTGTC
The DNA here is from genome assembly GCA_027410445.1 of Discoglossus pictus. Lineage (NCBI taxonomy): Eukaryota > Metazoa > Chordata > Amphibia > Anura > Alytidae > Discoglossus > Discoglossus pictus. The sequence goes on along the minus strand of CM050166.1, from coordinate 112,077,096 downwards.
ATTAATATAAATTCCTGATACCACACACTTTATACATGGTCCTATATGGCATATTTATAATGCCATATCTGAAATCCCTCAATTATTCTGTCTTTTCAACATGTTTTTGATTGTGATGTCAGTTTCTGTCCATTTTCAAGAAAGAAAAATTACGTCATGACACACGTCTGACATCATATAAGCGTGCAGTTGTGTGCAGATTTACTATTGAAGTCTCCCTAAGTTATTTAAACATCTAAGGATTAAGGTGCTGGCTGTTTTTTAGCATTCAATTAGCCTTTGACAAAGCCATATGTGTCAAAACTGAGGTTATACCCGTCAGGCTGCTATTATATGCTACCGGTTATGAGATAAATCCTTCAGCAATACTCTATTTGGGAGTTAACGTTTTTAGCTGTGTGAATGAGCATTTTGTTTTAAAATTAATCATTGCATGTTTGGTTTGGTTATACATATTTGATTAATCTATGCTTCCTTAGACATTGGTCCACTTTATTATAGGGCATTTAACCAGTTTGTGGGGCACACCATAGCCCTTCAGTGAGGTCTCTGAAATGAGGCATACACTTTATTTTTGGATGGCATTGTGTACCTTTATTAAATTGAAGTATTGGTTTAACCAACATGCATGCATTGAGCACCTTATTGGAGTATATTGTATCATATATTTTTAACAAGTTCATAATAAAGTTCCTGTTCTGACAAAAGATAATGACAGATGAAATATCTGATACAGTGTTTGCCAAATAAAAGACAAAGTGCAAACATAAGTCTTGTGATTCCACAGCAAGAAAAGGGCAAACGGCTCAAACTCTCATTCATTGACCTGGAAATGTGAACATGTATGTATCTGCTGGCAAGAAAAAAGATGCAAGCTCTTTGGCAGTGAGTCACATACTCCTTACTCTGTACCTGGAAATCTGCACCTGCTGAACTATTGCCTTGACCAGGGGCATAGACGTTGAAGCCCCCAAACATCTGGGGGGGATAATTCAACTTTACTCCCTGGACAAGAAGCATGGGCACATCCACCACCATGCTCTGGGGGCCCCAGTGCTATAGTGCCCTGCAAAAACATATTAAAAATGTATTTGTTTACATTCTCAGTGCTCCTGCACCCAAATATAATAAAAAAAAAAAAAAATAATAAAAAAAAAAAAAAAAATATATATATATATATATATATATATATACTACTTGCATGTTGGTAAAACAAAATATTGAAAACTCTTAAACATGAAACATACTGCAAGTAGTATTATATTTGAAGCCTTGCAATGCTGTTTGTCACACAATGAGAGGGTCTCCCCCCCTCTAACTTGCCGGCCCAGTGATGAGCGCTGAAGGTGTTTATCGCAGGCCTCTTCCCCCCTCTACTTTACTGGCCTTGCGATGAGCACTGAATGCGCTTATCGCAAGCCCCGCAGTGAGCGGCTTTGCTGCTCATTTCAGGCCTCTACAAACCCGCAACTTGAGGGCCTAGCGATTAGCATCTTCAGTGCTCATTTCGAGCCTCTCCCTCTACTTTACTGGCCTCGCGATGAGCGCCTCCTTCCCTGTGTCTCCTTTCCCCCGCTCCTGTGCCTCCTTTCCCCCTATCCTTTTCCCCCCCTCCCCTGTGTCTCCTTCCCCCTCTCTTGCTGCTCCTTTGTGCAATGCGCATGCAAGACTTCCCACCCCGCAATGCGGATGCACAAACTGTAACGCAATGTGCATGCACGGCTCACGCCACGAATTGTGCATGCGCTACCCCATTGCGCAATGCGCATGCGCTACCCCCGTTGTGCAATGCACATGTGAGGCTTAAGGTGCGCAATGCACATGCGCAACCACTCTAATTTGAGAGATTCGCGCTCATAGCGGGCCTCGCAATGAGCACCTTCGTAGGTCTGTGGGCTTGCTGCGGGCTCGTACTCTCCCTTGTATTTTTATACTAAACCTTGGAGTGTTTTGTCAAAACAATATCATTTACTTTTCAAAATGTGAGCTTAGGCACAACTGAGCATTACTATTTTAATTTAACATTAAAGGACACCTAAAATATTTGGATAACATAGTTAAAATACAAATTACAAATTCTACATGATATCAAAATGAAAAACATTGCAGTTTACGTTATACAGGTGGTACGTTTGCGGGGTTGAAATTTGCTACATTTACAGAGGGATTCAGTTGAACAAACAATTTATAGGCCGAAAGCCAAAACCGTAAACCATGCAATCATAAGTAGCATTGATAAATTAAGCAAGGCCGTAACTACCGATTTAGAAACAGCCAATAGTAAATAAGACCGTCATCATTACGTCAGTAAAACATAGTGGTTAAACATCAATCAATTATCGTGTACAGGTCCGATATGCGATCATGCTCTCAATCCGGCAATGTACAACATAGTAAAAATGAATGGCGATACTGTTCTAGTCCATGTGGGTGGCCTGTGTTAACTCATTGATTCCCTAGATTAATATGACACTGAAATGAAACATAAAAATAAATATTTTTTTATTGCAGATTTGTGAGCTTGAGACTGTTGTGCAATTAATTCTAATGTCTTTCATTTCTTTCCCCATCTTTTAAAGCACAGTATTGATTTTTTATTTGCAGTGCTACAAACAGCTGTTTAACCCCCTTGCGAGTACTATCTGGTACCCGTAGGATTTTCTTCTATATTTGCCATTTATGGGTCTGAAAATATTTGAGGCTTGAGGAATTGTAGCAATTAGAGATTTGCGACTGTAACATTTATGGGCTTGAAAGATCAAAGGCTTAGTTGGGTCAGAGTTACGGTTTTAACAATCACAGGGTTTTTGAGTTTCAAACCCACAAATGGTTTGCGTGTAGCGAAAATACGCCAATTGAATAACACATTAATTTACGTGCTCCAGTAACCAACAATTGCTCAATTCATCTCCATTGCTTGCTAATTGTAAGTTACTATGCAGCTTCAAAAATAACCTATGTGGAGATGGTAGACAGAATATTAGGCAGAATATTATATTTGCTCAAAACAGCCCACAATCAAGGAGGCTTCTGCTTCCTGTTCTATTCGTTTTCTCTGAATAATTTAGAACACCAAGAATATATAATACTTTTATACTATTACTAAAAAAAATTACACAACAACAAAATTAGAGGTGCTCAATCTGAGAACGGACAATATCTGAAGTAGGTTTGTCCTATAGCTCTGGTTACCTACTGAGAGAGCAACCTCTTTTAGCTCACTTGTGCCCTACACAGGCAGAAATATCCTGTAGTATATCAGTCTGGTCTCACTTAAAAGAGTGACCCAGCACCCCCAAAAAAACAGGAAATTCTACACTGAACAGGAGAAACAGCAAACACTAAACGCATTTCGGCCTCTTGCCCACTGTGCCTTAGGCAGTTCATTAAACCTCTCTGACAAGGCCGAAATGTACATCTGGGATTTGCTTTTTTTACTGTTCAGGATAGAATTGCCTAGTATTTCGAGGCTGGGTCACTCTAGCGAGTGGGACCAGACTGATATACTACAAGATATATCTCCTGTGAAGGGCACAAGTGAGCTAAAAGCGGTTGCTCTCAGAGTGATTTTTCATGTCCATAGAACTAAACTATTAATGTTAGTTTGTTCTCTGATTGAGCACCTCTGACTTTGTTGTTTTGTTTACTAAAAAAAAAATATTTTAAAATTTTAACTAATGCTTTGTTGGCTATTGTAAAAATTTCAGTTTTCAGGTGGAAATAAATGTGTTAGTAGAATGAAATGGTTGTCGTAGTAGAATGAAATGGTTGCCTTCTGCGCTCATCGTCTAAGTGCTCCGAGCTCGGAAAACTTCTGTGCTTCAATGGCTCGCCTCCCAAGCGTGACAACGATTCGCACTTTGACAACTATTATATGTGATATTTAAGTTATAGTGTACATTTTGATTATAGCCTTCAGCACATAACTAAAACTTTACAGTAACCCTTAGCAATTCATATGAAACAAACTAAGCTGCTAACAATATTTTGGAATGGTGGCTTATAGACATGTTTTTTTTCAAGTGGTTAGAATGCAAGGTCATAGATATAATGAGGACATTCTAAGTGGAACAAATAGTGTTCGCAAAATAATTTTTGTATTTGTCACATCATTTTATGAGAGCTGGCTCTAGAGAGTGTGTTTATTTATTTGTCTGTGGTGGGAAGGAGTGGAAATACAGAAGCCAGAAGATATTTTAGATAATTTGATCTATTGAAAACCACGCATTTTACCCTTCATTTGCCAAGATGCAACCTTTTTGCATCAGGAATTGCAAGTATTCTTCAACAGGAATATAAAGTCCTCACACACACAACTTTAGCCAATTTACCACGGATGCCTCATATGTTTTCTAATTAAGAACTAGCTTAATTACTTTTCCCCCATTTTATTATGCCCTTAGCCTCAGCATTTTCACACATATATATATATATATATATATATATATATTTAAATCACCCAGGTAAACATTACACCTGTCATTCTCAACTTTCACTCTTTCTGGCCTAACCAAAATCTTTTTAGATTTGAAGTATGCAAATTTTCAATCTTGTAAAATACTTTTAGAAAAAGCACTGTGTACATAATATTTTAAGCACAAAGATAGGGCTCTCCATTTTTTTATGTTGATATTATATTTTCTTTGCGTGTAACCCCTGAACTATATAGAACTATGGAGTATTTTACAATTGAAGGACAATAATAATAATAATAATAATAATAATAATTCCATCACCCAAAAGAGACCGTGAAGAAAAAAAGAATAACATTTTACTGCTGGCTTCTACACATTTTTCCAAGGTATAATGATGGACATGAACAGCAAGCATCCTCATTGGCTGGCCGTGCGAGTGACGGGGGCGGGCTTAGTGAGGCGGGAATAGGTGCCATTTTCTCACTAGTGTTGTTTGTCCCTGTTTGTCTTGTACCTTTTGTGTTTTTCTTTCTTGTGTGTCTAACTGGTGATCTGCCCATATTTTAGCAATTCAGTACATTTTGTTAGGCTGCCGCTGGGGGTACACTCATCCTGGGTCAAGCTATTATTGTAGGGAGCCAGATGCAGCAAACAAAAGGAGAGCAATAAACTCAGTGATCAACCTACAAATGGACAGGACTCCAGTATCGCTGGATGCAGCTATTTGCTATTCCATGTGACATTGGGTTCACCAGCATTCACCTGACCAACCTAAAGTCGGTATCAGTATACCCAGGCTTTGTAAAAAAAACAAAAAACAAGGAGGTTCAATTGTGCAGAATGGTGGGCCCCTTTATATTACCCCAGTCCCTAATCTGATAATTACTCCCCTTGGTACCTTGAAATGGTACCTAAGAAAGAGCCAGGTATGTTCCGTCTCATTCATCACCTATCTTATCCCTGGGGGTCCTCTGTCAATGACGGGATTGATAAAGAATTATCAACTGTGTTGTAATCTTACTTTGACGCCGCTACTGAGATCATAGTGCCGGTGGGGTGCGGTGTGTAGATGTCAAAGGTCGATATTGAATCAAACTTTCACTTTCTGCCAGTTAACCCCTGCAGTCACCAACTTTCAGGCTGCCGTTTCGAAGATAGTTATTATGTGGACCTCTGTTTACCAATGGGATGTTCCAATTCTTGCGCTTTCTTTGAAACATTTAGCACGTTCTTTGCATGGGTCACCTGTCAGGAATCAGATTTCTCTAGCATAATGCATTTTCTGGATGATTTTCTATTCATGGGCCCGGCAGGTCATGACACCTGCCAATTTCTTTGAGACATGTTCCAATCACTAGCTACGGAATTCGGTGTGCCATTGGCCCAGGAGAAGACGGAAGGACTAATGACATCATTGACCTTTTTGGGCATTCTGATTGACTCCATGCGGATGGAATGTAGCCTTCCATTGGATAAGGTTGCAGACCTAAGGGCCGAGCTCACAGCTTTGGTAGGGGCCAGAAGGAAGACACTTTGGAGGCTCCAATCCATCCTGGGAAAGCTGATATATATATATATATATATATATATATATCAGTTTTGTCCACCTGTAGAGATGGAAGTTTATAACTCCCTTCTGTGTATTAGGAGTTTGCAGCTTTTTAAGAGACACCGTTCACGATGATGCCTGGTAATAAGAACTGTAAAATAATAAGGGTATAAAAAGCGCAAGCACCCCTAGTGGAGGATGTTAGATATATTGAGAGGTGGACAGGTCTCTGATGATAATGAGCTCACCTTGAACAACCTCAATATGTATGAGGTAATTTTTGGCTTAGAATATGGAGTGGAAGATTCTTTCTTCTGACTGTCAATCTTGGCTTTCTTAATGAAGGAGTCTATTTGTAATTGTATAATTGCATGTGATCTTCATGTATTGTGAATGATAATAATTTCATAATTATGTAATATCGTGACTTTGGTGAAGTGGGCAATAAGCCTCTAAAGTACCCCAAATCACTCAGACTTTTTAAGTCTTTTGAAAAAGTAGGAAAATTAATAGATAGAGTGTCCCGTCTGTATTATAAATCCACAGATAAATATGTAGTGAGGGACTTGTATCAAGCTGGACTTCCCCCAATAATCTCCACCCGAAATGCTGACTGGTTTGTTATGGAGAGCATTGAAGTAATTGGAGTGTCCTACTGACCTCAAGGTTAAAGTGGTACATACAAATGGATACATTGTTGAATATAGTGTAAGTGTGTATCTAGATGTGTATCTAAATGTTGCCTGCACCGGGTTTCTAAAATGAGATCTCCTACTCCTCCTCAGAATGATATTGTACTATGATCAAAATAAGAAGTGGTATTATAGGGACCCTAGGCTGAGAACATCAGAAATGCATACATTTACCTCATGTCCTATTTGGGCAAAATGCTGAACGTAAATTTGCTTCTAGATATGTTTTTAGATGTATTTTCTAATACATATTCTGATGAAAAAAACACACCATAAACTTCCATAAACATAAACATAACAAAATGACAAAATGATGAAAAGGGGAACAATCTTGGTAGGAGAGCGGAACTGTTGATCTATGATTCTAAGAAGGCTGCTATATATCCCAGTTGAGGCCTTCTATAGATCCTAGTTGAGGCCTTTTGGTTCAAGGGTCCCCAAGAGGTGTATCCACTTTGTTTCGGCTTGTCTTAAAGCTAAGATCCTATTTCCTCCTCTCTATTCAGTTTGACATGTTCAACCGCCTGGATGCATATTCCTTTTATAACTTTGTTATGTTTTTGTGTCATGAGAGCAGAAAAAAAGCTTGTTAAGGTACCTTTAGATGTTTTGCACCAGTGTTCTCTCAGTCTGAATTTCATAGGTATTTTGGTTCTACCCACGTTTTATCACAATAACAAGTAATCACATTCACTACATGGTCAGTCCTGCAGTTGGTTAGGTCACGTATTTTGTAGTCCTTCTTCCGATGTGTGGACTTGATCTTAGTCTTTTTCTGTTTTCTTTAGAAGACCACATGTCTGGCATCTTTTCATCCCGCATTTGTAGGTGCCAGTAAGTTTGTTGTGACACACTGATGTGGTCTTTATTTCTTTTTCACTTCTCAGTTCACTTGGGGAGATGATGTTTTTAAGATTTAGATTTTTCTTAAAGGTAATGGTCGGTTTGTGAGGTAGTAGGTCCCTCAGGAGTTCATCACTTTTGAGTATGGGCCACAGATTGTTGAGGCTTGTTTCAATAGCACGAGCTGCCGAGTTTAACCTGGTAAGAAATCTTACTGGATTTTCTTTCCCAGCTGTAGAAGGTTCTTTTTTCTGTATTAGGAGACTTCTATCTAGAGCTCGGGAGCGTTCTTGTGCTGTTTCTATCATCATAGACCTTTTCCAATAATTGTTTGGTTAAAGTCAACAAGTTGTTGACCAGATTCATTCGCAAAGTAGGATGCCTGGCATTGCGCAATAGGGAATTTGAAGATTCATCCTAGGATTCTTGGTTCCTGCCCAATGGCGTGCATCTGACCAAGATCGGCTGAAACTAATGATGCTGTAATTTAAAGAATGAATTTAACAGGCCAGAGCTTTGTTGGGGGGGGGGGGGTCCCAGCCCTTTGAAGGATCCCGTTCCTGCTCTGTGGTGGGTAGGGGAGTTGCCCGGCCAAGTGTTTAAGAAAAGGGGGCTTGCCCCTACCTCATGGGCATGTTACAGCAACGAGTAGGTGGGGCCCATGGGCGCGTGGTCAGGAGTATGAGGTTGATGATGCTTGCCGGGCCCCTCCCCCTTTTTATGGTTATGTATAATGGTTATGTTCTTCCAATAAATGCTGTGGCCTGTTGTTTTCCCCTTATTGGTTTCTAGCCTGCTTATTTAATTTAGTATAACTGTTATTATGTTGTATGCCGTATGGATCCTGCGGGGGACATGCATATGTATGAGGGCTGTCTTTCAGACCGACTAGAACACAACTTGTCTGGCTCCTAAAAAATCTTCCTACACTTTAGATACCGTATTGGTCCGAATATAAGCTGCACCTTTTTTCAGATTTTTGAGCTTGCGAGTTAAGGGTGCGGCCTGTTTCTTGCAATGGCTAATCACTTTGAGAGTCTTTTTCTCTCCAATTTTACGGGTGCGGCTTATATTTGAGTACTAACTTTTTCTATTTTTTCCCCTTGAACTTTACGGGTGCGGCTTATATGCGGGTGCGGCTTATATTCGGACCAATGCGGTATATTTATTCACCCCGGTAAATATGAATAAATGAATATACAGGGAGACTCCGCTTTGCGCGACACCGCTGAACGATGATTTGCGATAACGCTGTTTGTGCTAAATGTTGCGACATCGGTTCAAATTACGCTGCGTTAAATCATGATGGGGGATTTAAATGCCCCTTTTAGCGCTTGTTTTCCTATAGCGCATTTACCACACTAAACAGGGTATTCCTGTATATACTGTATATACTGTATATATATATATATATATATATATATATATATATATACTAGAATATTGCCAGTCAAAAAATTACGGCAATGAAATTGTAAGTGAGCTAATGCTGTTTGGTGTATGGTAATGAAATGTATAATACATTAATAAAAGTAATATACTTTACCTATTTTCAAGTAATATATGCAGGAAGCATTGTGTTGAAGAGCTGGCAATGTGTTTTGATGCTGCTGCAGCATACAATGTGTGTTTTCAGTGCTGTGTCAGTGTCATGAATGTGTGCAGTGTAATAGTGTGCGTGCGCGGGGCAAATCCGTTAGGGTAGTACTTCCGGATTTTATAAGTTATTGTTCTAAAATGGCGGCTAATGTGTGGAATGCGGCTTTGGCTGATTTAGCATCGTTCGTTTCGGATGTCGGCAGACTTTTTCGGAATATCCGTAGCTGTTTGGTGGTGTTTTGCGTGTTTAGGGTCCTTTAGCCTTGTTTTGTTCAGCGGCCATTTTTTCTCTCGCTTAGGTGATTTTCGGGTGTCTAAACTCCGAAATTTGGAGTTAAATTGAGGTGTAACTTCACTTGCAGAGGTCCTGGGTGCACCACCTTGCTGTGTGTACCTTTTTATGAGTTTGTTGTGTGTATTTATTGTGTTTCTAATGTTTTTGGGGTCGCGCAGGTTGCGTCCTTGTTTTCGAATCTTGTACGTCTTTTTCAGGAAATCCGTAGGTGTTTGGTGGTGTTTTGCATCTTTAGACTGCTGTAGCCTCGTTTTCCTTTTTTTTTTCTGCTGCCATTTTTTATCTTGCTTAGAGAATATTTTAGTGTCTAAACTCTTTTATTTGGAGTTAAATTTAAGAGTAACTTCAGTTTTCGAGTTTTCGATGTTTGCGAGGTCGTAATGGGTCGTAACATGGCTCGTATTTTGCTTTCGTAACTACGTAAATTTTGCGAGGTTCGCAGTTGCTGGCAAGGGCAAGGGCGGCGGTCTCACTACGCGAACCCGCAAGCGTTAGCAACAGCCCGCTTGCTCACAACTATATATGTGATATATATATATATATATAGATATTTATATATAAATATGTAAACATACATAGATACTCACATATATATTTACTTTACTATATTACTGTATTTCTATACTTTTATCAGTAATACTAAATACTAAACTTGGCCCTTAAAGTAATTAGAGAACATTTGTGTTACCAGTGGGATACTGTCTAAATATAATTTTATAGACTATGACATGAGAAAAGCAGTTTAATTTTCTTTCTGTAATAAATACAAATTTTAACAAGTATCCACGACTATCTAACATGATTTGATTATTTAATTAAATAACATTATATTTAACATGCATATACAGAAATTTTACAGGAACAAAATGAGTCTGGTTTATTTATGATCAATGAGAAATATACATTTAAATGGGTATATACTACTAGAACTATACTACTAGAGATAGACAGAACACTGTTTAACAAGCTGTTGAGATCACTAAAGAGGAAGAAGCTAAATATATATCTTCTCCGAATAAGGTTTCCAACTGCTTAGTGATTAGGAAATTATTACGTGCATGACCCAGGCATTTTAAGTACTACAATGCTTCAGGTACCGCTGATTATCTTAATTTATTACATTACATGAAAGATAACATACATGAACCTCTTCATAGAGACAAACAGTAATTCCCTTCTACATTATGATGTTTAACATTTTATCACTCACACATTGTAAATGTCAGTTTCAGATAAAGCTTATTGCATTCTAATGGCAGTTTATGTCTTGAAGTGGTGAAGGAAGCATGTTATATCCTTCTAAGGAATGCGACTGCTATCCACAATTAGACAAACTGTCATGATATCCATGTCAGCCATGTAAAACAATGTGGTGAAACGAACAATCACACTGACAAAATAAGAAAATTCCCTCTTTGTATGTACCCAATTTTGCTTTATACTATAATCTATACATATGTTTTATGTCTAAAAAAGACACTTGCCACTGTCCAAAAAGACAGTATTATTGACTATACATTGTATTACTATTTAATTAATGAGTAGTGAATTCTTCCAAAGCAATTTGTGTTTTTTTGTGATATATTTTCATTGAAATGATCACCTCCTGTATACTAACACGCTGTGTTGATGTGATAATTAGTATCATGGTTTCTTTATTGGCCAAGCATTGTCCCCCAATGTTATCATGCAGTAGGATTACTATCAAAACAACGTTTATCTAAAACGTGGGTCTGCAAATTAGCATATCAAGCAGTACATTAGTGTGCATGTTCAATACAAACAAAGCTGTATATTTCAAAAATATTTTATAGTAGAGAAAAAAGGTTAATTTAATGCAGAGCCAGATTTAATTATTTTTAGATTACTCCACATTTTTGCTGGGATAACTGTGCCCCGTCCAAGCATATGTCTGGGAATGAGGCAACATTATAGAATATCTCATAAGTAAGATATAGTAGTTTGAATGTTGAATGTGATTATTTAGAGGGAATCATGTAGGGATTTGTAGAGTAGAGTAGAGTTGATCTGTAGACTATAATGTAATACACACAATAAAGGAATGGCATGTTATCCAATGGCTTTAGTGTCAGAAACCATGCACCCATGTTATTTTATAAAAGATAAGTGTTCAAAATACTTTTAGCATTTTTTACAATCAAGCAAAATGTTTTTAGTTTTAGAATCCTTACTCTAGTATATTTTTCAGAAAAGGAAAAAGATTTACTACAATTTTTTATTTAGCATTTTCCAATAACTAAAGTTTGCAAAAAGGCTATGAAGTGTTTATTAAAGACAAATTTAAGAAATTGCTATAAAAGGCATAAGTTTAATAGTCCTAGGCATAATTGCTATACAGGCATATGGTTAATGGTCCTATGGGAATAATATAAACACTGCAACTTGTGAAAACTTAGAAAATACATCTTGAAATAATTTGCCTTACAAGCTGTTTAGAGTTTTGAATTTCTTTTGCCAGTAGCAAAACGCAAAATAATTTTTTATAGCAAAAACTCATTTATAAATCCTTATCTTCTTACAGGGCTTCAAAAACCAACTCTTTCATTAAATTATTCTAAGACATTTTCGTGTTTCCTGTTGCATATAACTGACAATCAAGTAGCTGCATGGATTTTGTAAAATAAAGTGCAAATTTCATGTTTCTCACATATTTACAATGCAAGTCTATGGGTGAAATAATATTAGGAAAAAAACAAAGCCGACTGTAATGTAAATGTTTCTATGTCTGGATATAGAATACATCTGGCACAGTCTTCGTGCATGTACTTTTACTGTACTTGTCATTCTTGGTGAGGTATGTTAAATAAATGTATTAGACAGGGTAATACAACACACAATATATTATCTTATTAATGTGTTTGGCCTAAATGTTTTCTGTATAAAAGTAGAGAACTTGATGTATGTATAATATATATTATTATACAGTAAATACAAGTTAGGGTCCCACCACCACAAGCCATGCAGGAATACCAGGAGCTTTATGCTGTGGCCCACTGGAGAAGGAACTGGCAACCCACCCCAGTATCTGCCATGAATATCAAGTGTATCAGCAAAGTGTGTTGCTGTCAATGAGGTCACAGAGAGTTGGACACAACTGAACATTGCAAGCACACACAAATAAAAGTTACAGACTGCAGGGAGAGACACTCACTCCATCCCTCACTTGCTGCCCTTGATACTTAAACAGCTCCTTTAGCACTTGGCAAAGCAAGTGATAGCCCTACTACTACCTCAATACTGTTAGCTCACAGATGTATTCTAATAAATATAGGGCAATATTTTATTTTCTAATAGTACAATGAGAATCTCTGGGGATTCAATGACATTTACTATGCATATCCTTCAACAGAAAAACACGAGTCATTTGTGAATTGCGTCACCTCATGAAATTCAAAAATATTTTTTGATCAGTTTCTTTCTCTTTTCAGTAGTACTTTAAGATACCTATACAAAGGAAAATGTCATCCAATTGAAACAGATGAACCTAGTTTATCTGAGGCTGTAATGGCACAGTGATTTTCTTCATGTTTCTATAGCAAACAGCCATTATAAACTCAGGGAACCCCTTGTAGCCTCACAGAACCTTATTTAATCTGGCCGAGAGCGTGAGTTGTTAAACAAATGTGACATGCACAGTAAAGTTGTTTTAAGGTACACAAACCTGTGAGCACTAGGCTATGTGCTTATGCAGAATGGAATAACATTACCTTTTAGAGACAGAATGCATACTTTCATTTAAGCATTGTGTTATCTATGTACAATTTCTTATTAGGATAATACAATTTGAGCTTTACTCTTGAAAGAAACAGAGCTAAAATTACATTACTAACACATGAAATCTTCACAACTTTGTGTAGAAGATTCCTTTGTAGTAATGCTGGTAAAAGAAAAATGTTAAAAAATATGTTTTAGTTAATGTTCGGAATTCTGATATATTCTAATCGTATCAATAGCATGAATAGCATAGGAATAGCCTTATACAGATATGTGTTATATTGAGAAAAAAAACGGATTTAAATGATTTATGTGGTCAAATTTAGTATTCTTTGTTCTATGTTTTTCCATTATTATTTAAAATCTAAGATAGACGTTTAGGACTTCCATGTCCATTTAGCAAGTATTGGCATGCAGAAAAATCTACAAAGATGAAGTAATTGAAAATGTAAGCACAGGCTATTTTATTATATAGTAAATATTACTTTACACATGTCTAAAAAAGCATATAGGAGGGCTTCACTCCTCTGACGTAAATGGGAGGAAGAATTCACAATAGCGTGCCAGGCAGTGGTCAGAGTCTCTTTCAATATTGCAGATTCCTTATTTCATATCAGAATGCAATCCTATTGTTTTTTATCCACCATGGTCTTAGAATAGTGGTACCCTGCTCTTAAGTGTTAGTTAAGCCAGAATCTTCCCCTCTATTAGCACAGCACACTTCAACAACAATTCAAAGAAATATATAAATCTTAAGAACACACAGCCCATATGTAAATCCCCAATATTGTAGTTTACGTGCTCAAGGCCAAAGTAAATCCTGGAAGCTATTTTAATCATGCATCCCAGAAAACTTGCGAGAGAACTGCAACGAGTGGCTGCGCTATAACAAAGCTGAAAAGCATAGCAAACATTTCTAGTGACCACTGCTGAGTGCCAAAGCAGCAGTTAAAGTGTAAAAAAAAAACAATAAAAAAATGATGACATTTCAACACTATTTGACTCTCAACAGTCCTATATTAACATATGTGTAATTAAAAAATATGATAATGTGTTATTATGTCTTTTTCATTATACAACAAGGGTAACACACTATCCAGTACTCAAAGTTAATACATGTCAGGAAACTTGAAATGTTACCTAGGAACAAATGCTCTAACGCATTGTATATATATACAGTACCTCACATTTCTGTAAATATTTCATTATATCTTTTCATGTGATAACACTGAAGAAATTACACTCTGTTACAATGTAAAGTAGTAAGTGTACAGCCTTTATAACAGTGTGAATTGGCTGTCCCCTCAAAAAAACTCAACACAGTCATTAATGTCTAAAACGTTGGCAACAAAAGTGAGTACACCCTTAAGTGGAAATGTCCTAATTGGGCCCAAAGTGTCAATATTTTGTGTGGCCACCATTATTTTCCAACACTACCTTAACCCTCATGGGCATGGAGTTCACCAGAGCTTCACCAGGTGCCACTGGAATCCTCTTCCACTCCTCCATGATGACATCACAGAGCTGCTTGCGCTCCCCTGCCATCTGTTTGATGATGCCCCACAGATGCTCAATAGGGTTTAGGTCTGGAGACATGATTGGCCAGTTCGTCTTTACCTTCAGCTTCTTTAGCAAGGCAGTGGTCGTCTTGGAGGTGTGTTTGGGGTTGTATCATGTTTAATTACTGCCCTGTGGCCCAGTCTCCAAAGGGAGGGGATCATGCTCTGCTTTAGTATGTCACAGTACATGTTGGCATTCATGGTTCCCTTAATGAACTGTAGCTCCCCAGTGCCTGCAGCACTCATGCATTTCCACTTAGGGGTGTCCTCACTTTTGTTGCCATCAGGTAGCTAAAGATTAACATAGATGTGTAACATAGTGGAAAACATTTTAGGGCTTTAATTTCTATTGTTTATACATTGCTCTCTTTCACAATATACTCCATATTAAAATTGAGGGCATACTAGGGATTGAATTATATTTGCTTCCCTGGCTTCTATACCCTTCTTAATACATGCTAATATTTTATTTGCCTTTGCAGCTGCTGCTTGGCATTGAGCTCTGTTACCTAGGTGGTTGTCCACAAGTACTCCCAAATACCTTTCAATATATGATATCCTTAGATTTACTCTATAAGATTATAAATTGCATGGCTATTTTTCCTTTCCAAATGCATAAGTTTAAATGTATCCATATTAACTCTGATCTGCCATTTAGTTGTCCGTTTCTCTAATTTATGTAAATCCCTTTGGAGGGAAAGTACATGATTTTGTGATTTAATTATCTTGCACAAGTGTAATCGGCAAAAATGAAGACACTACTTTCCAGTCCTACTTCTAAGTCATTAATAAATATGTTAAAAAGGAGAGGACCTTATGCTGATCCCTGAGGAACCCCATTTACCACATTAGCCAGCTCTCAATCCATGAGCAGATATTTATTGCAATTCCTATATCCCTTAGTTTGCACAGTAGTCTTCTCTGGCACTGTATCAAAAGCCTTTGCAAAATCCAAAAAGACTATATTCACTGAGTTGCCTTGATCCAAGTTCCTACTAACCTCCTCATAGAAACTAATTAGATTTTTTTGACATGACATATCCCTCATAAATCCATGTTGACTCCTACTTATAATCCTGTTTGAATAGACATATTCTTGTATATTAATCACTTATTAAATTGTTAATCCTTCTAAAAGCTTTCCCACTACAGAGGTAAGGCCTACTATAATTTCCCGGTTTTGCTCTTGCTCCTTTCTTAAATATACTGTAGGTGTGACAATCCAAGAGTAGGAGCTATACAAGCCCAGAGACACTTGCTATAGACTACAGGTTATCTACCCATAACGAGCGTTGGGTTCTTTGAAATCTCAGCACAGCACCCTGATATCTGGCTTCTGTATCAGTCAGAGTCTCTCCATCAGGAATCCGCACTTCCAGGAGTCCCAGTAACCTTCCTGTGGTAGTTACCAGGACAGTTTACTTGTAGGGTGGAGATAGGTTCAGTATCACAGGCACCAGAAACATAATCAGAGATACACAATTTCTATGTATTTCCAAGTGAACTGTTTAATTTTTGAAAATGTCAGCAGTATTTATAGGGGATAGATACAGAGGGGGTGTACCCAGCACAACAATGGAAGGGGAGTGGATGGCTGACAGTTATTAAGGGTATAAACTCCACATGGCGTCTACCAATAGTTTCCTGAGTGTAATAGGCTTAATTTCTAATACACATCCTGACATCTCTAGCACATATCAGATGGGATTAACTTGATCTGGCAAACAACGGAACACAGCAAGTTTACAAATACAATAGAGGTGTTTATACAGATAATCCATTGCTGGAGTCAAGCAGTCTGGTGGCTCAATGGCCCAAGACCCAGACTGAGAAAAAGGGGTCAGTGACAATAAGTATCACATCTGATTTTCTCCAGTCATTTAGTAGCGACCCTGTGTTGAGTGAATCTTAAAAAAAATAGATATAATGGTTTGGCTTTTACAGAACCCAGTTCCCTCAGTACCATTGGATGTATTCCAACAGGACCCTGGGCTTTATTAAAAAACATTTCCAAACACTTTTGGATTTCTTCCTGCGTTAACCAATTATTTGGTGAAGGTAAAGAAGCCCAATATTGTTGCAGTATCGCAACAACTGGTACCTCCCTTGTATATACAGAAGAAATGGTCTTAGTTAGCTCATCTGCCTTTTCCTGGTTACTAATTTTCAGATGGCCTGTTTCACATTGTAATGTTCCTATAGCTTCCTTTCTATTAATATATTTAAAAAATATTTTAGTGTTAGTATTACTCTCTTTTGCAACCAACTTTTAATTTTCTATTTTAGCCAGTCTAATAGCTATTTTGCAAGCCTTGTTGACTTCCTTGTACTTACGTAAAGCGGCCTCTGTTACCACTTGATTGTATAATTTAAATGCCTGTTTTTCTACTCTGTATCTTAAACTTTAAATCATTGTTAAGCCATGTTGGATGTGATTTACTCCTTTTAATTGTATTCCCACATGGTATATGGTGATAAGTATGTACATTTAGTTAGGCTTTAAATGTTGTCCATTTATATTCAGTATTTTTACCTGTCAGTTCTTAGTCCCAGTCTATACTTTGCTGTCCTTAGAATGATCAAATTTTCCCTTTAAAATTAAGAGTTTTTTGTTGCCCCCTTACAGTTTTATTATTTTAATTCTATCTCAAATGAGACTGTGTTGTGATCACTGTTTCCCAAAAGGTTGCCATATTTCAACATTTGGTACCATACCAATATTATTTGTGATAACTAAATATAAGATAGCCTAATTTTTAGTAATTACCATGGGCCTCATTCTATTAGCGGCCGTAGGAGATGCGGGGCCGCAAGGACCGGCCGCAAGCTATTCGGCTATTCTATTCCCCTCCGGCCGGGGATTCCGGCAGGCTTGCAGGCGGCGCCTTGCTATCCCTTGCGGCCGCTCACGCCGGAGGAAAGCCTTTCATCTAAAACGGCCGCAAGAGAATCGGCCGCAAGAAAATCCTATTTGCAATTCAATTGCTCCGGGAACCCTCTCTGCAAGGCTAAAAGCGAGCCGCAGCTTACTTGCAGGAAAAATGTCCCGCTAGCACCAATTAAGCACAAAATATAGCCCAAATAAAGCCATCATGCACTCTGAGGAGACTATAAAGTGATTTTAGGTGTTAGCAAAAATAGCACAACATTCCCCTATACTTAAATCCGTAAATAAATTATTTTTTAATATATGTCACATATCCATGTAAAAAGTCCAGAGGGCTTGGAGCACCTCAGACCCGGCCATGCTGCGGCCGGAAAATAAACAGTTAATGTAAACTCAGATTTGGGCTGATGTGCAAGCTAGAGAGTGGGTTACTATTAATCCTCATGTCCCCCAATATGATCCCTAGCATTTACAATGATTTACAGTGCAGTCTTCAATTTATATTTGACTTTAAACATTTTGGAGCTTACGGCCGGTTCCAAGATATGCGGCCGGCCGTAAGGGGAGATCCTTGCGGGGCCGTATAATAGAATTGCGAGGTAACAGAATCCCCGCAAGGAATCGCAGCCTTACGGCCGATTTACGGCTGATAATAGAATGAGGCCCCATGTCATTAAGTTCCAATCATTTAAAAAATTTTTTGTGATAATACAGGAGTCTCAATAATTAGTCACAATATTAGTAGAAATAATTATTTTTTCACTTATTTTGCAAATGTAATTTATAATTTAATGACTGTTGACTGCTATAGAGATATTATAAACCTGATTTCAGTAAAGTTTTTAGTTTATGAAATAATTTTCCTTTATGGGCCTGTCTAACTACATTCGCAGATCATTTCCATAGTATGTATGGTGCAACACTTTAAAGTTGATTTTTTTTTTTTTTACTTGAACTTCATTGCCATGTTCACTGCTGTAATCTCATGTTGCAATATTGTTAATAACACAAAGCAGGAATAATTCAATAATATTACTCCTTTTTAGAGTTAATTATTCTTGAGAACTTCCTTTACAATTCCATATCTAGTTGAGCCCAAAAAGGACCAAGGAATTGAATTCTTTTGTATATCAAAAGCTATTAACATTTTGGTCTCTCGACATTTTGGAAAGGTTCAACTTCTAATAAATGTATAGTCTGGGAACTTTTACAAAGACAGAAGTTTCATAGAAATAAAATCACAAAAAGGCAAAATGTTTTGCTCTATAGGCAGATTATCCTGATACTTATCTGTGCAGTTATTTTTATGAAAAGCTTGTTAACAAACTTCAAGGATCTATTTTATTCCTTTTACACTCAAAGATGTTAAATTCTGCAGATTCTTCAAATTTATGATGTTGGTTGTGATGTGCTACAATGTATTAAGGAATTTAGTAAAATTTAGGAGGGAAGTGTTGGTCAGAGAAAATAAATTCACAAGAAAAGGGTCATCATATGAAATTAAAGGATAGATTATATATGGTAATGTATATTACAGAACTGGTGGTAAATAACACATTCTAGTAAAACAAATTAAAAAGAAAATTTACTATATCATCTACAGTATTCAAGTATGCCTAAGGAAAAATAAAAATATGTATTTTTCTACTTCAATTGTCAATTAATATCTTAGCTCATACCTGCTAATAAAATCTATGTTTCTGAATAGTGATATCCTAAGATGTTCTATAGGAAGATTAAACTCTGTGGCCCTCATTCAATTGCAATTTGGCCAATTGAATAGGGCTCTAAATAAGCACATAACATATATTTTTTAAATACGTTTTTAGTTAGTAAGCATCTATCCAAAAGCAAGGTTATCACTAACTAAAAACTTATTTTAAAAAAATATGTTATGTGCTTGTTTAGAGCCCTATTCAATTTGCCAAATCGCAATTGAATGAGGCCCTGTAAGTGTAAACGCTGGTGGTTGATGACATACGGTGGACCTATGGAAGTCAGGTAGAGAATAGCAGTATGTGACTTGCACCAGGAGTAGAGTACCCCAAGGTTTGGTGCAAAAAGTAAAAGCTGGCAACTAGAAATGTCTACAGGCAGAACGTCACAATTTTCCATTTAGAGCACAGGATACAACTGCAGCAAGTGGAGATCTTGACCTGTAAATGTTATGCACTCTACAAAACATAATGAGGCTTGGAAGGTGTTTTGGAAAGTATTTTTATTTCATTGTATTGGTAAATAATTAAAATATTTTTACATTGTCATCAATCTACTGACAAAACCAACTAGACAATACAAATATGAACCTAGTGTCCATCATCAGAAGCAGAGTACTAGTACAGAACAGTATTTACAACAATTTTAGTTAAAGGGTAAGTATGACTTGCCTCTGAGTGGGATAAAATGTTCAAAAAGAGTACTTTTGAAAACAGAATTTATTTCAGAATCCTCTGAAAGTCAGTGTTTGTTGATAACTGCAAAGTAATAAAATCCATAAAAAAAAGGTTCTTGGCAAAATTAAAAAGTGACTCATTTTTATGGTACACAGTGAACAAAATCAATGTATACTTATTGAAATCTGATAACACAAAGCACAGTAACAGTCATCCATAATTCTTCTCAGGCTAAATGTATGTTTAAATTGTCAGCCTTACTACCAAAGATACTATAGGAAAAAATTAATGCAGAAATGGCTTGTGCTTGTAAGTTAAATTCTGCTAAACCATTCTATAGACAGAGTTTGTCAAAGCTTTTTCTAAGGCAAATTTGAATCCTCCCTATAGAATGGTTTATTTGTGTGTGAAATAAATTATTTTTTAGAACATGAAGATTCAGCATATGCATGTACAGTCAGACCAAGTGACATATGTGACATTCCTTGACATCACTTGGGCTTCAGTGTGCTGGAGTCATAAGCTTTCAACCATTACCAATGTATGCTTTTCATCATATAGAAGTGGTCTGAAAGACGCCCATGTCATGAAGTCTGATTTAGCATTCATTCTTGCTATGTATACATCCTAAAGAATCTTAAACTACTGAAGAGCATTTTTTACAATATAGATTAGAGGGAAGGAGTAATACAGTAAAATACTCATATAAATAAAAGCACTTTTCTACCTTTATGTAATACTAAATAACCTCTGAGGTCACTATTCTAAGAAAGACTTTAAAGAACAACACGTTAAAACAGGCTACATGCTTTTAGGTTGCAAAAATATCTTATTATCTTTTATATGCAATTATACTTTTGTGAACTCTACTACTTTGGATCAACTTTTCAGAGTGGGAAACTATTTTGAATGGAGGGTCCATCTGCATAATGGGGATGTGGTAGCTACAATTGCCAGTGCTGAGCACAGTACTACAGGAAGCTCAGTAGTAAACAAGTATACACCCTACTGAGATACATTTTCTATGTCCCTTGCTTGATTTTTTCAATGTTTTTCCTATTCTCAAAAAAATAGGTGAACCTTTAATAATGCCAGAAAATAAAATACAGTGCTATTAAGATATAACACTTTAAAGGTATGACCATCTGATAATAATTACAATATTTATATGATTGGGATGTATATTGCCAAAAAATATCAGATCCCAATAATGGGTTTGGGTTATTTAGTGGGATATATTGAATAATACTCCAAAGTGGGCCCAAACATACAACCCTGATACGATTCCAATTATATATTCCACAATAGTTATTATCAGAAAATCACTTTGCATTCAAATTATTCTCAATACAAAATATGACTACGCCAGGAGTAGCATCCCTATGTCTCGTTTCAGAGTAATTTAAGATTTAAGCACTTGAACCGGAAAATATCTTTTTTTTTTTCTTCTTTTGGTGACTATTATTTCCTATTCTGTTACTAACTAGAATATGTATATTAAAAGTTTTGTATGGATTGCTTCTACAATTAAATTTGTGCTGCTGTAAAATCTCCAGGGTAGTTAAGGTAATTTAATGAGGGTTATTAATGTATAGTGTATTTATCTCCAGGATTGAACTAGGAAGTGAATATGCAACTATATTTCTTGAATTAGGTAGTTTGTCCTAAACAATCCCCAGAGTCTCATAATCAGGTTCATAATTGGCTAGAAATACTCTAAAAGGTTTAGAAATATTATTTATAATTAAGATGGGTCCTTCCCATTGCAGAACGATCTATAATGTTCAGATCTCTAGGGTCAATATGTATAATTATTTATATATAGAGCAAAACTATGGGCCCTATTAAATTCCAGCCTCGTAAATAAGAGGCTTCTACTTAAGCCCTACGTACTGCAAAGTTTCTCTAACTTACAATGCTATTAAATTAGCCCTGCTGCGAGCAACGTATGAGCTACGCAGCAGGGCCGTACGTATATACACTGCGTAAATGTACATGAGGAGTGACAGCCTGCGAGATGATATCGCAGGCTCCCACTCCTCATCAATTGCTGCGGGGGTCCTAAAAGGGACCATCGCGGCAGTCCCCCACATAAGCCCTGCCGTGGGGGTACTCCGAATACCCCCCCGGCACCTAAAATTAACCCCCCCTCAATGCGGGGGTCCCCGTCGGGACCCCCGAAGTGTCCTCACATGAACACCTTGCTGCAGGGGTCCATAGGAACCCCCGCAGCCCCCACACATTAACCCCTTGCAGCGGGGGTCCCCGATCTGCATAGATCAGGCCCTCCGCTGCATTTAAAACTTTTAAATTCCCCGCCGCGGCTCCTTAAAGGGACCGCGGCACACTATTACCCAATCCCGGGCGCGAAACTTAAAATTAACCCCCCTCTATGCTGGGGGTCCCCATCGGGACCCCCGAAGTGTCCCCACATAAACCCATTGCAGGGGGGGCCCCCGATCTGCATAGATCAGGCCCCCCGCTGCATTTAAAACTTTTAAATTCCCCACCGCGGCTCCTTAAAGGGACCGCGGCACACTATTACCCAATCCCGGCCGCGGGACTTAAAATTAACCCCCCTCTATGCTGGGGGTCCCCATCGGGACCCCCGAAGTGTCCCCATATAAACCCCCTGCAGCGGGGGGCCCCGATCGGCACCGATCGTGACCCTGCTGCAATTCAATTTTAAATTTCCCGCCTCGCGGGTCCTCAAAGGACCGTAAAGGTCCTGAAAGGACTTGCACTAAAAATATTAACCCCAGGCAACTATAATTACCCCATTAACTCATGATGGTCAATCCAGACCACCATAAGGCCTAAATTAACCCATTAACTCATGATGGTCAATACAGACCACCATAAGGCCTAAATTAACCCATTAACTCATGATGGTCAATCCAGACCACCATAAGGCTCTATTTAACCCCATCAGTCCCATAAGGGTATATTATTACCATTATGGGCCTGTTACAACCCAACATTAACCACATAAGTGCCATGATGGTCCTCAAGGACCATCATGACACTAACTACAAACACTACACTATAACCCCCAATAAACCATTTAATCTAAACTAACCCCCCTCTACACTAATCTATTAACACTTACACTACCTACCTACACTACCTACCCCCTAATAAACCTCCCCAACACTCTAATTACAAAAAACAAAAAACCTACAGCACAGAAAACAAAAAACCTACAGTACAAAAAACAAAAAAACCTACAGTACAGAAAACAAAAAACAATTACAACCCCACCCCCACTACAGAAAACAAAAAACAATTACAACCCCACCCCCCACTACAGAAAACAAAAAAATACATTACAACCCCACCCCCCACTACAGAAAATAAAAAAATTACACACCTGAAAAGGAAAGACAGATAAACACAATACAATACATACATATAATACTTTAAATACATTACATACAATACATGACATTACATATAATATATTACATATAATATATTACATATAATATATTACATATAATACATTACATACATTACATACAATACATGACATTACATATAATATATGAAATATAATATATTACATATAATATATTACATATAATACATTACATACATTACATACAATACATGACATTACATATAATATATTAAATATAATATATTACATATAATATATTACATATAATACATTACATACATTACATACAATACATGACATTACATATAATATATTACATATAATATATTACATATAATATATTACATATAATACATTACATACATTACATACAATACATGACATTACATACATTACATATAATATATTACATATAATATATTACATATAGTCCTAATCAAATACCCCCTATCTATCTAACATACAATCTATTTAATTTAAAATAAATCCTAACTATATCAAATACATCCCCCTATCTATCTAATATACAAAAAATCCTAACTACATACACAGACCCTTATTCTAAACTAAAATAAAATAATTACAGTCCTAACTACATACACAGACCCTAATTCTAAGCTAAAATCAATAAATTAAGACCACTTACCTTTAAGATGTTGCTTCAGATCACTAACCTATGGGTCAAACAAAAAGAAAAATTAGTACAAAACATTAACATCAAATAAATAAACATATTATACATTCTACATATTCAACTCACCTTTACAGCATGTCCAGTCACTGTTTAGCTCTTCCGGCGCGGCCCTGTTAAAAAAAAAAATACAATACATGAATACATGAATACAATATATAAACAATAAATAAAATACACAAATAAACATCTAAATATACATTTAACTTACCTCCCCGCGATGTCCCCGGCCTTCTCTCCTTCAGCCCCGGCTGGGCTGCGGAACCATCCGCGCTCTAAAAAAAAAAAAAAAAAAAAACTAACGGAGGTCTGCACTGGCAGACCTCCCCGACGCTACTGAACCTCACGGAGTCATTTCCGGGAGGAAATTGGCATTGTCGGCTTGTGATTGGCTGAAAAAGCTGTCAGCCAATCAAAAGTCGTCAATGTAGGAGCCAATCAGGATGCGCAGATGTCTTCTACCAATCACTCCGTGGGGGTGTATCCCATAGTGATTGGCTGAAGGCATCTGAGCGTTGTGATTGGTTCCCAGAAAGATAGACAAGTGTTTTAGCCAATCAGGGTGGGATATTGGGGTGTATCCCATCCTGATTGGCTCACACATTGACGACTTTTGATTGGCTGAAATTGATAGACAGCTTTTTCAGCCAATCACAAGCCGCCAATGCCAATTTCCTCCCGGAAACGACTCCGGGAGGTTCAGTAGCGTCGGGGAGGTCTGCCAGTGCAGACCTCCGTTAGTTTTTTTTTCTTTTTTTTTTTTAGAGCGCGGATGGTTCCGCGGCGCAGCCGGGGCTGAAGGAGAGAAGGCCGGGGACATCGCGGGGAGGTAAGTTAAATGTATATTTAGATGTTTATTTGTGTATTTTATTTATTGTTTATATATTGTATTCATGTATTCATGTATTGTGTTTTTTTTTTTAACAGGGCCGCGCCGGAAGAGCTAAACAGTGACTGGACATGCTGTAAAGGTGAGTTGAATATTTAGAATGTATATAATGTTTATTTATTTGATGTTAATGTTTTGTACTAATTTTTATTTTTTGTTTGACCCATAGGTTAGTGATCTGAAGCAACATCTTAAAGGTAAGTGGTCTTAATTTATTGATTTTAGCTTAGAATTAGGGTCTGTGTATGTAGTTAGGACTGTAATTATTTTATTTTAGTTTAGAATAAGGGTCTGTGTATGTAGTTAGGATTTTTTGTATATTAGATAGATAGGGGGATGTATTTGATATAGTTAGGATTTATTTTAAATTAAATAGATTGTATGTTAGATAGATAGGGGGTATTTGATTAGGACTATATGTAATATATTATATGTAATATATTATATGTAATGTATGTATTGTCATGTATTGTATGTAATGTATGCAATGTATTATATGTAATATATTATATGTAATATATTATATGTAATATATTATATGTAATGTCATGTATTGTATGTAATGTATGTAATGTATTATATGTATGTATTGTATTGTGTTTATCTGTCTTTCCTTTTCAGGTGTGTAATTTTTTTATTTTCTGTAGTGGGGGGTGGGGTTGTAATGTATTTTTTTGTTTTCTGTAGTGGGGGGTGGGGTTGTAATTGTTTTTTTTTTCTGTACTGTAGGTTTTTTTGTTTTTTGTACTGTAGGTTTTTTGTTTTCTGTGCTGTAGGTTTTTTGTTTTTTGTAATTAGAGTGTTGGGGAGGTTTATTAGGGGGTAGGTAGTGTAGGTAGGTAGTGTAAGTGTTAATAGATTAGTGTAGAGGGGGGTTAGTTTAGATTAAATGGTTTATTGGGGGTTATAGTGTAGTGTTTGTAGTTAGTGTCATGATGGTCCTTGAGGACCATCATGGCACTTATGTGGTTAATGTTGGGTTGTAACAGGCCCATAATTGTAATAATATACCCTTATGGGACTGATGGGGTTAAATAGAGCCTTATGGTGGTCTGTATTGACCATCATGAGTTAATGGGTTAATTTAGGCCTTATGGTGGTCTGGATTGACCATCATGAGTTAATGGGTTAATTTAGGCCTTATGGTGGTCTGTATTGACCATCATGAGTTAATGGGTTAATTTAGGCCTTATGGTGGTCTGGATTGACCATCATGAGTTAATGGGTTAATTTAGGCCTTATGGTGGTCTGGATTGACCATCATGAGTTAATGGGTTAATTTAGGCCTTATGGTGGTCTGGATTGACCATCATGAGTTAATGGGTTAATTTAGGCCTTATGGTGGTCTGGATTGACCATCATGAGTTAATGGGTTAATTTAGGCCTTATGGTGGTCTGGATTGACCATCATGAGTTAATGGGGTAATTATAGTTGCCTGGGGTTAATATTTTTAGTGCGAGTCCTTTCAGGACCTTTACGGTCCTTTAAGGACCCGCGAGGCGGGAAATTTAAAATTGAATTGCAGCAGGGTCACGATCGGTGCCGATCGGGGCCCCCCGCTGCAGGGGGTTTATATGGGGACACTTCGGGGGTCCCGATGGGGACCCCCAGCATAGAGGGGGGTTAATTTTAAGTCCCGCGGCCGGGATTGGGTAATAGTGTGCCGCGGTCCCTTTAAGGAGCTGCGGCGGGGAATTTAAAAGTTTTAAATGCAGCGGGGGGCCTGATCTATGCAGATCGGGGCCCCCCCTGCAATGGGTTTATGTGGGGACACTTCGGGGGTCCCGATGGGGACCCCCAGCATAGAGGGGGGTTAATTTTAAGTGCCGCGGCCGGGATTGGGTAATAGTGTGCCGCGGTCCCTTTAAGGAGCCGCGGCGGGGAATTTAAAAGTTTTAAATGCAGCGGGGGGCCTGATCTATGCAGATCGGGGACCCCCGCTGCAAGGGGTTAATGTGGGGGTGCTGCAGGGGTCCTGATAGAGACCCCTGCAGCATGGGGATGTGTATAGGGTGCAGGGGGGAGCCTCACACTGCTGTCTCGGGCTGTTCCGAGGCAGCACGTAGAGGCTTTCGGATCCCTTGCGTGGACAATTAAGTTGTCAGTGTATTTGTTAGAACATTAGGAGTGAGATACATAGATCAAATAAATACAAGAACAATGTTCTTAACCCCCAAAGATCCCTTCCCCTTGCAGCTCCCCTCTCCAAGACCCCTTCCAATAAAAGCTCCCATCCCAAAGACCCATTTCTTTAGCTGATTTTCTGATAGCATTTCCCCTCTCCAACACCCATTCCTGTTGTAGATTCCTTCCACAATACCCTCTTCCATAGCAACTCCCTTTCCCAGGATCCCTTCCTGAGACAGTTCCTGTTCCTAAGATCCCTTCCCATAGCAGCTCTCCTCCCCAATATCCATTGCCATAGCACTCTCCTACCCTCCCTAATACCCCTTGCCATAGCAGCTCCCCTCCCCAAGACTCCTTCAAATAAAAGCTCCCCTGTCCAAGATTCTTTCCCACAGGAGGCCTCCTCTTCAAGACCTCTTCCAATTTCAACTCCCCTCCTCCAGACCCCTTGCCATAGCATCTCCCCACACAATGAAGCTTCCCCATAGCAGCTCCCCTCCACTGTCAAGACCCCTTCCATAGCTGCTTCCTTTCCCAAGAGCTCTTCCTATAGCAGCTCCCGTTCTCAAGACCCCTTCTCATAGGAGCTCCAACCTATAGCAGCTTCCCTTCCCAAGGCCCATTACCATAGCAGCTGCCCTCCCCAAGACCCCTTCCCATAGCAAAACCGCCCCCACCTAGTCCCATAGCAGCTCACCTTCTCTCTGCTCCCCAGACTCCTCCACAATTCCTGAAAGTCCCTTCCCATAACAGCTCCCCTAACCAAGATTGCCTCCAATAGCAGCTAACCCTTCCATTGCATTGCTTTATTGCTGCTGATGATGATGCTGCTCTGCTGCCAATGCCTGTGGCTCCTCAGAAAATGTAACACAGCACCAGAGGCTGCTTTCTCCCACCTGCCAACACTCTCTCCTAAGGGAAGATAGGGTGGCCTAGGGTGGCTCGGGAGACCTTACACCCCTACACTACAGAAATATTTGTTTTAAATACAAAGGAAATGTTAGACAGCACAGTGGCCCCTAGATGAGGCCCCAGTGTATTATACAGACTGCACAGGCATTAGATCCACCCCTGCAGAGAAGGGGGGATATTTACTGTATAAAAACGACAAAACCGAGAAATGTGAAATTCTTTTAAATATGATGATGTATTTGTTCTTTCATCTCTACAAATAATACCATAAAGAGTAATCAAAGTGTAAATGTCATGTACGATCCTTCTTGAGCCTGAGATCCATGGTATTGGCAGACAGAGGTCCTAAAACATCATATGGATACATTTGAAAGTTTGCAGAATATTTGGCCTGTCATTGAATTAACTATATCATAGCTGACATTAGCTCACCAAAGAGTGTGGAATGATTAAGCTATATGTAAGAAAATTCTGGTAAAAAAGTTAACTAGATATTTTGTTGTGATAACCTTTCTATGGATTACCCATCATGTTTTGAGAAACTCACACTGGCTATTATTACAGACTTGCCCGTCAAAAATGACGGGGCAAGAAAAAGTGTGGAAATGCTGTTTGTCACACAATGGGAGTGTACTGCGTGCCTCAACTGCTCGCCTCGCTTCCTGAAGCTCGTAGGGCAATGAGCACCATTGGCGCTTATTGCACCCTAAGTCCTGCGTGTTGCCTCTCTTTACGAGGCAATGGCTCACCTTGCTTTGGCCACCAATGCCTTTGGCGTCTATTGCAATCCTGTCGCTTGGTCCTTTTTTTTTTTTTCTCTATATGTATTTTATAATGAGAATTAATGAAATAATAAAATCATAAATTAATTTACTTTACCTAGTTGTAAATAATATATGCATCAAGCAATATCCTGAAGAGCTAACATTCTTTTTTGATGTTCCTGAAGCATACAATGTACATTTGCACTCTTGCTGAGCTGAGGTGTAAGTGTCAGCAATATGTGAACTGTGTAGTATAAGTAGGCTGTGTGCGCAAGCGCAAACTGTTTGTTTAGATGTGTAATTCTGCAGTTTGCAATGGTAATGTTATTATTTGCAAGTTAGTGTTCTAAAATGGCGGCGATTGTGTATGTGTTACGCGGGTGTGGAGCATTTTGCGTCCTCCCTAATAGTGTATTTTATACCTTGTACGGTCTTGTGTAGAAATCTTATGTGTCTGGCGTGTTGTTGCGTGTTTATTGGACGTGTAGCCTCGTTTTCATTTTTTTGTGTCCGTCATTTTTTTTTGTCGTTTAGGCGATTTTCATGTGTGGAAACTCACCAAATTGTGGTTCAATTGTCGTGCAACCTGACTCCCAGACGTTGTGGCCGACCCCCCCCCCCATGCTGTGAGTGATGTTTTTTTTTGTATTTTTGGTAATTTTGGTGGTGTTAATGTTGTTTTTGTATGTGCGCGGTTCAATGGTTAACATCATATATTTTGGACCTTGTATTCTTCTAAGTGCCGGGGGTCGTATTTTTTTTTGTAAATTGTGCTTTCTCCCTAATAGCGTATTTTATACATCGTAAGGGCTTGTGTAATAGTCTTATGTGTCTTAAGTCTTTTTTTTTAAGTCTCGCTTTCCTTATTGCAAGTGTTACGGGCCGTAATTTTGTAAGGCGATTTTTTCAAACTGCTACAGGTCTCGCATTCTGAATTCTGTAATTGATTTTTGTGTTGAAGTGTAGTTCCGCGGGTCGTAGGGATGAGCGAATATGGCGCTCATTTCCACCAGCACGGAGAGCGCCTTCAGCGCTCCCTGCCTAATTTGTAAGGGGTCGTAGGGATGAGCACCTACGGCACTCATCTCCACCAGCGCAAGGAGCGCCTTTAGCGCTCCTTGCCAGCAATTGCGGCCCTCGCTTTGGGAGCCCGCAAGCATTAGCAACAACCCGTATTGCTGAGAACTATCTATGTGATTATAGCCAGTAGTAACTTTAGATAGATGGGACTGCTCCTGTGTGTCATAACTCCGCAGGAGCTAGAGGTCAAACAATAGGTTACAACCAAGGCCTTAAAGCTTCAGCTGAACTCACAGCAAGGTGTCCATTGTAAAACTTTTCTACTAGTTTGTTGAGAGGCTATACCTTTCTACAGCTGCTGCATCTTGCTCCATCTTGCTCCAGTTTTGCAGGTTTTATTTGCATTAAACAACTAAGTTCCAGCTCAAGCTTGCACCTGAATCTGTATACAAGTTCAGCAATCCAGCTCTGTATCTGTGCTTCAGTTGTCTTTTCTAGCATCATATCATTGTTCATGTACCTACACCTGCATGTGATCTTGTTCCAGCACCTATTCCTTCATGTGCTCTTGTTCCAGCACTTAATCCTTCATGTGCTCTTGTTTCAGTACCTAAACCTATATGAGCTCTTGTTCCTGCACCTAATCCTACATGTGCTCTTGTTATATATACACATATATATATATATATATTATTTTTTTTTTAATTAAATAAAGAATAATTTTAGAGAAGATGGAGGTACAAGTATCATATCAGAGAAATCAGCAGCCCTATTTAATTCCCTGCACGTGTAAAACCGTAGCCCTTACCAAAGTCCACAAGACTTACAGCTATTAAATTGGCCCTGTAAGGCAACCTGCTAACGGTTAAGGGCGAAAAAACCCTAAGGGAGTCGAAATTTTAACTCTGTAGCTGCAAATCATTTGTTCTGTCATGCCCGTAACTGTTACATTCCAATCACGCAATTAAATTGCAACAAATTTCCAAAGACACCCTGGCGTTCAAGCCCGTTACCAGCAAATGGAGGCAAAAACATTACGCAATGGGTTTACAGACAATTTCTCAACACTGTAAAAGACAATATAAACACACCAGTGGACATTAAAATATGGGCAAAGCAAGGAAAGGCATTACAATTATTTGCATAATAATCCCCAAATAAAAAATAGGCATTTAAAAAATCATCATATGTTGGAATGGTCATGCCATTATGAAAAGCCATGCTGCAACATGCACAAAGCAATTAAAGACACACTACCTGATTAAATAGCAACACAAAAACATGAAAATGATGCCATATTAACCCTTCCTCATTCACAGAGGCTCTAATGTGGACCCTGGAATATATATATCATTACATATACATCTCGCTTATCACATCTACATTGGGAAAACAAATAGAGGCCAAATTACACCGCCACATGGCATATATCAAGTACTGTAACACATCAGGAAGGGCTGCAAAAACACATGGAGGCTGTGCAGACGCACAGGGATCAACAGCCAACTCACCTCCATCAGATGTAATCTCTGCTACGCCCATCCTGGAAAGTCCCACGCCATTGCTGGTGGCCATGTGCCAAGATGTATACCCATTCCTTTTTGGTGACCTCCCATTATGTTTTGCTATTCAGCAATTTACATTAGTGTGGTGTATGTTCCCCTGTTCCCCTTCTGGATTGCTAAGTGGTGGTGGTGAAGGGGTTTGTGTACCTGAATGAAGCTGTGAGCTATACAATGTAGGGCCACTGTAGGTGGGCACATCATAGCAGAGAGGTAAGACAAATCACAGTCTACTAGAGATGAAGCTGGCAACCCACTCCAGTATCACATGTCATATTCCTATCATGCACTCAAGGGAATGTTGATACTCCACAATATCACTAATTGGACATTTGCATGTGTATTAACCCTTTATATTGAGTATATATGATATATATATTATAATTTGATATCTAATGCTATCATGACTATTATTATTGTTATATTTATTGATCTATTGCATAGTAACACATGCTCATTAGTTTACATATATAGGAATGTGACACATATGTAATGTATGTGGATGTCCCATAACCCCAACCATTGAAAACACACTGACACGGTTACAATGGTATAACAAATCTTTATTTCAAACACAAAGCACAATCAGAAATGGACAAGACTGTACATTAATATCATGGGTGTAGTGTGGGCGGATCCCGAGAGAGCAAGAGGTTTGTGGGAAAAAGACGATACCTACAGGGGGTAATGTCATAGTCTAGAATAATCATGGTTCTTAGCACCTACAGTACTAGGGTCACATGTGGTCACTACACCACTGCAACCGGATGAAAAAAAGGATCATTACAAATCACTCCATTTAATTGAAGAAACCATTAATGTGCATAGCACTTACATCTTGTCTCAATGAAACAGATGATTAAACCTCTGAACTGTGCAATCCAATCCAGTTTCACACATACAGTGTGGGGAAAAACTAAACTCTGAATAAAAGTGGTAAACTAAAAAAAGGCGGCGAAGGAAAAAAAAAAAACTAATCAACATGCATATACAGTATAGTGCTAAATACTGTTACTGTAACAATATACCAACTCATCTGATTCCCATCTGCAAGCATTACTAACTATTAGCTGGGTCTCTGGATAATCAGCAATATGGGAAAATGTCCATTAATATGGAGAGGACACAAAGGGCAGCAGCCAGATTCACTGTTTCTTACATTAGACACAAGGATCTGTTTTCAGACTGATATTGATGTCAGGATCACAAGCTTCACTAGTTCATATATTAATGCTGGCTGTCATTAACATGCCAATGTGAGACTTTGCAAGTCTACCGCCATAGCATTATTAGTCTACATTTTAGCTAACAACAATCATGTCTTAGATAACTGGCTATATGATAGCTTTAAATTTGTGGGAGCTACATGTTAATAGGGCTGTCATTGAAGGAATGTCTATCTGAGAGGCAATGGGAAAACCTTACACCTCATACATTTTCTTCACAATGCTTGCAGATGCCTTCATGGACCTGAATTGTACCTAAAAAAAAAAAAAAAGCAAAGAAAGACAAAATCTACAAAATAAGGCCTTAAAAATCATAGGGACTGCAGCATCTCTTCACAACAGCATTCCTCAGTGACCATCAATTGGTGACATGTTCAACAGAACCCTACGTGCCCAAATTGAAGAGGATCATGGAACATGTGATGGGAGGTAGCTATCTGCACACAAAATATCGCCATCACATAGGCCAAGATCTATAGCCAGGCTAGATTAGGTTAACATTGTGACCAATAGATTGTCACTGAGAAATGTTGAGAAGGCACAAACATATGCGCAGCCCTTATGTACTCCTCCACCTAGCCACAGGGCTCACATCCCCCATGGCTGGCTGCTGTCTCCCTGCTGGTGATGTTGTGGGGGGGGCGGCAGGGGGTAACAACCACTCGGGAGGCAGCGGTACCTGCAGTGTCGGTGGTGGAGGCATGGTGGGAGGAGAGGAAGGGCCGGGCTGCGGGTGCTGGGGGATGCCTCTGGGGTGGATGAGGCGGGGCTGGGGACAAGAGCGAGTCGCATTGCTTCTGCTGTTAATCCCTGGAATGCGCTCTGGTCCGCCCAATCCTGAGCAGCATGGCCAGGTAGGATTCATTAGACGATGCCTCCTCTCCTCCCTATTGTGCCTAGCCAGGCTGCACATGACCTCCGCATAATTGGCGGAGATGCTGGCCTGGATCCCTTGGAACAACTCCACCTGCTGTTGCATGAGAGCCAGCATCTACGCCTGTGCAGCCTGGCCTGATGAGGGTGATGAAGTCCCGTGGGGTGTGGACAGGTGACGAGGTGGCGGTGTGTGAGTGGGGAGGTTCTGGGGCCCTGCTAGAGCCTGGGGCCAAACTGGAGGGGGTGTGGGTAGGCCCGTTGGTGGTGGTGGCGGACAGTCCAGCGCACTGCTGTGGGAGGGGGGAGGTGGTGGCTGGCTGCTGACATCACTCATGTTTGAGGGCCCTGGCGACAGCCTCAGTCTTTGGAGGAGAGGGATAGTGCCATATTATATCCTCCTCCTCTGATCCAGGGCCCTCGGGGTCCTCTTCTTTCCTTCTGTTCCTGCTGGGCGGGGCTTGCTCATCCACTTCCTGCTCCAATGGAGCTGGCGCCCCGCCTCTGGCTCGCCAATGGACCTGCTTGATGCTGAAAGAGAGAAAAGAGAGATATATGTCATTAGTATGATGAATAATACATTGTTTTGTGTGCATTCCTAATCTGACATCTAGGCTTGAACCTGGATGATACTCCTAATTGCAACTAAAATTAACTATCATTTGCTAGATGTGATCTATTCTTTGGTTCATGGTCTTGATTGTTCTTGTCTACTAACGTTATCTTGATTCCGGCTGTGTTCTGTAACTGTATAGGATGCTTTGGGCAGACCAATAAATGAACTCTTTATTGCATGAGTACTGTTGTTGTGCAGAGGAATGACAGTGATTTGTCAGCTTCATGGATTTAATCCATCTATGCCTTGTTAATTCCATGGAGCTGACATGTCCTTGTTGGTCATCATATATATGTGTAGTGTGTGTGATGCACATGTGGTTGCACGTTGGTGTATGTGATATTTACCTGACACCTCCAGCGGTGGGCACCTGTCTCAGAAGGTCCCTGTCGACCCTCTCCCACTCATTATAGGTCACAGTCACATTCCTGTCTTCCTTGGCCATTATCCTCCTCACCCTGGCCCTGATGTAATTAAACCGGTGCTTGACGGACCTCATATCCCTTGGCGCTGTGCCTACCTCTGTCACCTCAGCTGCAGCCTCCTTCCATGCATGAGCCCTAGGCCCTGGCCTAACTTCCCTCCCCCCTGCAAAAATCACGGGGCAGCCATGGGTTGCAGAGGAGGACCAGATTCTCCCGCTGAAATTAAATGTGGGTCCTGTGCTTGCCCTAAGCCTCTTTCACTGCCGACTGTGGACAGGGACCATTGCCTCCCTGACCTGTTCCTGAGGTCTGTCCCTTCCCCAAACTACTACCTCCCCTGGGATCAGGCGCCTTCCACTCTTTCCCTCTTCCAACGTGTGCCTGGTGCTAGGGCCATCCTCAACATCGTCCTCCTCCTTCTCCTCCTCCTTCTCCTCGTCTGCCTCCTCCTCCTTCTCCACATTCTCCTCCAACACCTCATCCTCCTACAATTCCTCCTACACCTCCTCTTCCCTCACCTCTTCTGCCTCCACCTCCCCCTCCTCCACTTCCTCTCCTCCACCACTCCTCACCTCCTCCTCCTCTCCTCCACTATTCCCCAGGGCCACCTCTCTCTCTCCTCTCTCTCGTCCTTGCCTCTCTTCTTCTTCTCCTCCCCACCTCTCCACTCCTTTCCCCTCCTCTCTCCATCATAATCCCCAAAATAAAATAGTGATAAATAAAAAAAAAAGTGTTGCTGTATATTTAGGATGTAAAAAGAAAAATGTGGGTTTTACATGTATTTAGTAACTGGGGATGCGGTGTGGGGGATGGGATGGGGTGGTGTATGGAGTGACCTAGCTAATCCGCTTTCTAATGGCTGAAAGGCCTGTGTTGCACTATGTTATACCACGATTGGATTGTAACGGCTGATCTCTGCCAGCCCCATGACAGCTTGCGTGTGCGGAAAGGGTTTACTGGCTTGCGTCTATGCCCTGTTGGACACGGCATGGTTGAATGTAGCTACATAACTACGTAGAAATTCAAGCCCGCAGACTTTGAGGGTGTAACGTTGCCGCTATGGGCTTTGAATTTAATATGGCCCTAAGTCCAGTCTTCCCAAAGAGAATAATTTCCTTTGCCAGAAAAAGATGGATATATCATCCCTGTGATTTGTTTTTTCAAAGTTTGGACTGTTTAGGAACTGGAGACCCTCATCTCCAGTGAATACCCCTTGTGTCTGTGTGTTTTCGACAATGTGTGGCTAACCATTTGTTATGAGCCCTATTCTATTTGAGCAACGCAAATAGTGTTGATTCATCAAATCTGCTGCAGGAGCTTTTTTAATGTACCCTACAAAAAAATATTAAGCTCCACGCCAGTAATCTTACCAAGTACAGCCAACTCTTGTAAACCCAAGCCTTGCAGTAAGTTTCAAGTCTCTGGTTTTGCTGGAAATGGCTGTGCTCAGTAATTTACTAAGCACAAACCAACCTAAACTAATGAAAATCCCTAGGGATTCCCTCCATTCATACATGCCGTGGATGGAATCCCAGGCAGTCCCCTTACCCACTCATTCCCTGATCACCTCTTTCCCCACTCAAACCCATCCCCCTACCTGATAAACTCCATCTATATAAACATGCCAAATAAACTTTTACTCTGTGCAACTGGGGTCCTTAAAAGACCCTCATTGCTCCTATAATTAACTCTTGCTACAGAGTCCTTATCGGACTTCCCTGGCACCTTAAATTAACCCTGATGCTGCGGAGGTCCATGAAGGTCCCCCGCAGCATTTAATAAATTTAATTTAACTCCTACATACCATGGTTAAATAAATGAACACACGAAGTGCAATGGGGGTCCACCCAGACCCCCATGACACTCTAAGTTAAACACTATGATACACATTAAATTAACCCCCAATAAACTAAAATAAAAATAAATCTAAAATACTAAAAATAAAAAATAATAATTATAAAAATAAAGAACATTAATTACAAACACCTAAGTTATATCAAATAGAAAACCTACATTTACCAAAAATAATAAATAATTACAATAAAAAAATCACAAATTGAAAATAAAAAATAATTGAAATTAAAATTTACAAAAAAAAATTATATAAGGAAGAAATCAAACCTATAAAACAAAATTAATCAACAATCCTTACATGGGTCTTATCCAGCAGAAATCATCGATGCCCAGTCCTTAATCTTCTGTCCTGGACTAGGCAAGCTATCCAACTTGATTGAAGAGGTTCTAGTTCTCTTCAGACTTGATTGAAGCCCACAGCCCTCATCTTCTGGGTCAGGAAAGGCCCCTCCATTAAAAAACATGCCGCACTACAAAACAAAATTTACTATTCTAACACAGCTCCTCCTAGGTGGAGCTCCCCCACCGCAAATGCCGCTGCATCGCTTTCTGTTGCTTCAATGGGATTTTTTCATTTTCTGGTTGGTTGAAATAGTTTACATTTGCCACCCTGCTCAGTAGCATTTTTGAATAATTTGGACCAATTAGATTGTGATTCAGGGATATAAAATCATAATGTATGTATAGACACCCATGGTAGCTAGAAAATTAATTAGTATACCATGGGGGTTTGTATAGACTCCCATGGTAGATAGGGGCTTAATTAGTATAACATGAGGGTTTGTATAGACCGCCATGGTTGATAAGGGCTTAATTAGTATACCATGGGGGGCTAGATAGACTCCCATGGTATGTAGAGGTTAAATTAGGTTACCATGAGGGTCTGCATAGATCTGATGGTATGGGGTTAATTGATCAGATTGCACAGGGGTACTTATGGTAGGAGTTAAATCTTTATAAGCCGTGGGGCCTTGAAGGGCCCATGTGGCAGGAGGGTTTAATGATTTACATTTCGTTGGGTCCTTTAAGTCCAGCGTGATATTGGGTTAATTATTTAAATGCTGCTTTGGTCCAGATTGGCAAGGGTTAACTTTTTAGGTGTGCAGGGTCCTTGATGGACTCATCAACATTGAGGTTAATATTAGGTGCCATGTGGGTCCTAGTGGGACTCCTGTGGAAAGGTTTAACTTGTAGGTGTGACTGGGATCCTTTAAAGACCCCTGTTGCACAGGGTTAATAGTTTAGTTGCCATGGATATGTAGATCAGGTGATGAAGCTAGGGGGTTTGAGCGGGGAAAGAAGCGATCAGAGAGTGAGCATGGAGGGAGAAAGCAGTGGCAAAGAAATGTTTATGCCTTTGCGAGTGCTTAATAGTACTCTTAATATATATACATATATATATTTTTTATTATGAATTTTAAGAGTTGTGGGAGCCAAGTAATTTCAGGCTATTTGGAACTGAATATGTTTTTGGAACTCAAGCAATTAGTAAAATACCTGATGGGGAAATCAATGGGAAAATTTGCTGTATTTAACTTCTATGGCTTGCTGTAGTCTTCTTGGGTAGTTCTCTCGCAATAATTCTGCGATGGGGGAATAGAATAGCTAGGGACATTTACTTTGCACTTAAACACCGGGGGCCTCATTCTCTTAGCGGCCGCAGCCGTTGCGGGGCCGCAAGGACCGGCCGCAAGCTATTCGGCTATTCTATTCCCCTCCGGCCGGGGATTCCGGCAGGCTTGCGGCCGGTGCCTTGCTATCTCTTGCGGCCGCTCGCGCCGGAGGAAATCCTTTGATCTAAAACGTCCGCAAGGAAATCGGCCGTAAGAAAATCCTATTTGCAATTCAATTGCTCCGGGAACCCTCTCTGCAAGGCTAAAACCGAGCCGCAGCTTACTTGCAGGAAAGAGGTCCCGCTAGCACCAATTAAGCATGAAATATAGCCCAAATAAAGCCATCCTGCACTTTGAGAAGACTATAAAGGGATTTTCGGTGTTAGCAAAAATAGCACAAAATTCCCCTATACTCAAATTCGTAAAATATTTTTTTTTTTATATACGTCAAATATCCATGTAAAAAGTCCATAGGGCTTGGAGCACCTCAGACCCGGAAAATAAACAGTTAATTTGAACTCGGGTTTGGGCTGATGTGCAAGCTTGAGAGTGGGTTACTTTTAATCCTCATGTCCCCCAATATGATCCCTAGCATTTACAGAGCTGTACAGTGCAGGCTTGAATTTATTTTTAAGTTTTCAGAGCTTACGGCCGGTAGCAAGATTTACGGCCGGCCGTAAGAGGAGATCCTTGCCGTTTAATTGAATTGCAAGGTAACGGGACCCCAGCAAGGAATCGCAGCCTTACGGCCGGTTTACGGACGATAATAGAATGAGGCCAGTGTAATTTGCTATAAAGGGGACTTGAATAGGGCTCTATGTTGGGCATGCCTGTTGTATTTTTTTATGCGATTTGGCCATTTGAATAGGGCTCTATATAAGCACATAACATATTTTTTTTACAGAAGTTTTTAGTTAGTGAAGATCTTGCTGTTGGATAGAAGTTCACTAACTAAAAACTTCTGTAAATAAATATGTTATGTGCCTATATAGAGCCCTATTCAATTGGCCAAATCACATTTGAATGAGGCCCTAGTAATCCTGCATCTACTTTCCAGAACTGCATTACTGCTCTCCAGAAATCCAGAAGCAAGCTTCCTTCCAGGGGAATTCCTAGCACTGACACACAGAAACAAAGAGGAAAATAATCCATTTATTACTGTAATTACTGGAGCTCGTAATGTAGCCCATAAAAGTCTCTGTAACTCCGTTCTATCTACTCCTTTGATGTTTCAAGCCCGCAAATGTTACCAGTGCTCATCCATATTCAATTACAACAATTTAACAAGCCCACAATTTCCTTCAAACCCGTAAATGGCAAATGTATAAAACATTTCTACAAATACTAGATAGGACTTGCCAGTGGGTTAAACACCTGTTCGTAACACTGTAAAGGCAAATATAAACACACTACTGTATTTTAAAATACTGGGAAAGTAATGAAAGACATTAGAACAAAGTGCACAACAGTCTCAAGCTCCCAAATCTGCAATAAAAAAAATATTTTATTTAACTTTTATTTCCGTGTTATATCAATCCTGGGAATCAAGGAGTTAATACATATCAGGCCACCCACATGGACTAGCACAGTTTCTTCATTCATTTTTATTGATTTCTACATTGCTGGATTGTGATTACAATCGCATATCGGCCTTCCAAACACTAACTGATTTTAAGGTTTTACTGACATCATGATGATGGTCTCACTTACTATTGGCCCTGTCTAAATTGTAACTTACGGGCTTGCCTAATTGATCAGGATCATGCCCTGAATTGCTACTCATGGGTTTATAGTTTACTGTTTTAGGACTTAGCCCTATAATTGCGGGCTTGAGTCAATTGAATTCAGACAAAATTGTAACAAATTTCTAACCAGCAGACATGTGACCTCTATGAAGGTAATTACAGGCTTTGAATTAAATGGGGGGCTATGCATAGCAACACAAGTTGTGTATGAATGTGTACCAGAGGCGGAGCTACAGCCGGTGCAACCGGTGCAAGGCGCCGAGGCCCAGACCAAACAGATATACACATATGCATATATGTGTATATATGTTTTCTATAATATGTTGTGTTAATTCCACCTATATGCATTTACCTGATGATGTCAGATGCTGCCTCTCTGCATCGCAGTTTACATTCAAACTGAAGGTTTCATCTCATATCAGGGGTTTTGTGTTCTTTGTGCCTTATCCGTTTATCTGTCATTTAGCGATTATTTCAAATACCTTTCCTCAATATAGATGTATACTTTTGGTGATGGGAGTGTCATGGTCTGGGACTGTATGGCTGCTGGGGAGCTACAGTTCATTGAGGGAACCATGAATACCAACATGTACTGTGACATACTGAAGCAGAGCATGATTTCCTCCCTTCGGAGACTGGGTCGCAGGGCAATATTCCAACATGATAACGACCCCAAACACATCTCCAAGACGACACTGCCTTGCTATAGAAGCTGAAGGTAAATGTGATGGACTAGCCAAGCATGTCACCAGACCTAAACCTTTTTGACCATCTGTGGGGTATCCTCAAACAGAAGGTGGAGGAGTGCAAGGTCTCTAACATCCACCAGCTCCCTGATGTCATCATGGAGGAGTGGAAGAGGACTCCAGTGGCAACCTGTGAAACTCTGGTGAACTCCATGCCAATGAGGGTTAAGGCAGTGCAGGGAAATAATGGTGGCCCCACAAAATATGACACTTTGGGCCTAATTTGGACATTTCCACTTAGGGGTGTACTCACTTTTGTTGCCAATGATTTAGACATTAATGGCTGTGTGTTGAGTTATTTTGAGGGGACAGCAAATGTACACTGATATACAGGCTGTACACTTACTACATTGCAGCAGAGTGTAATTTCTTCAGTTTTGTCAAATGAAAAGATATAATAAAATATTTACAAAAATGTGAGGGGTGTACTCACTTTTGCAAGATACTATATACATACATATATATATATATATATATATATATATATATATATATATATATATATATATATATATATATATAATATATATTAGTGCAAAATCCATTGTTGTGTCCGACTCTCCGTGAACCGCATCACGCCAGGCACATCTTGTGCCTGGTTGTGCTCATCCATAAGGTTTTCATGGCCAAGATACTGGAGTGGGCTGTCTGTTTTTTCTCCAGTTGACTACGATTTGTCTGAATTCTTTGCTATGACCTAACCATCTTGGGTAACCGTGCATGCTATAGCTCACAGCTTAATTGAGGTACACAAGCCCCTTTACCATGACAATGTAGAGATAAGCATAGACAAAATCTATTAGGAATATATTAATCAATCTATGAATTAATCAATATTATTTGCATTTCTAAAATATATGATTTACTATGGTAATGTGTTTTTATACCACATGTTTTTTAAGTTACTATTTTAAAACTTTCTTCCAATTCATAATTTTCATTTTCTTCAATGATGTGCTTTCAAATGCTTTGTCCGTTTAACTTACTATCTCCCTTCTTATTTTCATGTAAAAAGATCTGCCTTTCGGAAAACTTGTTAATTCTATCATTATTACAATTCCCTATCCATATTGTAATGCGTATAATTTAATTCAAACTTTATTAAGTATATTAAAGACAAGCCTATTTTAGTTGGTGATCATCATTCCACATCCCCTTTCCCCTTCATTTATACATCTCATAACTTCATTATTAAACTCAACAAAATTTGTATTATTAGAAACTATGCAATTCATTTGTGCAAACAGCAGGGATTTCTGCTTAATTAAAATAAAAAAAAGTACAGATAGCCTTATTAACTGAATGACTCAAAAAATAATGATACCATTGATTTTGAAAATTCAAAGTCATTGCAGATAAAACTGGTTAGCAAAATAGTTCATATTTCAAATGATGCAAATACCACTCATAGTGAAATGGTGTATACAATTAAAAGACTGGTTTGTTGCCCTTTAGTCTTCAAATGTGGACATAACTATCATAAACGATCAAGTACATTTACCTGAGGGTAGAATTAAATGTTAAAAGCCTTTATGGCTGTGCTGGAGCAGATAATTAGGCAATTAGAACTATTAAAAGCTGACAAAGTATCAGGGCAAGATAAATTACATGTTAGAATCCTTAAAGATGCACTGAGAAAAGAAGTCCCTTTTGGCAAAGGATTAATAGATCAGTGAAGATGAGAACCAGAGGCTTGGAAAGTGGTAAATGTAGTTAGAGTATTTTAAAAAAAGAATATAAAAATCAGAAAAATCAATAAGCTGCTAAAGTGTGAAAAAACATACCCATTTCAAAGAAACACATATTTTCTGCTACAAATACATGTAATTATGGAAGTTTTCAAGGAATAATTTGTACTAAGTACTGATTGCTATAATAGTCCTGGAAAGAGCAAAATAAAAAACACCTAACAATTTAGGCAGTATTCTTCAGAAAATATATTTAGCTACAGAAACAAAAGTTTCCACTTGCTAAACTAGTTTGGTTAAATCACTAAATCTTTTTGCATCATTTTATGCAATATGATACTGTTTCTAGAAAGTAGCATTATTGCAGAACAATGAGAGGGTCATCAAAAGTGAAGAGTATTAAAGTGTAACAATTGCGTTTTAGATTATGGATACTATTAAAGACTAGGAAATTGCCGTCAAAAATGACGGGAATCAAATTGTAAGGCTGGCAATGCTGTTTGTAACAGAATGTGAGGCTTTTGCTCCTCTGAACACCTTTGGCGCTCATCGCAAGCCTCTCCCCTGTTTACTTCAACCTTCCTGCTTTGCAATGATCACCTTCGGCGCTCATCACAGGCCCCACCGTGAGCGCCTTTGGCACTCATTGCAAGCCTCTCCCGCTCGCTGTGCTCATTGTGAGCACTGCGATGAGCGCTTTTGGCGCTCATTGCGAGCATATCCTCCCGCCTACTGTACGGGCCGCTCATTGCAGGTTTCGGTAACCTGCAAGTTTTGTGCTTGGGAATGCCATGTCTCTTTCCACCATCTGCCCCCTGTCCCTTCCCTGTGTGTTTCTCTTCTGTGTGTCTGCTAAATGTTTGCGTGTTACACGCTGAATGCAGTTTTTTTTTTCCAAAGTCCTGCGTGCCTGGTGTTGCTGTATTTGCCATCATGTATTTTCTAAGTCCTGTGTGACTGGCTTTTCTCAGCCTCGTTTTCACCCTGTTTCATATGTTTTACGTTTTTCTAGTCCTCTATTTTCTTCCTCACTTAGTCAATTTTCGATTGCCGAAAAAACAGCAAATATGGCTCAAATTCACTTGCAACCTCACTCCCAGGCTTTCTGGCTCTACCCCTGTGCTGTGTGTGAGTGTGTTTTATTTATTTTTTCATTATTTTGCTTGTTTTTAGGGTTTCTCGAGTTACGCGTTTACACTAAGTTTGGGCGTTAAATTATCAAAATGCGCTCCTCGCAGTCAGGAAAAAGTGCTACGTATTTCATCGGGGTCCTGCCTGCCTA
This sequence comes from Discoglossus pictus, assembly GCA_027410445.1. Taxonomy (NCBI): domain Eukaryota; kingdom Metazoa; phylum Chordata; class Amphibia; order Anura; family Alytidae; genus Discoglossus; species Discoglossus pictus. Next base: position 112,033,695 of record CM050166.1, on the reverse strand, counting down.
AACTGGTCACCTCGGTTTGTGAGGCTCGCAGTGCAATGAGCGCATTTGGTGCTTATAGCAGCCTAAGTCCTTCGCTGCTGGCAATTAACTCCTGTGGCGCTCATCGCAATGCCTGCAATGAGCGCCTTTGGGGCTCATTGCATCCTAAGTCTTGCGTGCTTCAACGGCTTGCCTTGCTTCACAAGGGCCGCAAGTGCGTTATCAACATCACAAACGTTACGAACATCGCAAAGATCCACAACTATACAGGGAGTGCAGAATTATTAGGCAAGTTGTATTTTTGAGGATTAATTTTATTATTGAACAACAACCATGTTCTCAATGAACCCAAAAAAACTCATTAATATCAAAGCTGAATATTTTTGGAAGTAGTTTTTAGTTTGTTTTTAGTTTTAGCTATTTTAGGGGGATATCTGTGTGTGCAGGTGACTATTACTGTGCATAATTATTAGGCAACTTAACAAAAAACAAATATATACCCATTTCAATTATTTATTTTTACCAGTGAAACCAATTATAACATCTCAACATTCACAAATATACATTTCTGACATTCAAAAACAAAACAAAAACAAATCAGTGACCAATATAGCCACCTTTCTTTGCAAGGACACTCAAAAGCCTGCCATCCATAAATTCTGTCAGTGTTTTGATCTGTTCACCATCAACATTGCGTGCAGCAGCAACCACAGCCTCCCAGACACTGTTCAGAGAGGTGTACTGTATTCCCTCCTTGTAAATCTCACATTTGATGATGGACCACAGGTTCTCAATGGGGTTCAGATCAGGTGAACAAGGAGGCCATGCCATTAGATTTTCTTCTTTTATACCCTTTCTTGCCAGCCACGCTGTGGAGTACTTGGACGCGTGTGATGGAGCATTGTCCTCCATGAAAATCATGTTTTTCTTGAAGGATGCAGACTTCTTCCTGTACCACTGCTTGAAGAAGGTGTCTTCCAGGAACTGGCAGTAGGACTGGGAGTTGAGCTTGACTCCATCCTCAACCCGAAAAGGCCCCACAAGCTCATCTTTGATGATACCAGCCCAAACCAGTAGTCCACCTCCACCTTGCTGGCATCTGATTCGGACTGGAGCTCTCTGCCCTTTACCAATCCAGCCACGGGCCCATCCATCTGGCCCATCAAGACTCACTCCCATTTCATCAGTCCATAAAACCTTAGAAAAATCAGTCTTGAGATATTTCTTGGCCCAGTCTTGACGTTTCAGCTTGCGTGTCTTGTTCAGTGGTGGTTGTCTTTCAGCCTTTCTTACCTTGGCCATGTCTCTGAGTATTGCACACCTTTTGCTTTTGGCCACTCTAGTGATGTCTGAAATATGGCCAAACTGGTGGCAAGTGGCATCGTGGCAGCTGCACGCTTGACTTTTCTCAGTTCATGGGCAGTTATTTTGCGCCTTGGTTTTTCCACACGCTTCTTGCGACCCTGTTGACTATTTTTAATGAAACGCTTGATTGTTTGATGATCACGCTTCAGAAGCTTTGCAATTTTAAGAGTGCTGCATCCCTCTGCAAGATATCTCACTATTTTTGACTTTTCTGAGCCTGTCAAGTCCTTCTTTTGACCCATTTTGCCAACGGAAAGGAAGTTGCCTAATAATTATGCACACCTGATATAGGTGTTGATGTAATTAGGACCACAACCCCTTCTCATTACAGAGATGCACATAACCTAATATGCTTAATTGGTAGTAGGATTTCAAGCCTATACAGCTTGGAGTAAGACAACATGCATAAAGAGGATGATGTGGTCAAAATACTCATTTGCCTAATAATTCTGCACTCCCTATATATGTGATGGGTATGCACTGTAATATTTATTCTTACAAGCAAAATAATAAGAGTATTGCAATATAGAGTCATGCTGTTTTTACTGGACAAACATTTTATTTAGAGTAACAACATTTTGAGGGATAAACGTCTCTCTATCAAGTCAGAAGCAACACTGTACAGTATATATATAGCAATGTATACAGTATACAGTATAGCAAACTCTGCTTCCATTTACATGAAATTATTATTTTCATAACCACAAGTATATGGGTTATTAATATACTGTATATGTATCCCAGTGAATTACATTGCATATACAGTAGTTTCAGTACATTTTTATTTCTGATTAAAAGGTCTCCACTAAAGTGTCAGATGGAGCCATATGTGCATGCATTGCTTCCTCCAAGGTGACAACACAGGGAAGCAAAGAAATGCCTGCGCAGTAACAAAATTGCTGTATTCAATAAATAACAAATTAAAACCTTTCTGGAAATATTGTCAGCTGTCTATTAAAATAAAGAGTTCTTAAAAGTAAAACAAGGCACATACCTATAATCAAAAAGCTTAAAGACACCAACTGGAGTTGTCAGATAAATTCTGTGCATCACTTTAAAGAAGTTCAGGCAAATGCTAAGAGCTGAATGAATGTATAAATATGGTGGTATTCAAGTCACAAAGCTCTATGGAGTGATGCTGAGTAATTCCCCAGGATGCTCATGGGCAGAGGATGAAAGGAGTATGATTGGTCTTCTGCTGACATGTTTACCCTATTAAACTTTGCTTATATTGAATGTTGCAGCAAAGAGATAAATAATGTGAATACAAAATATATGCCAAATTAAATTCATTCATTTGTCAGTGATCAAAGTATCAAAATAAATAAATATATTTGATAACTGATGATGAATATAGCATTCGATTAACATAATTGATTTATAATTATCGACTAAAGACTACAAGTATTATATAAATGTTAGTCTTAAATTATATAAAACTAGCGACTTGCCCGTCAAAAATTACGGTTCCAAAAAATTGTACGGCAGGTAATGCTGTTTGGGCCAGACATAATTTTTTTTGATGGTCCGAGATCCTTCAGCGCTCATCGCATGGCTCCTGTTGGTTGTTATATATTTTTTTCTGATAGGTGCTTTTGCTGTTATTGGTTTGGTCGGCGGTGATCTGGTTTTTGCGCTTATTGCAAGGCTTTGTGTGCTATGAGTAGCGTTGGCGCTCGTTGTGAGTCATGCAGTGAATGGCTTTTGTGCTTATTGTGAGAGTTTTTTTTTTTGTTTTTGTGTATATTTGTTTTTGTATGCTAATGAAATAATTAATAAATTAATAAATTAATGTACTTTACCCATTCGGAAGTAATATATGCAGGAAGCATTGTGCTGAAGAGCTGACAATCTGTTTTGATGTTCCTGCAGCATACAATGTCGGTTTGCACTGTTGTGGAGCTGAGGTGTAAGTGTCAGTAATGTGTGCAGTGTGTAGTGTAAATAGGCTGCGTGCGTGAAGGAAAGCCGTTAGGGTAGCTGTGTACTTCCGCATTGTGTAAGTTAGCGTCCATGATAAGAGTGTATCTTGTACCTTGTCCAGCATTTTTGAAAAGCCGTATGTGCTTGGTGGTGTTTTGCGTGTTTAAGGTCCTGTAGCCTCATTTTCGTTTTTTTCGGCAGCCATTTTCTCTCGCTTAGGGGATTTTTGTGTGTCTAAACTCGGGAATTTGGACTTAAATCGAGGAGTAACTTCACTTGCAGAGGTCCTGGGTGCCCCCCCCCCCCCCCCCTTGCCGTGGGTAAGCTTTTTATGTATTTTTTCAGGTGTGTCTTCAAGAGCTGTCTTCTGACTGCTGGTGGTACTTCACCACAATATATATATATATATATTTAAGTGCTCACTCTGTATTCTGTCTCTTTGCCGCCCTTTAGATTCTCAAAAGTCTGCTGTGTGTCCTGTCCTTGTCACTATACAATGTCCCCTCTCTATACAGGGCATGAACAAACTTGCCATTCTGATTTTAAAATGAAGTCTGTTTTTCCTATGTTTTGATTAAAGCAAGTAGAATGGTTGAGTAGTAACTGAGGAGTGGGTCACCCATAAATGTGAATGGGCCTAGGTCAGCACAAACCCTAAACATGCCTATTAGTCTAACTCAGTTATTGGATCTATAGACTCTGTCATCTCATCTGGAAGTTGATTTAATTCTAAAGAGAATTAAAAACTAGCTGGACATTGGACTAGAAGGTGTCCATTATAGTTGATTATTTCTAAAATATTAAGAATAGATTTTGCTTTTCTTGTATGCAAGTATGTGACTCAGAATGCTAATGTGAGGCTCTGAGTGCTTGAGAAGGGTGAGAGAGGGGTCAAACTGCCAGATAACATAGCAGCTCTTTATTTTGGACACTGCAGAGACAAGTAGACTGTAAACCTAATTATAAAAGCAGTAAATTAACTTAAGTAAGTTGCATATAAATAAAGCAACATAAATTACAATTAATTTCTAAAGAGTGAATCAGTTGAACTTCTTAGACAGGTTTTTCATGCTCTTTGAAAATAAACAAAACTTGATTTTGTGGTGAAAGCATCCTAGCCTTATCTTTTCACATTTAGCTATATTATCAAAAGTTTCAAGTGAATACAGAATAATCCATTCAAATTTACACTAAATGTAAAAATGATAATCAACATACAATAAGCAATTTGAAACAAGTATAGCTCAAAACAAAAAAAATACTCCATGTGTTAAACAGGTAGTATCATTAATTACATATATACATTTTTATAACATTATTACATAATTATAAGTTTTTTCTTTTACATTGCAAGCTTAGAATAATTGAAATATATTTCAGTATAGTGTTTTGCATAAATAACATATCATTTTTTTTTAGAAAATATGCAAATGTGTGAAAGGGTGTAAGAACAAAATTAAACAGAAACCAAGCCATGATAATGTACGTGTTTCCTGGAAACACTGAATGAATAAAGACATGATTGCAACACTCAGGTCAGTAATAAAGAGAATGTGGGTGTATTTGCTGCAGGGATTGCAGAAGATAAAAGAAAAGACTCCTTTAAAAAATTTTCTCTTGAGGACAGGTATGTTTTGAGAGGTGATAATAAAAAATACTGATGCTATTCCAAATATTTTCTAAAGGGAAGGTGATCAACCATTCTTTACAAAAATACCAATTAGATCTCTGTTGATCAGGGTCAACTCGGAAACTCCAGTATTCATACAGTTATACATTCTGAAGAAATGGAAATGAGCAAGCCCCTGTCACATAACCAGCCTAGTACTTTCTGTACATCAATTTTGTATCAGAAGAAAAGTGTGTATCTTTACAAACATAGTTACATAGTTACATAGGCCCTCATTCAATTGCAATTTTGGCCAATTAGAATAGGGCTCTAAATAAGCACATAGCATATTTTTTTTAGAGAAGTTTTTTAGTTAATGAAAACCTTGCTTTTGGATAGATGCTTACTAACTAAAAATTTCTTTAAAAAAAAATATGTTATGTTCTCATTTAGAGAACATAAATGTTAACCCTTTCACTTGCTGGAATGGTCTGCAACTCTTGGTATCCAACTACTTTAAAGGGGGCACGACAAGTTGATATTGGAAAGCGTGTACAAATTCACTGTGTAACAATTATGTTTTAGCTTTTATTCCTTTCAAATATGTGGCTATGGTTTTCTTAATTCACTGTGTAACAAATCATGTTTAGCTTTTATTCCTTTCAAATATGTGGCTATGGTTTCTTAATTATTATCCTAGTATTGGCCAAATAGCAATTGAATGAGGCCCATAGTAATTAAGGTTAAAAAAAGACTTTCAGTCCATCAAGTTCAACCTTTTAAGATCTCCTTTGATCTGCAATATGCGGATTAGTTATTTATTAAATTATTGATTAAATAATTATTAATAGTATAGTATTGGAGGATGAATAAAGAGTTAGTCCATCAAGTTCAACCTTTTTAGATCTCTATTGATCTTTTTAATGTGGACTATTTATTATTATTTGTTAATTGATATTTGATTCAGAGGAAGGCAAACAGAAAAAAAAAAAAAACATTGAAACTTTGCCAATTGTCTCATAAGGGGAAAAAAAGCAAAATTCCTTCCTGACCCCAGAAACCGGCGATCACATTTCTCCCTGGATCAATATTCCTTTGCTAATTATCTAGGATAGCCTTGAATGCCCTCTTTATTCAAAAATATATCTAACCCCTTTTTGAAGTTGTCTATCGAATTTGCTGTCACCACCTCCTTTGGTAGAGAATTCCACAGTTTAACCACCCTAACTGTGAAGAACCCTTTTCTTTGTTTAAGGTGAAATCTTTTTTCCTCTAACCTCAAGTTATGTTCTCTTGTCAGTTGAAAATCTCTTGCTACAAAAAGTTCCCTTGACAAAGCCTTATATTGACCCTGGATGTATTTATATAATGTAATCATAACTCCTCTTAGACGCCTTTTTTCTAGCAAAAATAAGTTTAATTTTGTTAGTCTTTCTTCATAACTTAGCCCCTCCATTCCCCTTATTAGTTTTGTAGCCCTTCTCTGTACTTTTTCCAGCTCTAAATGTCTTTTTTATGAGGTGGTGCCCAAAATTGTACTCCATATTCCAAATGAGGACGTACTAGAGATTTGTATAGTGGCAGAATTATATCTTCTTCCCTGGCTTCTATACCCTTCCTAATACATGCTAATATTTTATTTGCCTTTGCAGCCGCTGCTTGGCTTTGAGCGCTGTTACCTAGGTGGTTGTCCACTAGTACTCCCAAATCCCTTTCAATATCTGATACCCCTAGATTTGCTCCCTTAAGATTATAGATTGCTTGGCTATTGTTCCTTCCCAAATGCATAACCTTACATTTATTTGTATTAAATCTCATCTGCCATCTAGCCGCCCATTTCTCTAATTTATGCAAATCCTTTTGTAGGGAAAGTACATCATTATCTGATTTTATTACCTTGTACAACTTAGTGTCATCAGCAAAAATGGAGACACTACATTCAAGTCCTACTTCAATGTCATTAATAAATATGTTAGAAAGGAGAGGACCTAATACTGAACCTTGAGGAACCCCAGATTGTACATGTTTTTCCTGAACATTAGAGCTAGAGTTAAGAAGTGTAGCTCTTGATTATCTTTATTACCACCAGTCTACACCACTAAAAACAGCCTCTACATTGCAGAGCAAGTCACTAACATAGCACAAATAAGACATTTGTTGCACAGTGCGGTTTAAATTCATTCTGAAGCAGAATTAATTACTCAGTGAGATTTGATTTGTGAGAGAGTGAGCTCTCTCAGGAGGGACACCAAAATAGGATTAGGAGAAAGTAGTTTATTGAGGGTCTCATTAGTATTTACATTGGAGGATAGAACTCTGATAGCTCTGCCATGCCATGTTGGCCCCCAGGTATGTGCTACGAGTAAAGTGGGGATAACTGCTGCAACCTTGTATGATTTAGAATGGATCTGAGACCAGGTTTATATAATGCATTCAGAATTATGACCGTTCCAGACCGTTCCAGTTTGATATGAATGTAGAGGATGACGTTTCAGATTGGATAGAAGGCTTGATAAGAATGGGCCACCCTGAGGCAAGATAAAGGAAGCAATTCTTTGGTGGTGCGTGTGGTTGTGGTTTTTAAAGATGATATAGATTCCTTAAGTCTGTCAAGTTTCTTGGATGGAAAACTGTTTAAGGAATCTAATTGGATTCCTAGGAATTCAATGCAGTGAGAAGGGCTTTCCTTTTTATCTGAGGCAATTGGAATTAATTCAAAGAATAATCCTAGTGGGTTTTCATACTAGAGGGGGGTTCCTGAGGACACTCTATGCAGAGAAAAGTTTTGGGCTACTTTTAGAGCCAAATGTGAGTTTACTTAATGGCAAAATAATGGTCTGGTCTTTCCAAACTATACCATGGAGGTGCCATTATGAATGATTGATGTGCAAAAGCTTGATGGCCTTCTGGCTATCTGATTTGGATAACTAGGAGACTTTTCCCATTTGGAGAATAAGGTCAATGACGTTTTCCACTTTAGAATATTGATGGTGGTATTCGTCTGAAGGAATGAAAGAGTTAATGGATACAATAGGGGAGTTGTAAGGAGCTGAGGAAATGACCACAATGCTTTTCTTTAAGGAATATGCCAATGGGGTTAATACGCCATCCTGGAAAGGAAGGTGATAAAAAGAGGCCCAACAAAAATCTGCATCAAGGAGTGTATTCACGACCTCAGCCTCTTTCATAGCTGCCTGTAAATGTTCACTGATGAAGGAAGCCAATGCAGTAATCCTGGTATGGGAAGTTTGGTGGATCCAGTGACAAAAAGCTTTGGTGTTGGCTTTGCGACACAAGGAGCAAATATGCAAAAGCTGGAAGGCACTATAAGAGCATCCTTTGCTGTTGAAATTATTGCAGATTTGAGTTGACCCCAGGTAATGACCTGGTGGCCCAAGAGGTCCTTTTGCAGACCCGAGGATTGTGAGGGAGTAAGGCTAAATAAAGAAGGCATGTGAGAGGGCCCGGGTTGGGGAGAAGGTAAGAAGTGTGGAGTGGAAAGGAGCAATACTGGCATACAGAGGATTTTATCCCCACACAGTGGATGCAAAATAGCTTGTGATCAAGAGAGGCTCAGTGCACAGAATAGTGCAATTGAGACATAGTAGCTGCCGATATGGCAGAGAAAGAACATTGATAGTCATAAAAGTAGTTGTCCCCGTATTTATGGGAAAGGTCTATTATTTGATAAATACAATTGTCTAACTCTTTGCACCTTTGAGGGAAAGCAGAGCAGATGCCGAAGTATATGCTGAATGCAAGTACAAATTTGGTAGTAGTAAGTTCTCCTTGGGTCATGGCACGGTGCTCTGAGGCATCAAATGAAGGGATGAGGTGTGAAATAAGATTTACGTCTTTACCATCAATTATGTCCCTCCTAAGATGGATCGGCAACATGTGGGTGGGTATGATTGTTGGATGGGTAAAAGGTATTTCACATTGAACGTTAGGTTCGGGTTAGTTGGATGTTCAAGGGTAGAGATCCTGTTTCCCAGCGAGTTGACAGTAGAGGCTACACCTGCGATTATGCGATGGATCTGGTTTAGTTGATAATTTGGAGGAGGCTGGGAGATGCAGTTATTTAGGAGTAAAAAAACAAATATAATTCAGCCTTTCTAGTGGATGCAGGAATTGGGATAACTATCTCTGTGAGCTCTTGGATGAGCTGGGGTACTATCCATAAGTGACGTTCTGCTATGGATGGTGGTCTAGGTGGTGAAGAGGGTGTCTGAGAGACAATGCTCCAGTATCTGATTACCTGAAATTGGCAGGACATCCAGGATATCTAGAAATAGCCTAAGGAGATAAAGATAGTTGGTTATGAGGAATTAGAGGATGGGAGTAATTTCTGGTAGTAGGGGGAAGGGTCAAACTATGAGTTGTAAAGGAGCTAGGCTGAACTTTATGATTGAGTGAGCAATTGGAAGTATGGTGTAAGGAATCTGGGCTTAGAGATGGGACTAGCGGGAATGGAGTTAGAGAATTACTATAAAGTGTAGCCTGGCTTTTGATGAAAAAACTTTGTGGATAATTATTACAGTTATACAGTAAACAATGTGAAATGTTGAATTAAAGAGTGCAGGTGCTTAAAATACAGTGAATTACTTAGCATCATAATATATATATATATGTGTTAGAAAGTAGGATTTACTCCACTGCTAGAAATAAAACAGACCCCGGGGTCAACACCTCTTATCCTCCTTCCTCTCTCTGTCCTTCCTTCTTTTGACACAGGATCTGGGAGACACAATCAATAATACAGAGACAAGGTAATGTTATCAACTATGCCTCAGGTTTATTGATATAACAGAGGTAATTTATAGCAGTTTAACATATGCTAAAGGTAGATATAATTGCAAAATATCCTGGTCTATGACAAATGTTTTTTTAATTCATACATTATATGCGGTTACACAGTTTGAGCAAACGTAAGAAAACGGAACATATGTAGTTCCTGTGCAGACATAAGAAAGAGGAAGTAACAGCATTTACTGGAACATATTGCACATGTTTTCCTGCAAACATCTTCAGTGTCACATACAATGGAAAAATACAAATAAAGCTATATTATTAAGTATATGATTAAGATCTTTAATGTATAAAAGAAAAATGAAATACCCTAACAATATGTAAAGTGCCAAAAAGGCAAGAGCTAAGGGAAGGGGACGTACCGAGCGTATACAAAATAAACATAGCAGCATGACCTAACATGTATACAAGAAAATATATATGGAACAAGGGACAAGCATATATGAGCAATACACCGAATACAAGGTGGAAGGGGCCAAAGCAAAATTGTGTGTTAACATGCAAGTGCACAGATGTTAAAGGGGCCATGTTGCCACAGCAGCAGTAACACAATTAATAAGCAAGGACAAGTGACTAAGAAGCATGAGGGAAAGGTAAACAAATGATAAATGTGTGGGTGACATAGCAAGAACATCAAGGAGTACCAATATAACAGCCACCAAGAATTCAACATAGAAGTATGAAACATACAAAGAATAAGTGATCAAAAAAATACATAGAACAAAATGACTCATAACTTTACACAGGATTAGGATTCCTTACTGTATTACAGTCTAAGAAGGGGAACATAACTGGGTGACACAGGAGGTAATCACAGAGTACATAATGACAGAATTGTGAATAATTAATTAATAGCTGGTGCTCATCATGGAAGGCAGATAGCAAATAAATGGTTTAATTCAAGCAATCCTGCCATAATCAGACATTTTATATATTAAAAAAAATCTATGGTGCCACAAAATATGTGGACGTCTAATAAAATTGCTTGAGGAAAGGCCAGGAAGCCAATAGCGTGTGGGCGGGCCAGACGTGGTGGCAGGAGAAGCAGGAACTAGGAGGGAGAGGGGGCAGGCCAGCGAGCAGCTTGGAAGTGTCGGACTGTGAGCAGGAGATGCAAGGGCCTCCGGCAGAGAGGCAAACTTTACCTGCAAAGGTATAGTGTGCATGAATGAGGTAGCCGGAGTGGCGAGGACAACAGGAGGATGGTTTTCAGCAAGATCACACAATATTTTGACAAGTGCGTTGAGGTGAGTAAGGGGAGGACATTTAAAAGGACTACAGTCCCTACCACAATTCCCGGTAATTAATCGCTGGAGGAAAGAGAAACAAAAGGTTAAGAACCTTTTAGGTTTGAAAACATTGTACGTTGCTTGGGATGGCCAGTGTGATAGCCCAGGCCACAATGCAAAATATGCCTGCTACACTTTGATGAATATTCCTTCCAACATAATTGTAGAACTTAAAGTGATTCATTGCAACTCTGTTGCGATAGAAAAAGATGAATTCATGATCTGTGTTGATCAAATGTTGAGAGAATGATTTAACCTTTAAATTATTGCCACGACCATCATTTCAGCATTAAAAAAATAATTTGTGAACAATTGATAATTATCTTTTTTTAGTGACCACTTTTTTACCTTTTTAGGTTTATTGTCTTTTAACCTTAAGGTGTTATTTTTTATATAAATTCTGATATTCTTTTAGGTTGATACAGTCAACTCTAAAAAATTAGTAGAACATATCATATTTGTTATATACCACAACTTATTTGTTTAAAATGTAACTTTTATTATAATATTCTTTAAAAACTATTTTCCTTAAAAATTCAGACGTTTAAAAATGAGTTTTTAACTCAATTGTGACATCTCAATTTTCCCAATTCTTAGTTAGGAATAATTTCTCTATCCTTCATATGTTAGCAATGGTCTTTGTTTTTTGGCAGGGTTTTATAGTAGTTCTTTGAGGTATAAAAATGCTTTTGTGCTTTAAAGGTGCTAAATAACTTATTTGTGCAATTGTTGCAAACTAAAGTGCTTGGGCTTGTATTAAATTGATTTTTTTGCATGTCAGTGTGACTTTTTGCTAATATATGAAAGAAAGAGAAATTATTCTTAACTAAGAATTGGGTAAGTTGAGATGTCATTTAAACGTCTGAATTTTAAAGGAAAATAGTTTTTAAATAAGTTATAATAAAAGTTACATTTTAAACAAATTAGTTGTGATATATATCAAATATGATAACAACAAAAGGTGTTCTACTAATTTTTTAGAGTTGACTGTATCAACCTAAAGGAATATCAGAATTTGTGAACAATACCATGATATCAATCACCTATACATGCCAATTATGCAAAGAGCCTGAAAAAAACTGTTCACGTAAAGTAAGAAATGGTTTTGTGGAGACATTTGAATATGCATTGGCCCAATAACTAACCACTTCTGTGGAGCATTAAAACATTAAATGGTGATGATCTACATCAGGAGAAGTGACACTTTGTTTTGAAACATGTAAAAGATGAACATCAGGGGCATACAAGGGCTCTATACCACAAATGCTCTCATAAGAATTTAACAGAAGAAGAACTACTAAATGGCTCAGCAAAACTATTGCTGCTTATGAACATCTTGTGCTAATAGTTGTAAAAGAACAACTACTGTCAAACTGGTGCTCACAAGATTTTCCACAGTCTTAAGTTAAAATATTGCACAAAAAGGATTAATTTTGGACTGAATGAAATAGAGACTTGTACAAAACTGTCAGTGCTTGATAATAACATTGATCCTAAACAAGCAATTATTCAAGCAAAGAAAAGGGACAGACCCTAGAGGGACCAGGAGAATAGAGCTAGTGTACCCCAAATCAAGAAGATTGGTAATAAGAAATGTGTATCAATGATGATTGCACATCAGTATGATATTATGTGCGATGTACAAAAGTTATGTGAGGAAAAACTGAGTACCTCTTGGCAATCAAAATATCAAAGCCTGATAAGATTGAAGTTATTGCAACACACATGTTGTTCTTTTCAAATGAATAATTGTAAAATGTTTTTCTCTTTCTGTCCACCTCATTTTTGCAAGACACTTTATGAAGAAAAATCACCACAGTTCAGTTTTTTAGTGTGTGCAAAGTTTTTAGCACATACATGAATAATGTTATATTTGAAATCAGTGTAATCTTTACAATTTTATACAAAATATTGCTTTATGGCTGTTTTTAAATAGGTATTTTAAGAGAAAAGTTATTTTTAAAGTTTATTTACTATATTAAGTTTGTAATATATCTGTATTAACAGATATACATTTAGGTACTTTTTTAATTTATAAGCAATTAAAAGGTCTGTTTCTACTCTAAATCTATCTAATAGTCCTTCAATGGCTCTGGCCACTGCTGCCTATGCAGACACATAGGCCCTCATTCAATTGCAATTTGGCCAATTGAATAGGGCTCTAAATAAGCACATAACATATTTTTTTTAAAGAAGTTTTTAGTTAGTAAGCATCGATCCAAAAGCAAGGTTTTCGCTAACTAAAAACTTCTTTAAAAAAAGTATGCTATGTGCTTATTTAGAGCCCTATTCAATTGGCCAAATTGCAATTGAACGAGGGCCATACTATGTATGGCAGAATCTGCATTGTAGTGCCCTAGCCTATCAATGAACACTTCTCTATAGCATGTTGATTATCCATGATCAGTGATTGGATTGTACAAGACACTCAACAGTCAGAACTACAGAGTCTGTGTCAGATGCTAATCCCCTATATCACAGATTACACCATGTTTAAGGACAAAGTAAATCTCCCTAGGTTAATCACCCATCCCGTAAACATTGCAAGAGAACTGCTACAAATGACTGCGGCAAGTCAGAGCCAAAAACTACAGCAAACTTTTCCACTATTTGTGCACTGACAAAAATTACAAAATTATGAGTTAATCTGTTAGGGCCTCATTCAATTGCAATTTGGCTAATTGAATAGGGCTCTAAATAAGCACATAACATACATTTTTTAAAGAAGTTTTTAGTTAGTGAACTTCTATGCAAAAGCAAGATTTTCACTACCTAAAAACTTCTTTAAAAAAAATATACTATGTGCTTATTTAGAGCCCTATTCAATTGTCCAAATCGCAATTGAATGAGGGCCTCAGACTTTTACACCAAAACCTTATGCTAATATGACTTTACAGATCACTAGCAAAATAGGGTAGTGCCATAACTACAAAAAAATGAAGAAAATATTATGGGTACCAAAGACCCCTCATAAGTAGTTTAAAAACCATTGCGGCGTGCCACAGCAACAGTTAAGGAGACAGTATAGCACCAAAAAACAATAGAAAATTATGTATGTTCAATATTCATATATGTGTAATTAAAACATATGATATTTTATTAGTATGTCTATGTCATTATTCAACATCAAGGGCAACACACAACCCAGTACTCAGGGTGTTAATACATATCAGGGGACCACGTGGACTAAGAACACATGCTCTAATGCATTGCCTGTATATAATACACACAAAATAAACACAATTATATATAAATTAAATCTGTACATACGATTATCACATATATATTTTATAAATAAAAATCACATATATAGTTGTGAGCGTACGGGTCGTTGCTCACGCTTGCGGGCTCGCGAAGCGAGCCGCGGCCCTCGCATAGCGAGGTCACTGGGCAAGGGCCTCAGTTGCTGGCATGGAGCGCCGAAGGCGAGGGCCTCAGTTGCTGGCGAGGTCACTGGGCAAGGGCCTCAGTTGCTGGCATGGAGCGCCGAAGGCGCTCCATGCCAGCAACTGAGGCCCCTCGCGAAGCGAGGGACTCAGTTGCTGGCGAGGTCACTGGGCAAGGGCCTCAAACCCTCGCAAACTTCACGTCGCTACTCAAAAAACACGACACACAAATTACGACACTCGCTAAATTTTACGAGGAACGCAAACAACCTACGAAACACAGTACCACACATTACGACCTCGCAAACATCGGATGCAACACGCCGACATACAAACATTTAAAACACAATACATACACACAGCACATACATAAAAACCTTACCTACACCAAGAGGGAGCACCCTGAACCTCGAAAGAAAAGAGTTTTGAGACTAAAAAAAAATCTAAGCGACAGAAAAAATGGCCGCCGAACAAAACGAAAACGAGGCTACAGCACTCTAAACTCGCAAAACACCACAACAAACTCGCAAAACACCACAACAAACTCGCAAAACGCCACAAACCACCTACGGATATTCATACCACACAGTGCACACATTCAGCATGCTTACACAGCAGCTCCACACCACTAATGCTGCAGCAACATCAACACAGATTGCAGCTCTTCATCACAATGCTTCAAAATAGGTACAGTATATTCATTTAGTAATGTATTACATATTTCATTATTAGACACCAAACAGCATTAGCTACCTTACAATTTCATTGCCGTCATTTTTTGACGGGCAATTCGCTAGTAATAATATATATGCAAATATAAATATAATGGTTTCTTGTCGCAGTTACTGCACTTGTTTTCACTTATAATAACGGTGATGTTCTCATTTTCGGTAAGTTCCTTGAGCAGTCTCTCATCCGTAAAGCTTAGTTTAGTGTAATATACTTAGCAAACACATACTTTCTACACTGAAATCTCTTGCTGACAAGGCAGGATAAATGGATGAGGGCTGAGTGCCCTATTACTGCAAACTGAAAAGATTAACATAAACATAAAAAAAACAAGGGAGGGGAGGGAAGCGCACCACCTCTTAGTGCCCAGAAACTTAGGATATAATGGTATACAAAGCAATGTAAAAAAGCAACACTCACATTTTATGACCTCATTCTATGAGGTATGTCATACACCTCACAGGAGATCCCCTTCCCCTGCAGTCCTCAGAGGGTTCCCGATCAATGAAGTTTAATGCTGAATTTAGTTTGTTGCTGGATCCTTCTGTATCTGGTAGTCCACTGGGGAAGCGGATTCTGGATGCTTAGATCATACTGTGAATGCAGAACACAAGTGTAGAACACAGAATTCAGCTCTAAGCAAATCTAGATATATAAACCATATAGAAGGTAGCACATGGTGCATTTTCTACTTTAATTGGAACTTCAATCACATAGTGCATGATTTAAGAATATATCTAATCACCTTAAAAGGAAGCACATAGTGCATCATCCACAGGTTATAAAGTCATGAGCACATAGTGCATAACTCAATACTTAATATTAAATAAAGGAAAACTGATAAGGAAGCTAATAGTGCATTATTCATGGGTAATAGAGCTCTGGGCACATAAGGGACCATCTAACACCTAATATTGAATAAGGAAAGAACCAAAAAGGAAGCACATAGTGCACCATTTAAAGGCAATAGAGTCTTGAGCACATAGTGCCTCATTTAACATCTAAAAGCAAGAAGTGCATGATTACAAATCTTTTTGAAGGGAACAATTGGGCAGTAAATGTTGACTTATTATTGACAGATATTTATTATATTAATACTACCACGGGAAAATAAATACACACAAAAAGCTAAAGTGGGTACATCTCTGTATTTTAAAGACACGTCAAGCAATTACACAAAATTGTTAATAAAGCATCCACATAAATGGGAATAATATATAATAAGGAAACTGTTGTTTATGTGGAGTTTCCTATCTGAATAAGAAAACTCAGTGGAATGCAAAGAAAAGGGACCCACTTTATACGTTTTTAACATTTCCCATTTTTTTAATAATTATTTTAATTTGTAGTTGTCTCCAATAAGAGTTAATAAAGTATGTATATATGAAAATATATTTTTTGTTTGTTTCTCAATTTCTTTGTTGTCACTTACTAATGAGGTGTAAGGCACCTAGAAAAAATAATTACTTCCCAGTAATATAGCAATACACCACAGTAACCATAATTAGATGGAAAAAAAATCATTGTTAAAATCTCCATATAATGGAAGTAATCACTAATGCGCATAGCACATTCATCATGTCTTCATATGCTACTATACACAGATGCTAAAATTCAAGGATTATGTAATCCAATTAAATTACACACATACAGTTTGTTAAAAAAAGGTGGTCCTATACTAAACAAGACAGAGGAGGAGAAAAAAAAACTATCTATAAAAAGCTATACAGACAGTACAGTGGAAAATACTTTAACTGTAACAATAACCATATGTACCTGCACTACGTCCGCAACCAGTGAAAATGTTTCTGTATCTGTCATTTGAAATCCATTGTCATCACAAGTAATGTTTAGCTGTGACCACATTAAGGGGGCCAGAGTACTGTCACCGTCTCTCTAGGATATTTCAATGCATGAATGAATGGTGCATTGGCATAAATGGCAAGTTTTGGACTATGATAGTCCCACACTAGATCTAAATTGCAAATAATTGAACTTAACAACAAACTGGTGTTATTGAACATGATATTTAAAAAACAAGAAAACATCTGAGAAGATAAAACTTAACCTTTATTAGAGTATGTATGCTAAAACACCCTGAACCTCATTGGTGATATAAAATAGAAGGGGGTCAAATGATAATAAGGTAACCTAGCACAAATTGATGGCACTTCCTATTGAATTAAGGAACCCTACTATTGTCTTGAATGTTAAGAAATATTACTAAATATTAGTGTAGAAATGTTGTGTGCTATCTCCCCGTAGCTAATTATTCCACAACTATCACATATATAGTTGTCGTAATTGCAGGGTTGCCCAAGGTTATTGGTACTGCAACGTTAAAATTGAGGGTCTCACAAAATGAGGCGAGCCGTCTATTGCAAGCTTCGTGAAGCGAGCCGTTACAGGCCGTAACTGTGAGGCACGCGGGACTTAGGCTGCAATTAGTGCAAAGCTCTCATTGCAGGCTTTGCGATGAGCGACAAAGGCCTTAGGCTGCATCGAGCGCCGCAGTCGCTCATTATCAGTGGCGCTCATCACCAGCGGCGCAGGACTTAGGCTGAAGGCACACATTGCAGGCCTCGCGATGAGCACCACAGGCGCCAGCGGCACCGGATTTAGGCTTGCCAGCAGAGCAGGACTTAAGCTCGCCAGCGGCGCAAGACTTAATATCGCGGACCTCAGAAAATAGCGAACCTCAGAGAAATTGCAGACCTCGGAAAAATTATGGCTTTAAGAGCCGAACCACCAAACTGACAAGACCACCAATAAACCTCAAAACAATTAACTTACACACTCACACACAGCATGGGGGGAGATCCAGGGAGCCTGTGAGTGAAGGCGCTCATTGCAGGGCTTGCGATGAGCGCCAAAGGTGCTCCAGCATGGGGCCTATAAAGTACACAGGGGGAGACACTTGCAATGAGCACTAAAGGTGCTCATTGCAAGCCACGTGATGAGAGCCAAAGGCGCTCATCATAGGGCTCGCAATGAGGGCCGAAGGTGATCATTGCAAAGCAGGAAAGTTGCGGGTCACAATGAGGGCCGAAGGTGCTCAGAGGGGCCATAACCTTGCATTGTGTGGCAAACAGAATTTACAGGCTTACAATATTATTGCCGTCATTTTTGACGGGCAAGTCGCTAGTCTAGTATAAAAGACAACAGATATGATGGAAGATTTGCAGCCTCATTAAATTGGGGCTATGTTTTAAAATGTAGCCCGGAACTCTAACTTTACGGGTTACGGCTATTAAATTAGTCCTGTAACATAGCTTGCAGCAGACTTGCATGTTAAGACGCAGGACAGCCAAGAATAGGCTACGTGTTGAGCAACGTTGAACTTTGCGCCCGTAAATCCTTTGATCTGTCAAGCCCGTAACCACTACTTGTGTAACTCAGCTATCAAATTGCTAAGTCACACACGAGCAAGCCCGTAACACACAAATGGAGCCCAAAGCTCAAGGATTGCTTGAGAGCACTTGCCAGGGGGTTAAAGTCCAATACATAGCACTTTTAATGCAAATAAAAACACACTACTGTACATTTATTAAAAGGGAAAGTGATGTTAAGTCTTAGAAATAATAGCACAACATTCTTAAGCCCGTAAATTGTCCCAAAAAATACTTTATTTCATGTTTATATTTTCTGTTATATCGATCCCTGTAATCAATGTATTAAGACATGTACTGTAACACGCATGTAATAGAACATCATATTTACAGCTTTATTAATATTGCATTAATCTAACAATCTTTTTTTCCATTGGCTCCATCTGAACCCGTAACTGCGGTCTACACTAATTGATCGTCTGCAGGGCCGCAAATCCATCGTTCTACTAATGAGCTACAATTTTCGACTCATACCCGTAGCTCGCAGCCCATTCCAATTTAATAGCAACGTAACACGGCCAAATTTCAAACACGCAGCCCTTACGAGCTACACGTAGGACTTAAAAGGCTCCAATTTAATGAGGCTGTTAATAGCCGATTAGCAGCTTCCAAACCACATGGCCATACCACCCAGCTGCAGTGTGTCAGATAGGAGTAGACTTAAATCATATAAATAGAATCCTAATATAAAAGGATTTGGGAGTACAGATGCCCTCTCGCTTGTGATTAGCCTTATATGCCTAATTTAACACCAAATTAGCTACTGCATTAACTATTTGCTCTGCCCTGTCACATAGTAGTAAGAGTTGTGCCTTGTTACTATCTTCCTATGATCAGGCCGCTTATGACAAATTTTAATCACATTACTCAAATATCAGTAAGCAGTTGGTAGCTTAGAGAAAAAAAATGCCTTCTGACAAGTAATCATACAGTGCCATGTATAGCATAACAGTTACAGCCATAATATACAGTACGATTGCTCTGTACTAGTGAACTGTCTAACTCACCGCAGTCATGAGTTGTTCCAAGTTGCTAGCTAACTGCTGGTCAAATGACTAGTACAGGTCCCTAGAATGTGTCTTGAGTTATGCCACTTAGGTTTCACTGCACAAACCTTTGTGGATACGGTTAATTGATAGCAGAGTCTGGAGAGCTGCAGCTGTACTGGCATAAGCAAGTAGGTAGTGCTGATCCATGATCTGCTGCAGTAATGAGTTGTGCCACCTGTTTGCACTGCACTATCCTATATTGCTAGGATAGATTAATGGCTCGGTATGCATTTATGTTGGCCAAATCCAACGTTACCATGGGGAGGAGGCCTATCCTTGCGATATAGACTAGTGCAGTGAAGAAAGGCAGCAAATCTCAAGACTGCCACAGATCAGCGATATAACACACAGCATTTCTACATTAGTATTCAGTAATATTTCTGAACAATCAAGACAATAGTAGGGTGCCTTAATGCAATAAGAAGTGTTCTATCTGTGTGCTAGGTTACCCTTTTTTCATTTAAAACTTTATTCCCCATTACTATATAAGTTTTATCTACTCAGGTGTTTTCTTGTTTTTTGGTGTCTCGAATTAGTGTAACGCACTCACGGAGATAAGCTCTATTTTTGATGAACATGATATTTGATTACTTTATGGCAAATGGCAAAAATGACTATGTGACAGCCGCTGTGTAGATATGACACTCTTATTATTTAATAACACTGCCTGTGGATAAGGAGGTTGCATTCATAGACCCGAATTGTGCCTATAAAGAAAAAATATTCCTAATAGGAAAAACAAAAATAGGGACTGCACCATTTCTTCTGAACAGCATTCCTCTGTGTGTCCACAAAGAAGCAGATCATAGACCATTTGAGGGAGGTAGCCATCTGCTTACAAAATATCACCATCACATAGGCCATGAACCTTTACTCTGTCGCTAGACTAGATTATGTCAACACTTGGACCAATAGATGGTCACTGAGGAGTGCTGTTGAGAAGGTCAAATCTCAGGTGCAGCCCCTATCTCCTTCTCCACCTTGCCACAGGACCCCCACCTCCAGTGCCACTGAACCCACTGTCTACTCAAGGGAGAGTTGCCGGAAGAGCCATCCCCCTGGAGGCATCAGTACTAGTGGAGGTGGAGGCATGAAGGAAGACAAGGATTGGCAAGGCTGCGGGTGTGCAGTGGAGGCCTCTGGGGTGGATGAGGTGGTGCTGGGAACCAGGGTATACTGGACAATGTCCACGCTCAGCTGGGTTAGTGCGCTCTGGTTCTGCACTGCCTGGAGCATCAGTATGTAGCCTTCAAAGCCTGATGCCACATATGCCTAGTGGGAGAAGACGCTGGCCTGAATCCCCTGCATACTTTCTTTGAATTCTCTGATGAGGGCCAGCATCTCCCCCAAGGTAGCATCCAAAGATGGGCCTGGGGTTGGAAGTCATTGATTGCTGGGCATGACTGTGATAGGAGGTGGCGGTAGTGGCCAAGTGGGAAGGTGCTGAGAAGCATAGGAACGTGCTGGCATTGGTAGGCCTGTTGGTGGTGACTCCAAAGACATTATGCTGGTGGGAGGAGGAGCTGATGGTGGCATACCCCTGGCATCTGTCCAATATGAGGTCCCTGCTAGGGAATCGATATGTGGAAGGAGTCAAATGTCACTGATGCGGCGGAAAGTCCTGGCTGTAATGAGAGAAGAATTGTATATGGTTAACAACATTGTATGATCTTTTAATAGATATGTGTTCTGATCTATGTGACATGCACTTACCATGCACCTGGATTTTTTACTTATTAGTTAATGTTTAAAGCTATCTTTTCCTGGATGTTATCATATCATATCTTTATATAATAAGCTTGTTTGTTATTGGCTCATAAACATCTCGATTGTAATTGATGTGTGTCCTCTGCAGCACATGCATATACAAACTCTACAGAAGTTGCTGTGCATTGTCTCCTGCTAACCAATTAGTGAGGATCTCTTAGCAAGAGTTAAGATGATGCTAAGAGGTGTTTCCTAATGGGCAAGTATACTACACTGCACAACCATTCATACATAGCCTTTATCTGCAAATGGTGCAGTGGCTTCACTTACAACTGTGTTCTCAATTGGATGCTGAATAAATTATATCTATCTGTTAATTGCTGCGTGTATTTGTCACATGTCTGATGCTGCCCACCAATGAGAGTGATATGAGAAGTTCCTGGATTTGATGAGGGATAGACAATCCATCTATCCCTATTGAAATCCAGGGAGCCGACATGTGACTGTCATTGTGCAGCATTTCCATGTGATTAGAGTTATCTATGTGTGTGTGGTGTACATGTGGTTGTATGTTGGTTAATGTGACCACCTGGTAGGTTGCTGGATCCTATGCATCACTGCATTCATCATCTCATCACCTCGTTCAGCTTCCTTTAGCACTGCTTGTAATGGCCAGTCACTGTAGGGCCAACACTGGTAGATGTGTCTGCTCTGGTATCCTCTTCCATCATCCTTCTGACCTTAGCCCGGCTTTGATAGTAATGATGCCTTACAGATCTCACATGCCTGTTTGCATAACCCACATTAGTGACTGTGGCTGCTACCTCCTTCCAGGCCCTGCCCTCAGTAATACTATGGGTGCGGCACAGATGGCATTGATGAGTACCATCATCTTATTTGGCCTATAGTTAAGGACCCTGTGTTTGGCTCCAGCCTCTTGTTCTCCAGTCTGTGGACTGGGATCCAGATACCCCTTCTCCTACCCTGTGCCATTATTGTTAAGTGATTGGTGAATTTTTACACGGGTGCCGTAATTCAGCCTCTTCATTGCTACTGATAGAAGCTATGTATGTGGCCTGACTGCTGTAATGTGGGAGAGATAAAGTTTTACAATAAGGTGTAAAGTGGGTAAAAGAATCTTCTGCAGCAGATTTTCGTCAATGTCGCAAATTTACATAGGGGCCTGAGTTAGAATATGGGATCCCTTCTAATAATGTAGCCTCCTATGCTAATTCATGATATACCCTAAAATCAGCTGCAGGAGATTTTTTTTACACCAAGCAGAATATATTTTACCAAACCAAGCTTTACGGATGAGAAATGGTTCAAGAAACCAATAGAAATTGAGAATGTCATGATTATTCTAATCAGTGAGAACAAGCGCGGTAACTGCAGCAATAAACCATATATATTTATAATATATATAAATATATTATTTGTATTTATTTACATTTATTTAAGTACACAATTGTATTTATAGATTTAATATATATATGTGAGTTTATTTTATATATATATATATATATTTATATATATATATGTAGATTTTTATTTTTTTTACTTGTATTCTTGATATGTATTAACCCCTTGAGTAATGGGTTGTGTGTTTTACTATGATGTTGTATAAGGAAACGGACATAATAAAATATCATTTTTGTTTATATTTTTTTAAGTACACATATGTGTATATTGGACTGTTAAGTGTCAAATAATGATGAACGTTTTTTAGTGCTATACTGTCTCTTTAACTGCTGCTGCAGCACTCCATATTGCTTTTAAAACCATTTGCGAGTGGTTTATAGTGCCCATAACATTTTTTTCATCTTTTTGTACTTACGGCACTACCCTAGCTTGCGAGTGATCCATAACATTTTATTATCATAGGGTTTTGGTGTAGAAATGTAACAGAGTAACTCATAATCTTCAGTCAGTGAAAAACTCATGAACAGTTTGCTGTAATTTAATTTTCGGCTCTGGCTTGCCGCAGTCATTCACAGCAGTTCTCTCGAAATGTGGGTGATAAATATAGCTAGGGTGTCTTACTTAAAACATGGTGTAATCTGTAATAAAGGATAGGGGCTATATTTTGCATTCTGTGTTTAATTGTATAAATACATTTTTTTGTAACATCTATGTGAAAATAAAGCTTAGAGCAAAGAATACATTTTATACCAAAGTTTCCAAAAATGTGCATAAAGCACAATTGTATATAAAGTTAAATACTGACAATTCCAATTGTGAGATGAAAATTATAACTGCTATTTTTAGCAAATCCATGATTTTTTATCTACAGTTGCATCAGCATACAGCTATACAAATCCTGTACATTGCTGATCAGGATCAGCAAACCAATTGTGAATTGCTGTAACTGCACACAATGGTATTGGATGACGGTTCCTGGGTTTATGTATCCAGCATTAGGCTTTCAAGTAGCTGTGGCCAATATTCGAAAGGTTTGGAATACTTGGTCCTCATCTAAACAGATTTGTCGAAAGGTTGGATTGTGTGTTATGCATATCTGCTCATCATCCAGATGTGCTATAATATACTTAATGGCGTGTTAGATTATTCTAATAGGGGAATGTCAATAAAGGAATGTCTATACAGCATGTTATTTGCTGTAAAAATAAGATATCACACTCACATTATTTTATAGCACTGCTTGCTGATGAAGAGGCTGCATTCATAGACCTGAATTGTGCCTAAAAAAGACAAAATATTCCTAATGAGAAAAACAAAAATATGGACTGCATTTAGATAATTTACAGATTGATACTGAAAATAAATTAAAAATGGAATGTGACAATTTAAAATGCTTAAGTTATGGTTGATGGAGGCAAGTTCTTTTTGTTGTTTGCTAAGATTTTATCCCTATGCATCTTCACTCTCCCTACAATGGGCTCAACAGTGGATGCTGTAAACTATAGTGCAAGTATGTCTTACCAATCGCTATATCCATCACACCATTTGAAAAGAAAGCATGAAAATGAGCCATGTTTTAAAAAATTCAAATAGTATTAAGTTTCATCCACCTTTTCTTCTTTTTGAATGGGATAGGCAGTTAAATAGTTAAAGGTCCATCTGATAGTTCAAATAGTAAAAGAGAAAAAAGAAAGAAAAGAGAGAAAAAAAAGAAAGGAAAAGAGGGAGAGAGAGAGTAGAGTAGAGACCACCTAGAGAGGAAACTCAACGCTGCCAACCCATTAAGAAGCCCCTGGATTTATGACCTTGATTCCTTAAAAAAGGGAGACGGAAACTAGTAATAACTTGTAAATGCTTTATATAGGCCAAAATTACCATTTTGATTTGTTTTTAATTTGTAAATCCTGATTTTGTCTAACAAAATCTAATTCAATTTGTACAGTTCTGTTTACTTCCATTTTTATCTCTTGCCATGTTGGCAAGTTCTCTTTTTTCCAATTGAGGGTGATTAATCATTTTGCCACCATCAGAATATTGATAGTTGTGTAGATATGACACTCTTATTATTTACTTTCGGAATACTTTCTTGAAAAAAATGAAAAAAAAACAATTACTGATGATAACATTAACTCGTATTTTATAATTTAAGAAATTTGGATAAAACAATTTAACCAGAATATTTAAATACACAGGCAGGTCCACCACATATGCTTATGTGTTCCCTTCTCTTTAAGCAGTTCCCTAAATTATCTTGTGGGTTTATTATAGCCATATTTTCTGGTGTTATATAGCATCTTTGTATTAACTTGAATTGGACTTCTCTGAGAGAGAACACGTAATACTATTTTCAGTAATTTTAAATGCTCTTTGCCAGCTTTTCTTATCTCAATCTTTCTGGAAATCGTGTTCCCATTTTCTCATTCTTTGGGATTTTATATTCTCAGTTAGGAGTTTTATACTTTTAGGACAGTTTGTTATTTTTTGCTTCCTCTTGATATTACAAAGAGATGTCTCAAATTCTGTTACATCTCTATTCTCCATTAAATTATACTTGGAGTTCAGAATAGCGATGTAACATATTAAAAAACTGCCAATTCTCTTTTGGTAGCTTCTTTTATTTACATATTTCAACAACTGGTAAACGATAATTTTTTAACCATATTAACCTTTTTAATTGTCATGTATGCAGGAATAATGTAACAATGGATGAAGTTTGTATGAATAATTATTTGTAAACCATTACATAAATGCTTTGGAACAAGCAACTTATATTTGAAACATAGGTGAACCATTTTTTTTAACAATACTAACATTTTTAAATCTGAGGTAAGGATGAGTAAGATAACATTAGGTTAACTTTACATCAATGAGTATATTAAACCATTACATAATGCTTTAATTTTAAGTACTGTTAAACCACATGCTGTAGGTATTGAATCCAGAGGAAGTCAAACAGTAAAAAAAAAACATTAAAACTTAGCCAATTGTATCAAAGGAGGGAAAAAATTAATTCCTTCCTTATCCCATTAACTGGCGATCAGATTACTCCTTGGATCAATACAATGTCATTAATTATACATTTAATTTTTACAACAAATGATCATCCTCCTACTTACATGAAACCTTAATTACATACAATGAAACAACTTTTCAGACCTTGGAAAAAAATAATTGTAACATTACAAACATGAACTTAATGTATTCAAATGTAAACAGTAAAAGTAATAAAATCCAACGTAACTGTTCTGTGGGGGCCAATCCTGGCAAAAGGCCACTTCCGAGCCAAGACATTACAATATATATATATATATATATATATATATATTTTTTTTTTTTTATTGTATGTCCAAGTGGAGCCCAGCAGACTTTTAATTTTGTCTATGGGTTATAACCACTGTTTATTGTTGTTTTTTTTTTCATTTTTTATTGTTATTGTTGTACTTTTGTAAAATTGTACATAAAGTTTCCTATGTGAAACAGTGGTCCTCTAAAAAGATCTTTTCGTCCTCAAAATAAAACCACTGTTCTCTATGTTTACAAAATCTCATTGTATACAATGATTTTGGTAAAAATGCATCCATCCTGTAATAGATCACCCTGACTTGTGTTGTCTTCAATTAAATGTTTAATATCATCTGGATTTGTGCACCTTAAAAAAGCAACATAGAGTTGTCCATGTGCAAAAACAGTTTCCTGTAAAAAAAAATACCCACAGACTTAAAAGTTTGTCCTTGAGATTTATTTATGGTCATGGCAAATGCCATGATAACTGGAAATTGTCTCCTTTGAAGGACAAAAGGCAAACCACTCTCACTTGGAGCCAAATCAATTTTTGGAATAAAAACTTGTTCACCTTTATGGCTACCATTCAAGATTTCTGCATGTATGAAATTATCTTTTAAATCCTTCACAATTAATCTGGTTCCCATTACAAAGTCCTTTTTTGGGATTCATATTTCTCAATAGCATGACAATTGCCCCTATTTTTAATTGCAAAACATGTGGTGGCATTCCAGATGGTGTTAAAGAAATGATCAATTCTACACTAAAGTTAGATTCACTTTTTTTATCATCAGCCAGAACGGAATCTGCACTGTAATAATTTTTTGGGGTGCGTTGATAAATGTTAAAATGTTGTTACTTAGATTCAAGGCATCTATATTTATTGATGTTAATATCACTTTGTTTGCAATGTGGGAGTAATCGTCGTTATTGATGGTATTGAGAAAGATTTCCGATATGAGTGATCCCTTGCAAACCATTTGTGATGGAATTTCTATGGTATCATCTGGTAAATTATTTATTTGTGGATGTTTTCCTTCTCCAATTTGAATAAGTCAATCATTGAATTCATTTTGGCCTTCATATCTCTTTTTGAATTCTAATTTGAGGTGTGTAAATATTTTCCTCAGTTTACTTGTCTTGATACATGTTACAATGATGTCAGTCCTTTTTCCATGTGGCACAACAGGTGCCTAAAATCTCCTCTTAACAATATCACCTTTCCACCAAATGGCAAATTATTATCCATCACTTCTTTTAACAATCTATCAAGACATTGCAAGGCATGACATGACATCATTGTTGCCTCATCAATGATAATTAATTTACTTTTTTTAAATTTTTTTGAATATCCGATACTGATGTTTCTATCATGGGAACTGGCAGTATAAATTCACTATGCACAGTTCTGCCACCATCTAACAAAAGTGTGGCAATTCCAGTTGTTGCAAATGGCAATGCTATTTGACCCTGTTCTCGAATGTAACTCATCATACAATAGTACAGATTCGTTTGCAATTGTAATGTATTTAAAGTTGCAAGCTTTTCTTGTGTTTTTTGTTTTTGAAGCTAAGTGTCACAGTCATCAAAGTTGACTTCATCTATAAGTCCTAGATCAAACAAATTAAAACTTGCACAATTTAATCCATGAGCAAGAAATATTTCTTCAATTTCCAGTAATGCTTTTAAAAGCTCAATGGCTTCATTGTAACGTTTCAAGAAGTCTTCACACATATTTAACTTAAATGTTTCCCACAAAGCAAGTGCATCAGATACATTGCAAAGGATGCAAATTGTTCGCTCATTTGCATTGGCATTTGACATAAGGCTGCTTCTTCCAGACACCTATCCCATTCAGTATCATCTGCTATGAAGTTTTGATGTCTTGCAGCTAATAGGAAACTATCATAAACTATGTAAATCACTGTGCGTAAATGTTCATAACTTTGTGCACTGGGAACATGTAAAAGAAGTAATCTTAAACTGAAACGTTCAATGTCTCCTGGGCTGACAGTATACATTTGTGGGATAATTTTATGAGAATCTCTTTTTCATTGATGCCATTGGCCATTTATGAATGCATAGTGATATGGATTTTCAATGTATAAAAATTGTCTGGTCTCAGTGTCCTAGCACTTTA
The DNA here is from genome assembly GCA_027410445.1 of Discoglossus pictus. Classification (NCBI taxonomy): domain Eukaryota; kingdom Metazoa; phylum Chordata; class Amphibia; order Anura; family Alytidae; genus Discoglossus; species Discoglossus pictus. Next base: position 112,005,617 of record CM050166.1, on the reverse strand, counting down.
ATTGAAACCAAGCAGTAAGTGTTGTTTCTCGATGTTCACTTTGGGCTAAGGCATTTCTTTCATTTCCTGCAGTAAAGCAAACAAACTGACTTTGTGGAAAATGTACAGCTAATCAATACACAGTATGTGATCGATCATGCATCTCAAATTTCAGAAGACTTTACATTGCGTCTGAAGCACTGACATAGCGAGCATCTAAATAATTAGACAGTTCGTCTTATAAAATTAGATTTTACTTTTCGTTTTGTGCACCTTGCACATCAACAGTTGCTGCATCATATCCTTTGTATATATATTTATACACATATTTAATGGATTTGATAGAAGTGCAAGCTTCCACATTTATGTGTGCATTGTACTTCATCAGCAAATGTGGATTGTGTGGAACTACATATCTATTATCGACCTTTTGGCCACAGATAATAGCTGTCTGTCCTTGTCTTCTTCTATACAAAGGTTACCCATCACAATTAGCATAAGTTTGCATTTTAAATTGTTTTGGGAACTCTTTCGTACATTGATATCTCCACATGGCCCATGAATCATTCTGTGTGTTACAATCTCATAAAGTTTAGAATATTTTTCTGGATGTGGTAGTTCAGCAGTAATTACTGAATCCACTCTCTCTGCAGTATTAAATGTATCTTTTTCCTGCAGGATTAAAAGTATGTGTGCATATGGAAGGCCTCTTTTTTTAAATTCAATGGTATAAACAAAAGCCACACATTTTCCAAATAACTGTGCTTTAGTTATATCATGTATTAATGAATTGAGTTTTATTTTGAATACTCTTGCCCCTAAATCTGGTTGATCAGAAGTATTTTGTCCTAGATTCAAATTTTCCTTGATCTCTGGCAATTGTGGATTACATGTGAATGTAATGAATAAATCAGGTTTTTGTAACAATAGCCATGGCATCATTATATCTTTCTTGCATATTGCAAGGAGATCCAGCTGGAATGTCTCTGTTGGCAGCCAGTTCAGCGACATAATCCATCAATCCACAATATTGGTCTATGCAAAGCTTGTTTTGTTGAAATTTGATAAAATTTAGTTTGTTTGCTTCGACTTGTAGATTAGAATTAAGTTTCCCCCTACATAAAATAGGATTAAAATTATCCTCAATAGCAGTTTGTGCCACTTTATATTCCAGTATAGAAACATTGCTTCTAACACGTATTTTACTATTGGGATTACTTTGCAATTGTAATTTTGGTTCCCATCCTGGCTCACCATTTGGAAAGAAAATGGGATATGTCATTGGATCCAAATTACAACTTAATATTTTTATGTTTATAAAAGGTTGGTCTTCATTGCGTGGATATATTCTAATATCCCTCTGAAAAGGTGGTTCACCATCCTCATATTTAAAGACCATGGCAACATAGTTACATAGGGCCTCATTCTATTATCGTCCGCAGCCGATGCGGGGCCGCAAGGACCGGCCGCAAGCTTTCCGGCTATTCTATTCCCCTCCGGCCGGGGACTCCGGCAGGCTTGCGGCCGGCGCCTTGCTATCTCTTGCGGCCGCAAGCGCCGGAGGAAAGCCTTTGATCTAAAACGGCTGCAAGGAAATCGGCCGTAAGAAAAGCCTGGTTGCTATTCTATTGCTACGGGAACCCTGTCTGCAAGGCTAAAAACGAGCCGCAGCTCACTTGCAGCAAACAGGTCCCGCTAGCACCAATTAAGCACATAAAATAGCTCAAATAAAGCCATCCTGCACTTTGCGGAGTCTATAAAGTGATATTCGGTGTTAGCAAAAATAGCACATAATTACCCTATACTCAAATCCGTAAAATACTTTCTTTTTAATATACGTAAAATATACATGTAAAAAGTCCAGAGTGCTTGGAGCACCTCAGACACGCCCACGCCGCAGCCGGAAAATAAACAGTTAATTTGAACTCGGGTTTGGGCTGATGTGCAAGCTTGAGAGGGGGTTACTTTTAATCTTCATGTCCCCCAATATGATCCCTAGCATTTACAGAGCTGTACAGTGCAGGCTTGAATTTATTTTTGCGTTTTTAGATTTCAGAGCTTACGGCCGGTTTCAAGATATGCGGCCGGCCGTAAGGGGAGATCTTGCAGGGCCGCATAATAGAATCGCGAGTTAACTGAACCCCCGCAAGGAAACGCAGCCTTACGGCCGATTTACGGCCGATAATAGAATGAGGCCCATAGTAGTTATATAGTAATTAAGGTTGAAAAAAGGCTTTCAGTCCATCAACTTCAAACTTTTAAGATCCCCTCAAATCTGCAATATGCAGATTAGTTATTAATTAATCAGTTATTAATTAATTATTAATCAATTATTTAATTATTTATTTTTTAGTTTATTTTATGTTTAAATTATTAATTAATCCAGAGGAAGGCAAACAGAAAAAACAAACCCAATCGTCTCAAAGGGGAAAAAAAAAAATTCATTCCTGACCCCAGATACTAGCGATTGAATTTCTCCCTGGATCAGTACTATCTATCTAATTATCCAGGATAACCCTGAATTCCCTTTTCAATTAGAAATAAATCCAGTCCCCATAAAATTATCTATCGAATCCGCTGTCACCACCTCCTCTGGTAGAGAATTCCACAGATTATCCACCGTTACTGTGAAAAACCCATTTCTTTCTTTAAGGTGGAATCTTTTTACTTCTAACCTCAAGGGATGTCTTCTAGCTTCATTTCTAGTAGCTCGTGTATAACCTGGGCCAGATAATGATCCCTGAGTGTACTCAAGAACCTGCCGCCCTTAGTCGAACTGCTGGTCTCATTTATCCAGTTTATTTTAGGGTAATTAAAATCTCCCATTATTACAAATTGTCCATGCTTAGCTCCATTTCCAATCTGTAACAATAATTGTATTTCCTCACTTTCAGCTATATTTAACTCTACCCACAAACATTCAACTTTATCACTAGGTCCTCCATAAATATCTTCTCTGACTATAGGCTTAAATTCAGGCTTAACATACAGACAAATCCCTCCTCCTCTTTTACTATTGCCTCTATCTTTCCTAAATAGGTTATAACCATCCAGATTAACAGTCCAGTCATGAGATTCATCCCACCACGTTTTGGTAATGCCTATTAAATCCCATTTTTCATTAATTGCTAATAATTCTAACGCTCCCATTTTTCCTGGCAAGCTTCTGGCATTAGCAAGCATACACCTTATGTTATGAGTCTGTAGTTCTGATTTGCCTGCCACTGTACTTGAGTTACTTGAATTACTACCTCCCTATTAACTATACTACCCCTCCCCCCATCATCTCCCCTATGAGTTGTTAATTTAGCCCTTATACCCTCTACACTTTCTAGCCCATTACTTATATCTAATGCCCCCCCCCCGCACCTACTAGTTTAAAAACTCCTCCAGCCTTTCTACCATCCTATCCCCTAGCACAAAAGCTCCCTCATCATTAAGGTGCAATCCATCCCTGCTATAGAGATTGTACCGAAGTGAGAAGTCAGCCCAGTGCTCTAAAAACCCAAACCCCTCCTTAGTGCACCACATCTTTAGCCATGCATTAACCTCCCTAAGCTCCTTCTGCCTCCCTGGGCTAGCACGCGGAACTGGTAGTATCTCAGAACATACTACCATGGAGGTCCTTGCCTTCAGCTTATTACCTATGTCTCTAAAATCATTCTTTAGGACACTCCATCTCCCACTAACTTTGTCATTGGTACCAATATGTACCAAGACCGCCGGTTAATTTTACTGTTGGTAAATTATACCATCTTTGATCAGTATTGCAATTTCTTTTCAAAACCATATTTACTCTTGGCTTTTGCAATTTATGTATTTGAGCATGTTGCTGTTGTTCTTTTTCAATTTGTGTGAATTGTTTGTATGCTTGACTGTATGGGTTGTTGGCCATAATTTTATCCAGCTGTTCAAAGACTATGCGCAAACAATGTTTATTTTCTGGAAGTGTCATCCGTTGTTCAACAGCTTCCATTGTATCTAAGACATATAACTGTGCAAATGCCATATACACGTCCCCTGAAAGGTGACGTAACAGGTATTACACTGATAGGAATGAATAGTACAACTTAATACACCACTCCTATCTGGTGGCACATTACATTGCACGTGCAGTGCCCCAAATTCGAAGAAGAGGTCCGACCAAGCATCTTTTTCCATCTCCGTGTTCCAAAAATCCATGCCATATACACATCCCCTGATAGGTGACGTAACAGATATTAAACTGATAGGAATGAATAGTATAACCTAATACACCACTCCTATCTGGTGGCACCTTAGATTGCAGTGCCCCAAATTCGAAGTGGGAGGACCAACCAAGCATCTTTTTCCATCTCCCTGTTCCAAAAATCCATGCCATATACACATCCCCTGATAGGTGACGTAACAGGTATTAAACTGATAGGAATGAATAGTACAACTTAATACACCACTCCTATCTGGTAGCACCTTAGATTGCACGTGCAGTGCCCCAAATTCGAAGTAGGAGGTCCGACCAAGCATCTTTTCCCATCTCCCTGTTCCAAAAATCCATGCCATATACTCATCCCCTGATAGGTGACGTAACAGGTATTAAACTGATAGGAATGAATAGTACAACTTAATACACCACTCCTATCTGGTGGCACCTTAGATTGCATGTGCAGTGCCCCAAATTCGAAGTAGGAGGTCCGACCAAGCATTTTTTTCCATCTCCCTGTTCCAAAAATCCATGCCATATACACGTCCCCTGATAGGTGACGTAACAGGTATTAAACTGATAGGAATGAGTAGTACAACTTAATACACCACTCCTATCTGGTGGCACCTTAGATTGCACGTGCAGTGCCCCAAATTTGAAGTAGGAGGTCCTACCAAGCATCTTTTTCCATCTCCCTGTTCCAAAAATCCATGCCATATACACGTCCCCTGATAGGTGACGTAACAGGTATTAAACTGATAGGAATGAATAGTACAACTTAATACACCACTCCTATCTGGTGGCACCTTAGATTGCATGTGCAGTGCCCCAAATTCGAAGTGGGAGGTCCGACCAAGCATTTTTTTCCATCTCCCTGTTCCAAAAATCCATGCCATATACACGTCCCCTGATAGGTGACGTAACAGGTATTAAACTGATAGGAATGAATAGTACAACTTAATACACCACTCCTATCTGGTGGCACCTTAGATTGCACGTGCAGTGCCCCAAATTTGAAGTGGGAGGACCGACCAAGCATCTATTTCCATCTCCCTGTTCCAAAAATCCATGCCATATACACGTCCCCTAATAGGGGACGTAACAGGGATTAAACCGATAGGAATAGTACAGAGGCAACGCAGAGAGAGGAGTCTGAAGAAGAGGAGTCAGAGGAGGAAGGTGGCTTTGAGGAGGTGGAAGACCAAACACAGCAGGCGTCCCAGGGGGCTTGTTGTTGCCTTTCGGGGACCCTTGGTGTCTGGAAGAAGGAAGAGACCTTCAATGACATCAGTGAGGACAAGGAACGGGACATGGCTAGCTTGGTAACCAACCTTGTGCAAATGGGGAGTTTGCGGTTGTGCAAATGGACTGTTTGCGGTTGTTTGCGGTGCATTAAAAGGGGAGATTGGTCTGTTACTGTGAAGCGTGTGTAACCCTTACACTACCTAATCGTTACAACATTATACCTGATGTTTTAAAGCATGTTATTCCAAACAATTTAGGAATGTTAGGTGATTTATGCCCTTTATGGCTTAAAACCAGACTCTGCATCAACTATGTAATTTTCCTTGGGAGTTTTGCCATGGATCCCCCTCCGGCATGCTACAGTCCAGGTGTTTGTCCCCTTGAAACAACTTTCCCATCACTATTGTGGCCAGAAAGAGTCCCTGTGGGTTTTGAAATTCGCCTGCCCATTGAAGTCTATGGCGGTTCGCAGATGTTCGCCCGTTCGCGAACATTTGATTGAATTCGCGTCCGCGGTTCGAGAACCGAAAATTTGATGTTCGCGACATCACTACAGAGGACACTTTTTATTAAGCGATTGTTACCTCTTG
>CM050166.1:111692101-111999123 GCA_027410445.1 Discoglossus pictus | reverse complement strand
CGTCCGATGTTTGCAAGGTCGTAATGTGTGGTAACGTGTCTCGTATGGTGTTTGCGTGTGTAGCCTCGTTTTCGTTTTATTCGTCGGCCATTTTTTGTGTTGCTTAGCAAATTATTTAGTGTCTAAACTTTTTTATTTTGAGTGCAATTAAGTTGTAAGTTGCATTTTTGAAGTCGTGGGTGCTCCCTCTTGGTTTAGGTAAGCTTTTTATGTATGTGCTGTGTGTATGTATTGTGTTTTTAATTTTGCAATGTTCGCGAGCTGCGTCCGAGTGTTGCGAGGCCGTAATGTGTGTTCACGTGTGTCGTATGTTGTTTGCGAGTGTCGTAATGTGTGTGTCGTGCTCTTTGGGTTGCGAAGTGAACTTTGCGAGGTTCGCAGTTCTTTGGGTTGCGGCGCTCCATGCCAGCAACTGAGAACCTGGCGCAGTGCCCTCGCTTTGCGAGGGCCGCGGGCTCGCTACGCGAGCCACGGCCCTCGCTACGCGAGCCACGGCCCTCGCTTCGCGGTACCAATTACCTTCAGAAGTCACATAATTAGTTAAATGATGTCCACCTGTGTGCAATACACACCTTTTTTGAAAGGCCCCAGAGGCTGCAAAACTTAAGCAAGAGGCACCACTAATCAAACACTGCCATGAAGACCAAGAAAGGGACAATGTTGTTGAGAAGTACAAGTCAGGGTTAGGTTATAAAAAAAATATCCAAATCTTTGACGATCCCCAGGAGAACCATCAAATCTATCATAACCAAATGGAAAGAACATGGCACAACAGCAAACCTGCCAGGAGATGGCTGCCTACCAAAACTCACGCACCGGGCAAAGGAAGGCATTATTAAGAGAGGCAGCACAGAGACCTAAGGTAACCCTGGAGTAGCCACAGCAGAGACTGGAGTGTCTGTACATAGGTCGACAATAAGCAGTATGATACATAGAGTTGGGCTTTATGGCAGAGTGGCCAGAAGAAAGCCTTTACTTTCAGCAAAAAACAAAATGGAACGTTTTGAGTTTGCAAAAAGGCATGTGGGAGACTCCCAAAATGTATGAAGGAAGGTGCTCTGGTCTGATGAGACTAAAATTGAACTTTTCGGTCATCAAACAAAACGCTATGTCTGGTGCAAACCCAACACATCACATCACCCAAAGAACACCATCCCCAACATGGTGGTGGCAGCATCATGCTGTGGGGATGTTTTTCAGCAGCCGGGATGGGGAAACTAGTCAGAGTTGAGGGAAAGATGGATGGTGCTAAATACAGGGATATTCTAGAGCAAAACCTGTACCACTCTGTGCGTGATATGAGGCTAGGATGGAGGTTCACCTGCCAGCAGGACAATGACCACAAACACACTGCTAAAGCAACACTTGAGTGGTTTAAGGGGAAACCTGTAAATGTGTTGGAATGGCATAGTCAAAGCCCAGACCTCAATCCAATAGAAAATCTGTGGTCAGACTTAAAGATTGCTGTTCACAAGCGCAAACGATCCAACTTGAAGGTACTGGAGCAGTTTTGCAAGGAGGAATGGTCAAAAATCCCAGTGGTAAGATGTGGCAAGCTCATAGAGACGTATCCAAAGCGACTTGGAGCTATGATTTCTGCAAAAGGTGGCTCTGCATAGTATTGACTTTAGGGGGGTGAATATTTGTTGTTCGTTTCACAATAAAAAAATTAAAAAAAAAAAACATATTCAAAGTTGTGGGCATGTTCTGTAAATTAAAAGATGCAAATCCTCAAACAATCCATGTTAATTAAATATTGTGAGGCAACAAAACATGAAAAATGCCAAGCGGGTTTATTACTTGTGCAAGGCACTGTACATACTTTTAACATTACCAGTGATTTTTATTATAAAAAGCCAGAAAGTCCTCAGTCTGTTTACCCAGTAATTTTTGTTAGCACTCACAATCATTTAGTTGTTTCTGTGCTTCTAGGTACAACTTTTGAGCCATATAACAACATTACCCCCTTTGTCTGAAGGTTTTAGGACTATATCCTCTCAAACAGCCACCTCTCTGAATTCCTTTTTTTTCTTGTGAAATTACCTTTGAATAGTCAGTTTTATGTAGGCTTTCCAAATCTTTAATTACTAGTTTGATATAAACATTTACTGCTGGGCATATGGTGTTTGTGTGATTACATTTAGATTTGAGTTTGATTTTTTTCAAGCCAAGAGGTCCCATTTTCAGTCTCCACACTCTTTTCTAAAAGTTTAATTAAATAATCATAAACCATTTGTTATACAGGCCTAGTATCAATAACATCCTTATTTTGGTTAAAATACTTGATAAGGAGCAACTTGCATCCAAATAGCTGAACGTCTTTGACCATCTCCTTTGTGTAAGGAAAGGACAAGCAATAGATTCATTGGTAGTTAAAATGTCATCTGAGAAATTAATTACAAGGAGCTGATCCTCTATTACAAATTTTGGCTCCTGGACCACCCTCTCTTACTGTGTGGCCTTTCTCCCTTGTTACCCCAAACCCTTCTGTCTCTTAGATTCCTATCATTACTAAGGTCTTCCGTGCCTCCTTATGTAAACTGAAACACTGTTTCTGAGGCATGCTCCTAAAAAACTTGTGGCCCTATTAAACTCCAGGAGTTACAGAGCGATTCAATTAGAAAAGGACGCAACGGCATGGCCGGAATCCAAATCCGTAAACCATGCTTTAGCACGTAGCATTTCCAGGTGTGAACATGATAAATTATTGAAACTTGTAGTTACGGGTTTAGATGGAGCCAATAGTAAGAGACCATCATCATTACGTCACTAAAACATGGAGGTTAAATTTCACTTACGGTTTTGAATTCCGGGTTGCGATCAGCCCGCATTCCAGAAATAATGCAATATGAAATAATCAATAAATATAATATTCTAGTCCATGCAAGTTCTATTATATGTATCAACAAATTGATTGCTGGGATCAATATAACAAAAATATTTTTTTATTGCAGATTTGCAAGTTTGAGAATGTTGTGCTATTAATTTGCAGCCTTATTAAATTGTGAATCAGTAAATTTAAAAGGGCTCTATTTAAGCACATAGCATATTTTATTTACAGAAGTTTTTAGTTAGTGAAGACCTTGCATTTGGATAGAAGTTCACTAACTGAAAAATTCTGTAAAAAAAATATGCTGTGTGTTTAAATAGAGCCCTTTTAAATTTACCGATTCGCAATTTAATAAGGCTGCATATGTGTATGTGGTAAAACAAGAATGTGAGTATTATGTGTAGTAGAGTAATTGTATTGGGGGTGGAGGGGGTCTAGATGTGCTGTGGCCTACCTCTATGTATAGCTATGTGTATGTATTAATCTATGTGTGTGAATTATGTGATATCAGTAATTATGTGCGCTGTAAATTAAGGGTTAATATATATTAGAGGTCAAAATATTAAAAAACGTGCTCTCTCTCTCTCTCTCTCTCTCACCACTTCCTGTGGCATTAACTAAGGTTCCCCCGCTTTCTATTGGCTGTTTGACCTGCGTCAAACTACGTATTTACGGGTTTAGCTTATTATGACCAATCGTAGCTCGGCGGGCCCCTTAACACCTTGCATGCGAGGCGAAGGTTCACAGGCTTGCGTCTCTGGCCCGTAACTCGTAACTGTTACTAGTGAAAAACTGTTACAAAGATGTTTTTGATGTCTCCTAACCCATTTATATGTGGTTTACATGCTACATGACGGGTTCTGAATAGGGCTCATACAGCCACATTAAATTCCCCTAACATGTAAAACCGTAGCTTGCAAAGTACCCAGCAAGACTTACAGCTATTAAATTGGCCTCTTAACGCTACCCCAAACGACTTGCAGGTTAGCTGCGATAAAACCCTACGGGACATGAGAATTTGACTTGCGCTGCAGCAAATCCTTTGTTCTTTTAAGCCCCTAACTGCTACGTTTCCAATCATGCTAATAAATTGCAATTAATTCACTGGCGTTCAAGTCCGTAACCCCCAAATGGAGCCAAGAAGCCAATGAGTGCTACTGTACTTTTATTAACAGGGAAAGTGATGTTAGGTCTTAGCATTGTTAGCACAAAATTCTCAATCGGCCCCCAAAAATTCTTTATTTCATGTTTAATTTCAGTGTTATATCTATACCGGCAATCAATGTGTTAATACATATAATTGAACTTGCATGTAATAGAATATCATATTTACGGCTTTATCAATATTGCATTTTATCTGGAATGTGGGTCCAATCGTAACTCGTAATTGAACCCAGTAAGACTTTGAAATCCCACCTCCATTTTTCTGTGACGCATTGATGATAGTGATGTCCCGAACAGTTCGCCCGCGAACTATTGGCGGCGATTTTTGCATGTTCGCAGCAAACGGCGAACACATGCGCTTTTGGGTGTGCCCCCTCTTCTTTATCATTGAGGAAACTTTGACCCTGCACCTCACAGTCAGCAGACACATTCCAGCCAATCAGCAGCATACACTCCCTTCCAGAGCTTTCCATCTGAAGGACAGCAACCCAAAAATCCCTTTTTATGGCTAGAACATAATTTATTTTATTTTATAATTTTTTTCTGTGTAATCTACTTGAATATGCCTGCCTGCCAGCGTGTGTGTGTGACAGGCTAACACCTAACAGCTTATATTGTGCTCAGTGAAATAAAACAACACTTTTTTGACTGAAATAGATTGAATATCAGTTGCATGCCTACAGGCGTGTGTGTGGAACCTATTGCATCTACTCTGCCAACTTTTGCCAGTTCACAGTGTTACGTCATATCTGGTGCAACCGTAGTGTACAGTGACATAAAACAACACTTTTGTGACTGTAATCGATTGAATATCAGTTGCCTGCCTACAGGTGTGTGTGTGAGGCCTATTGCATCTACTCTGCCAACTTTTGCCAGTGCACAGTGACACTCATATCTGGTGGCACCTTAGATTGCACGCGCAGTGCCCCAAATTTGAAGTGGAAGGACCGACCAAGCATCTTTTTCCATTTCCCGCTTCCAAAAATCCATGCCATATACACGTCCCCTGATAGTGGACGTAACAGGGATTAAACCGATAGGAATAGTACTACTTAACAGTACACACCTTATAATAACGCAGACAGAGGCAACGCGTATAATCTTCCATGCTGTGCAGTGGAAGCCCGCAGACACTGACCTGTGTATAATCTTCCATGCTGGGGAGTGGAAGCCCCCAGACTCTGACCTGTGTATAATCTTCCATGCTGGGCAGTGGAAGCCCCCAGACTCTGACCTGTGTATAATCTTCCATGCTGGGCAGTGGAAGCCCCCAGACTCTGGGAGTCTGAAGAAGAGGAGTCAGAGGAGGAAGGTGGCTTTGAGGAGGTGGAAGACCAAACACAGCAGGCATCCCAGGGGACTTGTTGTCACCTTTCGGGGGCCCTTGGTGGCTGGGTGGAGGAAGAGACCTTCAATGACATCAGTGAGGACAAGGAACGGGACATGGCTAGCTTGCAACCTTGTGCAAATGGGAAGTTTGCGGTTGTGCAAAGGGACTGTTTGCTGTTGTTTGCGGTGTATTAAACGGGGAGATTGGTCTGTTACTGTGAAGCGGGTTTAACCCTTACACTACCTGATCGATACAACATCATACCTGATGTTTTAAAGCATGTTATTCCAAACAATTTAGGAATGTTAGGTGATTTATGCCCTTTATGGCTTAAAACCAGACTCTGCATCAACTATGTAATTTTCCGTGGGAGTTTTGCCATGGATCCCCCTTCGGCATGCCACATTCCAGGTGTTAGTCCCCTTGAAACAACTTTCCCATCACTATTGTGGCCAGAAAGAGTCCCTGTGGGTTTTGAAATTCGCCTGCCCATTGAAGTCTATGGAGGTTCGCCGATGTTCGCCCGTTAGCGAACATTTGATGAAGTTCGCGTTCGCTGTTCGCAAACCCAAAATTTGATGTTCGCGACATCACTAATTGATGACGATCTCTGTTTGCATTGGTTCCATCAAAACCCATAACTACAGGTTTAACTAATTGATCACGTTCACGGCCGTGAGTCCAACGTTCAACAAATGGTTTACAAGTTAGCGGCTCAAGACCGTAACTTGCAGCATGTTCTAATTTAATAGCTCTGTAACTCGGATAAATTTCAAGCTGGCAGCACTTGCGAGCTTCCCGATGCTACTATGGGCTTTGAATTTGATGTGGCTGATAATCTCTTAACAGGCTTAATGATAAAAATGATACTCCTTCACCTATCCAATTATTTATGACATCAGTGATAAGAAGTATTTAAGGTGTTGTATTACTAAAGAAAAGCTGGAAAGCGTGGCAGTAATATATTGGAGTGGCTTTTTTTCTTTCTTTTGCATGGCAATTCATGGGATTGATGCAATATAGAGTTCTTGACAAATGTTAAGTCGGTGGATATTCTAATTAGTACATTATAAATAAGACAATTAATCATCATTTGCAGAGCTGTTTGAGGTATCTTAATTATTTTGTTATTTTATCCAGGCTTTTGGAACTATATCACGTAATTAATTATGATATTATTATAGGTACCATTTTTGTAAGCATTGATAAGTGCTCAATATCTAATTACATACTTACATCTATGACTATATGTATACCTTTCAGAAGGTAATAGATTATACATTACATCATTTCACCTCCTATCAAACTAAATCAGTGATTACAATCAAATGTTAAGCAACAATGAGCCCTATTCTAATAGAGCAATGTACACAGTGGAGTTACATTATTATGACCACCACCTAATATCCTGAATAACCGAAGTGTGCAGCATGGACAGGAGCTAGATAGCGTGCTAGTGAGTCAATAAAATGCTGATAGGTTTGAAAGGGTATCTCAAGCCATGCAGACTGCTGTGCATCAGACAGCTGCTAAAGAATGTGTGGTGGAGGATTGATAACCCAATTGATTGAGAGTGCCTTCCAGAGTTATGAGTGGACCCACACCATGCAAAGAAAACATTCCCAAGACCATAACTCTGCCTCCACCATTTTGGGTTCTTCCAACAATGGTTCTCAAAGCTTTCATGCCTGGCATGCCAAGGTCTGTCCAGATGATGGAGCCTGCCACGCCAAGGTCTGTCCAGATGATGGAGCATAAAATGTGTGTACTGCCGAGCAAACTTAAGTTGTTTCTGACAATGAACCCTCGTCAGCCTGGGTGCAGTGACCAGCCGTTTGCTTTGAAGCCCCATATACACAACAGGTTGTCTGTACTGACATTTTAGACACACGTCTGATAGTCCCCTGGTTCAATTGGATGGTGAGTTTCTCAATCAGTTGGCCCTCACAGACCTTCTCAGCTGACGTTCACTTCTGACATCAATGGCACGTGGTGATCTGCAGTTTCAGCTCTGTTTATTTGCAATGATGCCATTTGTCCAGTCACTGAAAACTTTAACCACAGCAGCACGCAAACTGATCTGTTTCAGAATTACTGCCACCCTTGGCCCATAAGTCAATGATCATGTCCTGAATAGAAAACTTAGGCAGGTGCCTACAGGCACTCCTCAGTAAGGGGCACCCTTTTTTCAATAATAAACAAGAATTATAAGCAAAAAAAACATAAAGCAGCCCTATCTCTACATGTAGCCACACTCCTCTCTTTCCCCCTCCCTCCATGCCCTTTCTTCCAGGAGGAGGTCCTCTTACTGCATCTGTGCATTATAGCAGAGCAACAGCGTGGAGGGAAAGCACTGACCATGAGGTGGTGCTAAACAAAAGACCCTGCTGTGCTATTTAAATAAACTATTTTAACTGTGTGTGTGTCAGTGTCTGTATGTCTGTGTGTGTCAGTGTCTGTATGTGTCTGTGTTTCAGTTTGTGTCTGTATCAGTGTCTGTGTGTCAGTGTCTGTGTGCATTTGTGTGTATCTGTATGTGTCAGTGTGTGTCTGTATGTCAGCATGTTTCTGTGTATGTCAGTGTATACAGTATGTGTGCCAGTTTGTGTATGGATGTGTGGCAGTTCGTGTGTATGTCTGTTTGTGTGTGTGTCATTGTCTGTGTGTGTCAGTGTCTGTGTGCATCAGTGTCAGTGTGTGTCTTTGTGTATCAGTGACTGTGTGTTAGTGAGTGTCTGTGTCTGTGTATGTGTATGCCTGGGTGTGTTTGTGTCAGTGTTTATGTGTGTATGTCAGTGTAGGTCTGTGTGTGTGTGTCTGTGTGTGTGCATGTCAGTGTGTCAATGTGTGTGTCAGTGTCTGTGTGTGTGTCAGTGTGTGTGCCTGTGTGTGTATGAGTGTATAAGTGGATGTGAGTCAGTCTCTGTGCGTGCTTGCATGTGTCAGTGTGTGTCTTTGTGTCAGTTTGTGTCAATTTGTGGCAGGGTCTGTGTCTGTTTATGTCAGTGTCAGTGTGTCTGTATGTTTCATTGACTGTGTGTGTCAGCGTATGTGTGTGTCAGCATATGTGTGTGTCTGTAAGTCAGTGTGGGTCTGTGTTTGTCATTATATGCTTGTGCCTGTGTGTCTGTGTGTGTTATTGTCTGTGTGTTTTTGTGTTTGTCAGTATATGCGTGTGCCTGTGTGTCACTGTGTGTCATTGTCACTGTGTGTCATTGTCTCTGTGTGTGTCATTGTCTGTGTTTGTTAGTGTGTCTGTGTGTGTATGTGTGTCAGTGTCTGTGTGTGTTTCAGTGTGTGTATGTATGTCAGTGTGTGTCTGTGTCCATCATTGTCTGTGATTGTCATGTGTTTCATGGTGGGTCATTGTGTGTGTTAGTGTGTCTGAATGTGTCACTGTCAATTTACTTCTAAGACACAGCCAATATAAATTGGAGACTAAGCCTTAATCAGAGTCAATAATTAATGTTTGCCCATCGGGCTAGCACTCAAAACAATGCATCTGTTTTAGCCCATGTGGGTTTCATGATATGTACCGGGATTAATATTACACATGAATAACAGTTAAAAATAATATTTCTTAATTGCATATTTGTGAATTTGCTTTTATGTATGCTTTTAAAGTACAGTAGTGTATGTTTAATTGCTGTTACAACTATCAGAACTGGTCTTAAAACCTTTGTGAGTCCTATTTACAGCTCTGAATATTTTTTTTCAGAAATGTGATACCATTTTTTTCTAGTTGCAGGTTTGACTTAATTTCCAAGTTAGATGTAAAGTTCTAAAAGAATATGGATTTAGTGTACTCGTAATTTTTGAGATGAAAAACAAAAAAACATAAAAAACAATGGCGAGGCTAGCCCTAATAGAATATGTGACAAATTTTCTTAAGACTTTAAGTATGTGTAACATTACTATCTGGGCAATAGAATAGGGCCCATTGTTTGCTTTTTTTAAGTGAAAAAAGAAAGTTATTTTTTAAGCAATTTTATTGTTCTTGGCCCCTTTTCTTTCTGTCATATTGACTGATGGTACAATTTATGGGTCCTACTAGTCAAAAAGTATTCTAATTTTTTGCATGCATAATGTAATTCTAACAGTATCACTGTATCTTGTTTGACTAAAGCATTTAAAAATTGAGCCTATAACGTTATAATATTTTACAAAATTATACTTTGCTTTAGATATAATTCTACCAGCATTACAGCATCTTTATGTAGGTGGTTATCAAGGCTGTGGCTTTTCTGTAATGGGGCAGTCCAAATACTGGACTGTGAGCTTCCACCTGCAATCAATTTTCTCCCACCCTACCCAATAACCTTACCAGTAGCATTTTCTAGGGTGGCAGTCTGCTGTTGGAGTACCAGTTCTTTATGTAGATAAGGCCACAACCCCACTGTCTCCAGAGGAAGACCAGGCTTCTAGTCAAACCAGATAAAAATTGTATTAGGATGATCACCTAACACGTTATTGATAATGTTATATAGTTACATAGTTACATAGTTACATAGGTCCTCATTCAATTTGAAATTTGTCAATTGAATAGGGCTCTATATAAGCACATAACATATTTTTTTGACAGAAGTTTTTAGTTAGTGAAAACCTTGGTTTTGGATAGAGGTTCAGTAACTAAAAAGTTCATTGAATTTTTTTTGTATGTGCTTATATAGAACCCTATTCAATTGGGCAACTCGGAATTGAATGAGGCTTATAGTATTTAAGGTTGAAAAAAGACTTTCAGTCCATCAAGTTCAACCTTTTAAGATCTCCTCTGATCTGCAATATGCGGATTAACTATTAATTAATTAGTTGTATAAAAAAATAAAAATAAAAAAATCAATTGCCTCCTGATCCCAGATACCGGACGTCTCCCTGGATCAATACTGCCTCTAATTATCCATGATAACCATGAATTCCCTTTTTAATTAGAAATAAATCCAGTCCCCTTTTAAAGTTATCTTTTGAATACACTGTCAGCACCTCCTCTGGTAGAGAATTCCACAGATTAACCACCCTTACTGTGAAGAACCCTTTTCTTTCTTTAAGGTGGAATCTTTTTACTTCTAACCTGAAGGGATGTCCTCTTGTCAGTTGAAAACCTCTTGGCAGAAAAAGCTCCCTTGACAAATCTGGATGTATTTATATAAGGTAATCATATCTCCTCTTAGACGCCTTTTTTCTAGAGAAAATAAGTTTAATTTGGTTAGTCTTTCTTCATAACTTAGCCCCTCCATTCCCCTTATTATTTTTGTTGCCCTCCTTTGTACCTTTTCCAGCTCTAAAATGTCCTTTTTATGAAGTGGTGCCCAAAATTGTACTCCATATTCCAAATGAGGGCGTACTAGAGATTTGTATAGTGGCAGAATTATATTTGCTACCCTGGCTTCTATACCCTTCTTAATACATGCTAATATTTTATTTGCCTTTGCGGCTGCTGCTCGGCTTTGAGCACTGTTACCTAGGTGGTTGTCCACAAGCACTCCCAAATCCCTTGCAATAGCTGATACACCTAGATTTGCTCCATTAAGATGATAAATTGCATGGCTATTTTTCCTTCCCAGATGCATAACTTTACATTTATTCGTATTAAATCTCATCTGCCATTTAGATGCACAATCAAATATATTAAAAGTGTTACGAGTAATCAATCAAATATTACTCCGCTGCACTAAGTTGCCCCTGCTTCATTTGGATATTCTACAATATCACACGATTGTCACCCTTTCTATGATGCAGACTTTTAACTCTTTCTTACAGAAGTATCTATAACCTGCACACATTTGTAATTTTGTATTCATTCATTATATTTATGAAGTAATTTGATCAAGTTAAGCTCTTCTTGGGTACATCAGATGTTGCTAACTATATTTTATTCATATGTTATAGAAACGCAGAATAGATTAATGTGGGCCTAAGCTAAGTGCATTTTAAAATAAATAATATTAATGTTTTAAATAGCTATATCTTAAGGTGATATGAAAATGTTTTTTCTATTCAGAAACATTAATCTATGTGATGTTATTTTATATTTTTTGTATCTCCAGAGCAAAAAAGAAAACAAAAAAATAATAGATACTCATTGTAATACAACATAATACAACTTCTCTGTGAACAACTATTACTCAATGCATCCAACACAATGCATTCCATTTTCTGTGGTGGCTAACTTCCCACCTAAGTCTGTTAAAAAAAATTCATTCTGGTTGTCTAGGGCATATCGATATTTTTTTTTTTTAGTTAAGCATTTGGTGCTCTTTTTGGTTTCCATTAATTGCCATTCATCTTTATGACTGTTAATAATTCCAGTGTTAACCAACTATTTGCTGAAGTTAGCACAGTTCCATTTTTTTCTTGATGCCTGTCTCTATTTATCAGGAGGCCTATTTCATATTTAAGGTTCTCTCAACTGGTAAATGGAACAGCTCTATTTGACATTGTTATTCCTGAATGGACATCCTCAACTGATTCACTCAATCTGGCAAATCTATTGGTATTTGTGTTTGCCTTGTCCTCCTGTTCCCTATGCTTCCCCTTGTAACTATAACCCAGCTACCTCTCTGGACCTCTTCAGTAGTCTCAGATTCAGCTTACATACTAGGACCAGCTAACCTGTGCTCAGTGAATACTAACCCCTTTTCCAGAGGAGCAATATGACTAAGTGCTGAAATTCTCCTCTCACGTTCTTCAATTCAAACTTCAAGAAAGACAACATGCTTACACCTGTGAGAGACATGAAACCTGAAACAGCTGTTCCTGCAGTGGATACATGTGATAAGATGTACATTGGGTGTTGTTCTCACTGGACTGACATTTGACTACAATTTACAAAAAAATACAGTGCAAAGAAAAAACTATATATTTATATAAAGAGTACTTTTCTATCATTTAATCTATAAAATATTTTTTATTTATTTACTGTATATATCTTATGCCTTTTTCATTAAACTTCCTATTTTTGCTTAAAGTCCCACAATTACACTATTAACTGTACTTATGTTTGAACTGCTTGCTGTTTACAGGATGGTCTTTTAATTAAATGCATTAAAATAGAACTGTGTTCCATGTCAAGTTGTCTTACATAGTTCGGTAGCTTTTTTATATACCAGGGCCCCTATTCAATTAAGCAAATGTTGGTTACTGGAGCCCGTAATGTAGCCCATAAACTAATTTGCTATTCAACTGGCATCTTTTTTTGCTACCCTGAAACAATTTGCGGGGTCACAGGCTCTAAATTCCTGTCGTTGTCAAAATCATAACTTTAATTCGGCTAAACCTTTGATCTTTCAAGCCCATAAATGTTATAATCACAAATCGTTATTCAATTGCTATAATTCCTCAAGCCTGCAAATGTTTTCACACCTGTAAATGGCAAATGTAGAAGAAAATCCTATGAGTACCAGCAAGGGGGTTAAAAACCTAATCATAGCACAAAAAATCAATACTGCACTTTACAAGATGGGGAAAGCGATGAAAGACATTAGAATTAATTGCACAACAGTCTCAAGCTCGAAAATCTGCAATCAAATTTATTTGGGGGGGGGGGGGGCGGTTTATGTTATATTGATCCCAGGAATCAAGGAGTTAATACACCCACATGGACTAGAACATTTCCTTCATTCATTTTTTATTTTGTACATTGCTGGATTGCGAGTCCGATCTCATATCAGACTTCTAAATGCTAATTGATTAAATGTTTAACCTTCCATGTTTCAATTATGATGATGTCTCATTTACTATTGGCTGTTTCTAATAATGGGCTACACTACCTTTGCCAAATAATTGGTTAACACAGGAAGTAATCCAAAAGAGGTTGGAAAAAATAAATGTTAATAAAGCCCCGGGTCCTGATGGAATACATCCAAGGGTACTAAGGGAACTGGGTTCTGTAATAGCCAAACCCTTATATTTATTTTTTCAAGATTCACTCAACACAGGGCCTCTACCAGATGACTGGAGAAAAGCTGATGTGATACCTATATTTAAAAAGGGAGCAAGAGCAAATCCAGGGAATTATAGACCAGTGAGCCTCACTTCTGTAGTGGGGAAGCTTTTAGAAGGGTTAAAAAGGGATAATATGCAAGAATATGTCTATTTGAACAGGATTATAAGTAGGAGTCAACATGGATTTATGAGGGATAGGTCATGTCAAACAAATCTAATTAGTTTCTATGAGGAGGTTAGTAGGAACCTGGATCAAGGCAACCCAGTGGATGTAGTCTTTTTGGATTTTGCAAAGGCTTTTGATACAGTGCCACATGGGAGACTATTGGGCAAACTAAGGGATACAGGAATTGCAGTAAATATCTGCTCATGGATTGAGAGCTGGCTAAAAGACAGGAAGCAAAGGGTTGTTGTAAATGGAACATACTCCGATTGGACTAATGTGGTAAGTGGGGTTCCTCAGGGTACAGTATTAGGTCCTCTCCTTTTTAACATATTTGATAATGACTTAGAGGTAGGTTTGGAGTGTGGGGTCTCCATTTTTGCTGATGACACAAAGATGTGCAAGGTCATTAAATCAGATAATGATGTGCTTTCCCTCCAAGGGGATTTACATAAAAATGAGGAATGGGCATCTAAATGGCAGATGAGATTTAATATGAATAAATGTATGGTTATGCATCTGGGAAGGAAAAATAGAAATGCAATTTATAATCTTACTGGAGCAAATCTAGGTGTATCAGATATTGAAAGGATTTGGGAGTGCTTGTGGACAACCACCTAGGTAACAGTGCTCAAAGCCAAGACGCAGCTGCAAAGGCAAATAAAATATTAGCATGTATTAAGAAGGGTATAGAAGCCAGGGAAGCAAATATAATTCTGCCACTATACAAATCTCTAGTACGCCCTCATTTGGAATATGGAGTACAATTTTGGGCACCACTTCTTAAAAAGGACATTTTAGAGCTGGAAAAGGTACAGAGAAGGGCAACAAAACTAATAAGGGGAATGGAGGGGCTAAGTTATGAAGAAAGACTAACCAAATTAAACTTAGAGGAGATATGATTACCTTATATAAATACATCCAGGGTCAGTATAAAGATTTGTCAGGGGAGCTTTTTGTGCCAAGAGGTTTTCAACTGACAAGAGGACATCCTTTGAGGTTAGAAGTAAAAAGATTCCACCTCAAAGAAAGAAAAGGGTTCTTCACAGTAAGGGTGGTTAATCTGTGGAATTCTCTACCAGAGGAGGTGGTGACAGTGGATTCAATAGATTACTTTAAAAGGGGACTAGATTTATTTCTAATTAAAAAGGGAATTCAGGGTTATCATGGATATTTAGAGAGACAGTATTGGTCCAAATTTTCCAAGTCTCGCTTGTGTTTTTTTTTTTTTTTTTTTTATTTGCCTTCTTCTGGACTAATTAATAATAAAAAAATTAAAAAAAATTAAATAATTGATTAATAATTAATTAACAACTAATGAATTAATAGTTAATCCGCATATTGCAGATCAGAGGAGTTTTTAAAAGGTTTAACTTGATGGACTGAAAGTCTTTTTTCAACCTTAAATACTATGGCCCTCATTAAATTGCAATTTGGCCAATTGAATAGGGGTCTAAATAAGCACATAACATATTTTTTTTTAATAAGTTTTTAGTTAGTAAACATCTATCCAAAAGCAAGGTTTTCACTAACTAAAAACTTCTTTAAAAAAATATGCTATGTGCCTATTTAGACCCCTATTCAGTTGGCCAAATCGCAATTGAATGAGGGCCTATGTAACTATGTAACTACGTAACTTCTGAGCTTTAAAGTAAAGTCCCAAATATGCTTATATATGTAATGCTGTTAAATTCATAACAAGTTATATAGATAACCTATTAGCAGTATTATGTAGGTGGACCACCTACATAATACTGCTAATAAGTCATCTATATAACTTGTTATGAATTTAACAGCATTACATATATAAGCATATTTGGGACTTTTACTTTATAGCTCAGAAGTGATTGAGCAAGTGCCCTTATCATACTCTGACAAACCATTTGCTATGTAACCACACTCCACGAATGATAAACAAAAGAGTGACAATAATAGGTTACAGTAGCTATCGAAGGAACTATTGTTCATAGTGTTTTTAACCTTTCCTTTAAACTCTTTTAATCGACTTTGTTCTTTCATTAAAAGTTTCTATTATTATGTGTATATGACTAACCCACTGTTACCCCTATATTCCAATTTGTAGTGTTAAGCACTAATGGGTTTATTTCCCTAAGATATTATCTTTTATTATGTTTAATACATATATCAAAAATTATTAAATCTCAATTGGAACTAACCCCTGAGATTGTATTATTTCATATTTTTCCAAGTCAAATTAACTATAAACAAAGTAATGTGATTATAAATAGTTTAATGGCGGGTAAGTGGCTTATAGTCAGAGGATGGAAAAAACAATCTTTACCAACTTGGACTGAACTTGTAACCATTGTAGATAGAAATAAACAAATATAATGAGATTATTTAACACTTTCAGACTGTCCATCAAAAAAAATCAGTTTAAAATGGTCTCTTTGGAAGACATAGCAATTTGCTTTAAGTAACAATGTTTAAAAGGAAATAATAAGGGAAGGGATGGAAGAGACAAGGGGTATAGGTGAAAGAAGAAAAGAAAGAAAGAAGGGAACAATCCCACAAATCCTTTCATCTTTTACTCCTCCCCCCTCACTCACTCACTATAATTTTTTATAAGGGACAAAACATTGAATACTATCATGTTTCGATATTATGAAAATGTTTATTTCATATGACTTAATTTATATCAACCAAGTTGTTTTGTAGTTTTGTTTTGTTTGTTTGTTGTTTTGATGTTTGGATTTTGATGTCTGTAATCTTGTAATCTTATAAAAATTTGAAAATAAAATTTTGGAAAAAAAAAAATGAATAAGCATGTGAAACATGTGACCCCATATAATAAATTGTAACCAACACAAGGTCTGATGACTGGAGAAAGGCAGAGGTGATACCTATATTTAAAAAAGGAAGCAAGAGCAAATCCGGGGAATTATAGACCAGTGAGTCTTACTTCGGTAGTGAGAAAGCTTTTAGAAGGGATAATATACAAGAATATGTCTATTCAAAAAGGATTATAAGTAGGAGCCAACATGGATTTATGAAGGATAGGTCATGTCAAACAAACCTAATAAGTTTCTATGAGGAGGTTAGTAGGAACTTGGATCAAGGCAACTCGGTGGATCTAGTCTATTGAGCAAACTAAGGGAGACAGGAATTGCCATAAATATTTGCTTATTGAGAGCTGGATAAAAGACAGGAAGCAAAGGGTTGTGGTAAATGGAACATACTCGGATTGGACTAATGTAGTAAATGGGGTTCCTCAGGGTTCAGTATTAGGTCCCCTCCTTTTTAACATATTTTTTAATGACTTGGAAGTGGGAATGGAGTGTGGTGTCTCCATTTATGCTGATGACACAAAGTTAAGCACTGTAGTTAGATCAGATAATGTATTTTCCCTCCAAAGGTATTTGCATAAATTAGTGGAAGGGGCATCTAAGTGGCAGATTTAATACAAATAAATGTAAAGTTATGCATCTGGGAAGCAAAAATGGCCATGCAATTTATAATATTAATGGAGCAAATCTAGGGGTATCAGATATTGAAAGGGATTTGGGAGTACTTGTGGACAACCGCCTAGTTAACAGTGCTCAATTCCAAGCAGCATTTGCAAAGGCAAGTAAAATATTGGCATGTATTAAGAAGGGTATAGAAGCAAGCGAAGCAAATATAATTCTCCTACTATACAAATCCCTAGTACGCCCTCATTTGGAATATGGAGTACAATTTTGGGCACCACTACATAAAAGGGACATTTTAGAGTTTGAAAAATACAGAGGAGGGCAACAAAGCTTATTTACTCTAGAAAAAAAGCGTCTATGAGGGGATATGATTACCTTATATAAAGGGTGGTGTGTTAGTTTGACCTGCTACCTTCTAGATTAACAGCAAGAAGTGAATGTATTCTTTTTATCTTGTTATTAAAAGTCCAAAATGTACACCACATTATGGCTTACATCAGCCAAAGGTATAACAAAACACACAGTTCTATTGTATATATCTTCCTCAGTAGAAAAGGGGAGCATTCGGCTTTACCGTCTCTCCGAAATGCTCCAACCGCAGGGACCCTTAAACAGTCTTTTGAGAGACTCTGTCCAGTTTGCAGTTAGACTGCTGCCTTCTCCCTGGGGTTACTTTACACAGATTCTTGTAAGGAACATCTAATCCTTGATGCCCAATCTCTGGGACACAGCTTTCTCTGGGACACAGCTTCCTCAGGGACACAGCTTCTTCTGGGACACAGCTCCCTCTGGGACACAGCTCCTTCTGGGACACACAACAGTCTTCTGACCGCAACCAGGAACAGGCAGCAAGCTTCTCTCTGTAGCTTGCTCTTTTGCTGCTAACAGCAGCTCACCAACAGGAGCAGATTCCACACACTGCTCACACTGCTTAGGCCCAAGCCTAAGTGAGAGAGACTCCACCCATCTCTCTGCTGTTGTCTTCAAGGCAATTCACAGCTGGGCTTCAATTAGCCTCTGATCACTGCCCGGAGTTAACTCTTTCCTTCTCCAGAGAAATCTTCCAGCCTCTTTAATTAAACCCACCTCTAGGGGCATTCTTTGCTTTACTCTGTTACAGTGGTTAATCTGTGTAATTCTCTACAAAGGAAGTGGTGACAGCGGATTTGATAGATAACTTTAAAAAGGGATTGGATATATTTTTAAATAAAAAGGGCATTAAGGGCTATCCTGGATAAATAGAGAGGGAGTATTGATCCAGGGATGAATCCGATCGCCAGTATCTGGGGTCAGGAAGGAATTTTATATATTTTTCCCTGTTGAGACAATTGGCAAAGTTTCACTGTTTTTTTTTTTTTCTGTTTGCCTTCATCTGGATCAATTAACAATAAATCCGCGTATTGCAGATCAGAGGAGATCTAAAAAGGTTGAACTTTTTTTAAACCTAAATTACTATGTAACTATATAACTATGTAACTAAATATTAGTTGAGAATGTTCATAATGAACATTTAATTGTTATCTAGAATCAATTTAATTCACCTTTATTCTTTAGAAAAATGTATATATTGAGTTTTAGAATTAAACTTAATATTAATTAAAACCTATTAACCCATATCATATAAAAATAAATAAAAAATTTTACATTGTGAAATATTCAATGTATTATTCTTATGACTTACTGATTGTTTTAATTTATTACAAATTAGTATTGTTTTCCTTTAAGGCATGAATAAATTCAAATATTCATTAAAAATATTAACAATATTTATTACACGTTTATAATTGTACATTATTCTGGTTCAATATTTTATTGTTTTCAGGGGGTCTTATGTATCCAATAGCAAATTGACCTTGATTGTGCTCATCTCCCCAGAACTTCATGAGAAACATCAAACAAATTATAGAAAAAACTTATAACATATATTGCTATATTATTAATTCACTAACTTTTTCACCATTACATACACATACACATGTGCACACATGAACACACACATATACCTGCATAAAGAATACTCTTTAATATAATATTTAAGCAATAATATATTGGTGTCATACACACACACATAATTCTACTACACACTACCATTAACATATTTTATTAATATGCCGTTTAACTGCCAATGCATTAACAATATTACACAGATTTTGTGGTTCTATTTATGCAATGCAATTTCTTAAACAATAACAATTACAACAGAGTGCCTTATTGATGGTATGCAGCCAAAATCATGAACATCCATTATGCAAACGTGGTTATTTGATTGAGATGCAATGGACAAAAATTGTATAATGATGTTGCCAGCTGCAATGTGTTCTGGGATTGCCTTTGGGATTTTAGTTAGTGTGTCTCATATTAATGATCACAATAAACAACAAGGTTAGTAATTTATCTAGTTTTTTTTTTTTTATTAAATAGCTTGTAACCATGGTTTAAATGTAATGATATGTTCGGTATTTGATTACTGATTTCCTTTTCTCCATTGTTATATGCAATTGGAGGATAAAAACTGTGGCCTAGTGTAATTTACGTTATACTGTAAAATCAGACTTGAAAGCTTATTTCCCCATGTTACATGTTTATGATAATTTATTCCCTCTCAAAATCTTAACTTAGCCCTAGACCCTACCATAGATAGATCTAGAACCCCAACAGATAACCGCTTTTCTAATAAACTTAAACAAATTAAAAAACGTTTGCATTCACGTAACCTTGTAAATGCTTGGAGAGGACATCATCCACAAGATAAAGAATACACATTCTTTTCCCCAGTACTCTTATTCACAAATTGACACCATAAGCTCCTCTCTTTCTGAAAGCTCATCTAAAGCAAATATAAACTCCTGCACCTGGTCTGATCACACAACAATCCCATTAAATTTAAATTTAGAAACACAATTTAATTTACCCTGGTCTTGGAAACGTAATGAATATCTTTTATCTATCCCCTCATACCAAGATCAGATTTCCTCTGACTAAAAATTATTTTTTAATACTAATTCAAATAAAGCAACATCAGCAGGTTAGCTATGGGTAACCCATAAACCATTTATGCGAGGTACCTGCATAAAAATAGCTTCTCAACATAAAAAAGATTATCATCAGAAAGAACAAGAGTTAATGAAATATGTAAACTTATTAGAGGAAAAAAACAGCTTTTGTCCTCTCCCTCCTTAAGATGACAAATTGATAAAACCAGATTGGAGCTTGATAGTATTCTCTCTTATAAAACAGAAAAAGCACTCAGAAGAACTGGATATACAGTATTTTTTATTCTAAAGCAAACAGACCTGACAAACTCCTATGCAAAAAACTACAATCTAAATTTTCCCAATCTAGAATCACCCAAATACAAACTTCATCCTGTTCCACCATAAGTCAAAATAAAATTTAAAAAAATTCTACCAAAATGTCTATTTGACCAAATTTTTGTCCCACATAATATAATCACATCATATCTAAATTAATTAGACCTTCCCTCAATTTCTCATCCTTACCTACAAAATTTAAATAAAGACATTTCTTACGAAGAAATTCAAGACCTAATTAAGGAATTAAAATCTGGAAAATCACCTGGTCCCGATGGACTTACTAATTTATACTCTAAAAAAATTTCAGATATTTTCATTCCTTTTTTATGTAATTCATTTAATTAAATTCTTAAAGGCGAGACAATACCACCAGAAAGAAATTATGCAGATTTTACACTCTTAATCGGACAATTTTGCTTCTAAATGGAGATATTAAATTACTATCTAAAATCTTTGCTAAAAGAATTTCAAACTTCTTACCAGGTTTGATACATAAACACCAATCTGGTTTTATTCCCTATAGACAATATTAGAATAACTCTAAATATTACATACATCTTTCAAAATCATCTAATACCCCTATATGCCTTCTTGCATTAGATATAGAAAAAGCATTTTATACACTTGAATGGCCTTTCTTATTTGCCACCTTGTCTAAATTTGGATTTAAAGGACAATTTATAAACATGCTTCATACATATTTATAATTCCCCTAAAGCAAATTTAAAACTCCATGGATCCGAAAGAGCATTCATAAACATACAAATATATATATACTAGCGAATTGCCCGTCAAAAAATGACGGCAATGAAATTGTAAGGTAGCTAATGCTGTTTAGTGTGTAATAATGAAATATATAATACATTAATAAATGAATATACTTTACCTATTTTAAAGCATTGTGTGGAAGAGCTGTGAATGTGTTTTGATGTTGCTGCAGCATTAGTGGTGTGGATCTGCTGTGTAAGCGTGCTGAATGTGTGCAGTGTAACACTGTGCGTGCGTGAGCCCAAACCGTTGTCGTGTACTTCCGCATTGGCGTCAAATGGCGAGTAATGTGTGTTATACGTTTGTATCGGAATATCCGTAGGTGTTTTGTGGTGTTTTGCGAGTTTCTTGTGGTGTTTTGCGAGTTTAGAGTGCTGTAGCCTCGTTTTCGTTTTGTTCGGCGGCCATTTTTTCTCTCGCTTCGTTTTTTTTTTAGTCTCTAAACTGTTTTATTTGAAGTAAAATCGAGGTGTAAGTTGTATTTTTGAGGTGCTGGGTGCTCCCTCTTGGTGTAGGTAAGTTTTTTATGTATGTGGTGTGTGTATGTATTGTGTTTTACATTTTGTAATGTTCGCGAGTTGCGTCCGAGTGTTGCGAGTCCGTAATGTGTGTGAACGTGTGTCGTATGTTGTTTGCGAGTGTCGTAATGTGTGTGTCGTACTGTTTGGTTTGCGACGTGAAGTTTGCGAGGGTCGCAGTTGCTGGCAAGGAGCGCCTTCGGCGCTCCATGCCAGCAACTGCGGCCCTCGCTTTGCGAGGTCCTCAGGTGCTGGCATGGAGCGCCTTCGGCGCTCCATGCCAGCAACTGAGACCCTCGGGCAGTGCCCTTGCTTTGCGAGGGCCTCGGCTCGCGTAGCGAGCCGCGGCCCTCGCTACGCGAGGGCCGCAGCTCGCTACGCGAGTCGCGGCCCTCGCTTCGCGAGGGCCGCGACTCGCGTAGCGAGCCCGCAGCGTTAGCAACAACTCGTACGCTCACAACTATATATGTGATCCCCTTTACTTTTTGCCTTAGCAATTGAACCACTAGCACAAGCCATTAGAGCCAATGCAACAATTAAAGGCTTTAAAGCAGGACATCAACATATCAAATGTTCTCTATTTGCTGATGACCTTTTATGTACTTTTATGTGCAAATCCTGAGTCTTCAATTGAGGCATTAATATCTACAATTGAACAATATAGTGCCCTTTCTGTACTATGACTGAATCAGAACAAAACAGAAGCTCTCAGCTTAGGTCTTTCCACAAACACTCTAAACCACATAAAACAAAAATCATATGGCCTACTACACATATAAAATATTTTGGTATGAATTTAACTAACACAAGATGTGATCTTTATAAAGCAAACTACCCTCCCCTATACAAAATTTTAAATTAAGACTTAGACACATGGATAAAATCAAATATTTCTTGGACAGGACGTATAACTTCTATTAAAATTTTATATTTTACCAAGATTGCTTTATTTATTTAGAACCTTGCCAATTCAAATAAACAATAAAGAACTAATATGATTTCAAAATAAAGTATTTAAATTTATCTGGAGAAATAAACCTCCCAGAATAGCAAAAAAGATCATGTTTAAACATAAATCAAAAGGAGGTTTATCATGCCCCAATTTTTATAATTATTTTAAAGTAGCACAACTAGCATTCATTCCCCTAGCTCACTCTACTCAACACCAACCTAACTGGATGTTTATAGACAAATTCCAAATGACCCCTCTATATTGGAAGACCATTTTATGGTCCTCTTATCCTATTCCATTCAAATCCAATTCCCTAAACCCCATGATTATTCTTACTCTAAAAACATGAAAATGGTCCAAATATAAATATCAATTAGCTTTACCTTTTTCTCCTCTCACTTCACTTTTTTCATCCTCTACCAAACGGTCTACTTTCACAACAGAAACAAAAACTTTCTGGACTTCACTTAAACTAGATAAGGTGGGAACATGGTTTTTGAATTACAATATTATGCCTTCAGAACAATTAAGACAAAATGGGGCCATCTTGGAAATGGGGCCATCTTGGATTTAGTCATCACAAGTAATATTGATATAATATCAAATGTAAAAATAGGGGAACCCTTGGGGAACAGTGATCACAACACAGACTTATTTGAGATTGAATACAAAAAACAGAGTTGTAAGAAGCCAACAAAAACTCTAAATTTTAAAAGGGCTAACTTTAATGGGCTACGGGCAGCAATACAACATATAGACTGGGACAAAGAACTTACAGGGAAGAATACTGAAAATAAATGGACAACATTCAAATCCTTAGTAAATAAACATACTCATCAGCATGTACCATGTGGAAATAAAATGAATAGGAGTAAATCACATCCTATGTGGCTTAACAATGACTTAAAGTTCATGATGAGGAAAAAGAAACATGCATTTTAATTATACAAGAAGGAGGGAACAGAGGCAGCTTTATGTGACTATAAGGAAATCAACAAGTCTTGCAAAAGGGCTATTAGACTGGCTAAAATAGAAAATGAGAAGTCAGTTGCAATGGAAAGTAAGACTAACCCTAAAATATTTTTTTAATATATTAATGGGAAGAAGGCCAGGAAGGAATTGATAGGACCATTACAATGTGACACAGGCCATCTGATAATTAGTGACCAGGAAAAGGCAGATGAGCTAAATAGGTTCTTTTCTTTGGTATACACAAGGGAGGTACCAGTGGTTGGGACACCGCAACATAATGGGGCTACACTACCTTTACTAAATAATTGGTAAACGCAGGAAGTAATACAAAAGAGGTTGGAGAAAATAAATGTTAATAAAGCCCCAGGTCCTGATGGAATACATCCAAGGGTACTGAGGGAGCTGGGTTCTGTAATAGCCAAACCATTATATCTAATCTTTAACGACTCACTCACTACAGGGTCTCTACCAGATGACTGGAGAAAAGCAGAGGTGATACCTATATTTAAGAAGGGATCTAGAGCAAATCCGGGGAATTATAGACCAGTGAGCCTCACTTCTGTAGTTGGGAAGCTTTTAGAAGGGTTAATAAGGGACAGAATACAAGAATATGTCTATTTGAACAGGATCATAGGTAGCAGTCAAGACGGATTTATGAAGGATAGGTCGTGTCAGACCAATCTAATTAGTTTTTATGAGGAGGTTAGTAGGAACTTGGATCAGGGCAACTCAGTGGATGTAGTCTTTTTAGATTTTTCCAAGGCATTTGATACAGTGCCACATGGAAGACTAGTGAGCAAACTAAGGGATACAGGAATTGCAGTAAATATTTGCTCATGGATCGAGAGCTGGCTAAAAGACAGGAAGCAAAGGGTTGTTGTGAATGGAACATACTCCGATTGGTCTAATGTGATAAGTGGGGTTCCTCACGGTTCAGTATTAGGTCCTCTCCTTTTTAACATATTTATTAATGACATTGAAGTAGGACTCAAATGTAGTGTCTCCATTTTTGCTGAGGACACTAAGTTGTGCAAGGTAATAAAATCAGATAATGATGTACTTTCCCTACAAAAGGATTTGCATAAATTAGAGAAATGGGCTGCTAAATGGCAGATGAGATTTAATACAAATAAATGTAAGGTTATGCATTTGGGAAGGTACAATAGCCAAGCAATCTATAATCTTAATGGAGCAAATCTAGGGGTATCAGATATTGAAAGCGATTTGGGAGTACTAGTGGACAATCACCTAGGTAACAGCGCTCAAAGCCAAGCAGCGGCTGCAAAGGCAAATAAAATATTAGCATATATTAGGAAGGGTATAGAAGCCAGGGAAGAAGATATAATTCTGCCACTATACAAATCTCTAGTACGTCCTCATTTGGACTATGGAGTACAATTTTGGGCACCACCTCATAAAAAAGACATTTTAGAGCTGGAAAAAGTACAGAGAAGGGCTACAAAACTAGTAAGGGGAATGGATGGGCTACGTTATGAAGAAAGACTAACCAAATTAAGCTTATTTTCGCTAGAAAAAAGGCGCCTAAGAGGAGATATGATTACGTTATATAAATACATCCAGGGTCAATATAAGGCTTTGTCAAGTGAACTTTTTTTAGCAAGAGATTTTCCGCTGACAAGAGGACATCCTTTGAGGTTAGAGGAAAAAAGATTTCACCTCAGACAAAGAAAAGGGTTCTTCACAGTTAGGGTGGTTAAACTGTGGAATTCTCTACCAAAGGAGGTGGTGACAGCGAATTCGATAGACAACTTCAAAAAGGGGTTAGATATATTATTAAATAAAGAGGGCATTCAAGGCTATCCTAGATAACTAGCAAAGGAATATTGATCCAGAAAGAAATTTGATCGCCAGTTCTGGGGTCAGGAAGGAATTTTGCTTTTTTGAGACAATTGGCAAAGTTTTAATGTTTTTTTTTTTTCTGTTTGCCTTCCTCTGGATCAAATAACAATTAACAAATAATAATAAATAGTACACATTAAAAAGATCAATAGAGATCTAAAAAGGTTGAACTTGATGGACTAACTCTTTATTCATCCTCCAATACTATACATAATTATTTAATCAATAATTTAATTAATAACTATTCCGCATATTGCAGATCAGAGGAGATCTTAACAGGTTGAACTTGATGGACTGAAAGTCTTTTTTCAACCTTAATTACTATGTAACTATGTAACTATGTAATATTCCCAAAAAAAGAACTATTGAACTATACTAAATTCAGACATTGGATATATACAATGTATAATAAATAAGGAGCACTCAAAGCTTCATGACTATCAACAATCTATAAAACCCTTCCCTTATCTAAAGGAATTATAGGTTCCCTATATAAAATTTTTAATAGCTCATCTGACAATCAAAACCCTTCCTTCGTTTTGAAATGGGAATTGGACCTAAACCAAACATGGGATAATAATAAATAGACTGAAGCTTATCTAAAATGTTCCAAATGCTTACATAGGGCATATGTAACCCCTTTGAAAATATATAAAATGTATTCAAAAGGCAATAACAAATGCTATAGAGGATGTCAAAAACAAGGTGATTTTATACATGCATGTCCCAGAAATACGGTCTAAAACTACTAAATGAATAACAAAATTACAAAATTACTCGAAACCACATTAAAACCCACCATAGATAACTGCTTGTTAGGAATACATTATACTAATAATGTTTTTAGTTGCTAAAAAAATTAATTGGGCTAATATATTACCTTGTATATATTACCTTGTATATTTAATACAAGGTAATATATTAGCCCAATTAATTTTTTTAGCAACTAAAAACATTATAGCTAGATTCTGGAAAAGTTTTATTAGATTCCAAGATATAATCAATAAAATTAACTACATATTTAGAAATGAGAGGATAACACACATATTATTAGATAAATACCCTACTTTTCTAAATATTTAGGAACCTTGGATATCTTCTCCAGAATGTGTTTCTGAAAGACATTAAAATTAATAAACCTCTTGAAGCTTTGTACCCAATTATAAAAAAGAATGAGATTGAAAGAAAACTGAAATAAATTATATTGAAATAAAACCGAGATTCTTGGACCAACAACAACTTATTTCGCCATATAAGAGACCAACTGGATGATGATGTAGGAAGGAGAATTAACAACCACGGAACTTTGCCATTTTACCCCCCATCCCCCCATTTTGTTTATTATTTAAACTTCTATTTATATTATACTAGCGACTTGCCCGTCAAAAATTGACGGCAATAAAATTGTAAGGCAGGTAATGCTGTTTGCCACACAATATAAGGCTTTTAGTCCTCTATGTACATTCAGCGCTCATTGCAAGCCTAGTGCTGAGTGCCTTTGGTGCTCATCGATTGGCTCGCAATGAGCGCCTTCAGGGGTCATTGCAAGCCTCTCCCTAGATTTACTTTTGGTCGTCTGAGCACCTTCGGGGCTCATTGCAAGCCCAGCGCTGAGTGCCTTTGGCGCTCATTGCGAGCCTCTCCCCTCAAATACTTTTGCTCCTCTGAGCACCCTGGGCGTTCATTGTGAGCTCCCGCTGAGCGCCTTTGGCCAAGCGAGTCTCTCATCTGCTCTGTTTTTTTTATATAAATATATTTTTTTATAATAATTAATTAATTAATTAATTAAATAATAAATTAATATACTTTACCTATTTGTAATGAATATATCCAAGAATCAACATACTGAAGAGCTAAGAATCGCTGTTGTTTTTCCTGCAGCATACAATGTAAATTTGGACTGTTGGTGATCTGAGGAGAAAGTGTTAGCAATGTGGAAAGTGTGCAGTGTAAATAGGCTGCGTGTTTGAAGCTAAACCGTTTGTTTAGTTGTGTAATGCTGTATTTTAGATTGGTAATGTTATTAGTTTCAAGTTAGTGTTGTAAAATGGTGGAGAGTGTGTATATGTTACACGGGTCTCAAGCATTTTGCGTCCTTCCTAATAATGTATTTTGTACCTCCTACGTTCCTGGCTAAAAGTAGTATGTGCCTGGTGGTGTTTTGCGTGTTTAGGGTTTGTGTAGCCTCTTTTTCGTTTTTTTCGGGGGTCATTTTTTCTCTTGCTTTGGCAATTTTCCAGTGGCGAAACTCTGCAAAATCCGACTTAAATTTGCGTACAACCTCACTCCCAGATGTCCTGGCTGTCACCCCGTGCTGTGTGTGATGTTTTTGGTATTTTTTTTTTTTGTATTTGTTATGTTTTTCATGTTTTTGGATGTGTGCGGTTCGGCCGTTAAGTTCGTATTTTTGGCAGGTTGTATTTTATTTTCTCTACGTGGCGGTTTCCTTTTCAAAGTGTTACAGGCCTTAATTCTTTCAAACGTTTTTTTTAAAGTGCTACGGGTCTTGCACTATGAATTGTGTATTTGAGTTTTCTGTTGTTCTGTAAGGTATGATACTTAATGCATGCGGGGTTGTATGGATGAGCGCCTACCAGTGCAGTAAACGCCTTTGACGATCCCTGCCAAAGTTGTGCGGGCTCGTAACGATGAGGTCAGGTCAGCCATAAACTGGTTACCCTGATCTGACAAAACTCTCTAGGAACGCAAGGCATCAGCTACCATTGCTGTCTTAATTCATCCACAAGCTAAAGCATCTGGACACCTAGTGGAATAATTCACCATTGTGAGGAAGTATCTCTTGCCTGACTGATGGCAATAAGGCCAATTAAATATATGAGGGTCATTTTATGATGGGAGTGGGCTGCAGGGGAGCTTGCTGTTGCCACCAAAGCACTAACAAGTATAACACAAGGCAGAGAAATTAATGCTATCTAGTGATACTCAGGGCCAAGAAAAACCTTGAGCCAGGTGCTGGTGAGTGTGGTGATTGTGTTGGTGCCCTGGTAAGGTAATATCATGGGCTCGTAGGATTTCCCAGTACCACTTCGGTGTGACCAGATGTCGTAGCACCCTCCAAAGCTGCTTGTCCCTTTGCGGATCAGTCACCCCCTACAACGGGTTCACCTCCCAAATATATCTACAGTGTGAGTGAGTGCCCTAGCCATAACTTTCACTAAAGCAGAGTCCTGCTTCACCTCCCCCTTAATCCCAGTTGGAACTGCCCATGTCACTAATCTTTCCCCGCTTGGTATCTTGATATCCACAGGTTGGGCTCACTCTAGTTCCTCCTGTATCTCCTTGGTGGTAACTAATTAACTTGGTCAAGTCATTTCCAACAATAATTCAGTGGGGAATCCAGTCATGACTCACACCTCTTTCATACCTTTGTCCATAAACCATTGGTATGGTGAGGGATTTCTGTTGGCCCCCAACTACCATGATGTCTACCCACTTCTTCAGGACAGCGAAGGGGCTCAGGAGGCCAAGGTGCAGTTGTTATCATGGACATCAATTCATTCAACACCTTCCATACATCTATAAAACTTAAACTGGATTTCTCTATGGAACAGGTAAACTTTCTAGACACTACTATATCCATCACCAATGGCACTCTCAACTCATCTGTATATAGGAAACCTGCAGACAGATGCAGCTACCTACACAGTGTCAGTTTTTATCCCTCCCACACTAAACAAGCCATCATCCATAGTCAAGCTATTAGGTACTATCGCATATGCTTAATCACTGGTGACTGAAAACAATGTGTAAACACTGTCTGAATCTTTCAAACAGAAGGGTTACAAACTCTGTATTATTACCTAGAAAATAACCACTGTCATCAAAATACCCTGTGAACACCTATTAAAAAAACAAAACAAAAGGAACTATTTCACGTATACCTCAAGGGGCCCATATGATCCAGTTTTAGAGAAAATACGGAAAATAACCATTACTAAATGAAGATGCACAATTAAAAGTTATATTCCCCAAACCTCCCATCCTTGCATTTAAACAACCACCAAACCTAAAACAAGAATTATGTCATGCCATGCCCTACAATGTTTTGACCGTTTGCTTCGTGAAGTCATGGATAATACTTTCCCATTTGGTGGAAAGGTAATGTTGTTAGTTGGCGATTTTAGACAAACATTACCTGTCGGTGTACATGGAAATCGAACAGACATTGTCGAAACATGTATAAAGTCAACACTATGGAAACTATTTACCCATCTTCAATTACAACAAAATATGAGATCAGAAGGTGAAAATGATTTCAATGATTGGCTCATTACAATTGGAGAAGGAAAAACAGAGCGAATCCAACATTTACCTGATGAAGTCAAAAAGATTCCACCTTAAAGAAAGAGAAGGGTTCTTCACAGTAAGGGTGGTTAATCTGTGGAATTCTCTACCAGAGGAGGTGGTGACAGTGGATTCAATAGATAACTTTAAAAGGGGACTGGATTTATTTCAAATTAAAAAGGGAATTCAGGGTTATCATGGATAATTAGAGAGGCAGTATTGATCCAGGGAGAAGTCCAGTCGCCGATGTCTGGGATCAGGAGGGATTTGATATATTTTATTTTTTTAATACAACTAATTAATTAATAGTTAATCCTCATATTGCAGATCGGAGGAGATCTTGAAAGGTTGAACTTGATGGACTGAAGGTCTTTTTTCAACCTTAAATACTATGGGCCTCATTCTATTATCGGCCGTAGGAGATTCGGGGCAGCAAGGACCGGCGCCTTGCTATCCCTTGCGGCCGTTCGCGCCGGAGGAAAGCCTTTGATCTAAAACGGCCGCAAGAGTTTCGGCCGCAAGAAAATCCTGTTTGCTATTCAATTGCTCCGGGAAACCTCTCTGCAAGGCTAAAACCGAACCGCAGCTTACTTGAAGCAAAAAGGTCCCGCTAGCACCAATTAAGCACATTATAAAGCCTAAATAAAGCCATCCTGCACTCTGAGGAGACTATAAAGTGATTGTAGGTGTTAGCAAAAATAGCACAACATTCCCCTACAATCAAATCCGTAAAAAAAATATTTTTTAATTTATGTCACATATCCATGTAAAAAGTCCAGAGTGCTTGGAGCACCTCAGACCCGCCCACGCTGCGGCCGAAAAATAAACAGTTAATGTAAACTCATATTTGGGCTGATGTGCAAGCTTGAGAGGGGGTTGATATTAATCCTCATGTCCCCCAATATGATCCCTAGCATTTACAGAGCTTTACAGTGACGTCTTGAATTTATTTTTGCGTTTAAAGTTTTCTGAGCTTACGGCCGGTTGCAAGATATACGGCCGGCGGTAAGGGGAGATCCTTGCGGGGACGTATAATTGAATTCCAAGATAACGGAACCCCCGCAAGGAATCGCAGCCTTGCTGCCATTTTACGGCCGATAATAGAATGAGGGCCTATGTAACTATGTAACTATGTAAAAATGTGTCAGCAGAAGATTGGCCAATAAAGATCTAAGAAGAGAAAATAGAACAAAAACATGTAACAAAAGTGCCTGTAAGTTATGTCAACACATTTCTGATCATGACACAGCCATACACAACAAGACCTATAAAATCAAAGGATCTTATACATGCACATAATCCAATGTAGTTTATACAATACAATGTACTTTATGTGACACAGGCTGCTACATTGGAGAAACCCACCAAAAATGCATTTAAGGGGGAATTTACACAGACATTCAATAAGAAAGTATAATGAAGACAGTTATTGTACCCCAATAACACATTATCACAATTTCATGTGAATTTTTCTTATTTTACCATAACAGGCTTGTTACTCCTAGGGCCTCATTCAATGGCGATTTGGCCAATTGAATAGGGCTCTATATAAGCACATAGCATATTTTGTTACATAAGTTTTTAGTTAGTGAACTGCTATCCAAAAGCAAGGGCTTCACTAACTAAAAACTACTGTAAAAAATATGCTATGTGCTTATAGAGCCCTATTCATTTGGCCAAATAGCAATTATAATCCAGATATGTTGCCAATCCACAATTTTGAATTTTGCATCCTATTTGTACAGAAACAGATAAATCAAATAATTTAACCAATTTATTCAACTGGGGTACTTTATTCACTGTTATGATAACATTATACCTATTGGCAAATTTATTTACCTTGCAAATTACAACATATACTGTATATATCCCATGTTCCTAGCACAATCTACAAACTAGAAGAGAGGGGAGAGAGAGGGGAGAGTGGAAGGTGGAGGGAAAATATAGTTAAATAAACCTTTAAATTATAGACTAAATTTGTGAATAAAATAGCAGAAGAAGGGATTTGGGCTAATATAAACCATATAATTGCACTTATTTCATAAGTTTGTTCTGTATCTTAGAGAATTATATCAAGCATTGTATATTGTTTTCTGTTACAGAGGAAATCTTTATCTGAGAGTGTTTATATCAATTACAGCTTTTAAAGTGGAATTTAAACCCTCCCCTCATATTTTAGCAATTAATTCACAAAAGTGTATGAATACTGAGCTAGGCTAATCCTGGGTAATCATTCCTTTTTAATAAAAGAGAACCAAAGAAGGGAATTGCAAGAGGGAGGAGATAGTCAGTCCTACTAGTGAGGAAAAGTTGGTAAGAGAGAGAGAAAGAAAGAGGAGACGAACTTAATATGAGTAACTCAACAACAAAAAAAAGAACTCAAAAAGTAATAAAAGTACTTGAGTAAAACCAGAATCCATTTTTTTCTCCCCAAAAAGGAAGAGAAATGATAGATCATTTGACAAATCAGAGCTGTCTGGTCCCACTCTGTACTCCTCCCCCGCGCTACAAAAGGATAATGATGTTGTAGAGGTAGTAGATGAATGCACCTCTGAGCAATTGGGTGTAGACTCTCAGGAGACAATAACTCCTACATATATGAAATCATTATTTACTGAATTTCAAGATAACATAAGAGAAGAATTAATGCAGGGAATTAAAAGTAATACTAATGAAATCAACCTTCTAAAAAATCAATTTAGTGGATTAGAAAATAAATGCGAAGAGTTGTGACAGGATAATCGAATCCTGTTAACTAAAATGACACAATTAGAAACTGAAGTTATAACATTAAAAAGGAAACAATTAGTCTGGAGGACTATAATAGACAAAATAATTTGAGAATAAGGGGTGTCTCTGACAAGATCTCCAGCACAGAGGTCCATTCATTTATAGCAAAAACATTTTAAAACAATATTGATGACAGAAGACATAGCAGAAGAAAACATTGAAAAATTGTACAGAATCCCTCTTCCAAAGAACATATCAAAAGAGATTCCAAGAGATATCATTGTTAGGCTATATTTTTTTCTTCTACAAAGAAGCTATCCTAAAAGCAGCAAGGGAAAAGATAACATTTGATGCACCATATGAGAAAATATTGATTTTCTCAGATCTATCTAGCTAGACCCTTATTAAAAGGAAACAATTTAAAGATGTAACAAAAACTCTAAGAAAAGCAAACTTAAAATATAGATGGGGATACCCTGTTAAGTTGATTGTGCAGAGCAAAGGAGAAATATATGTAATAAACTCAGTATTTGAGGGAGTAACCCTCCTCAAAGAATGGGGACTATCAGTGGAATCCGAAAAAGATCTAACAGAGAGAAAGATAGATCTAAGTACAAGATTTTGGCAAAAAGCTACATAATCTCTCTCTGTATGAGACAAAGATTTCAGAATGGTGGCATTAGAGACAAGCACTGACTTTTTTAACTGACATATATAACACCATGTTTGTGTAAGTCATTATATTGATTGCATCGTATATTTTATGAATTTTAGAAATTTGTAACCTACTGACACACTTGTTGTGCACTTATAAACTTAAAACAATTTTGACACAAACTAATTTATTATTCTCAATAGTTGATATTTTTAGTAGCAAATAGACACTAGCACCTTAAATATAATAAAGTCAATAAATTTGTTGATCTATAGCATTTTTTTTTTTTTAGACAAGCAGTTTAAATCACAGATAGAATTGATAAATAATTAAAATTAATGTTTAAATATAAGAAGTATGGCAGTATAGTACTCTAACTGCTATGGCTCACATTGGATTTAAAATAAGAATAATTAATAGTTTAGTCACTTGCACTGTAATTGGCACATTATTTATTTGTTACTTTAGAGTGAATTGAGTTACTAAATGTGTTAATTCACTATATAAATAGAAGTTTTGTTCTAGATTCGGAAGAGTGCATCATCTGTTTTATACTTGGTCACATTTTACACCAAAATTGCACTAATTTCCTCATTTAATAGTTGGAAGAAGCATCAGTTTTAACTTGCACTTACTATTATAAAATACATTGACATTAGCACTTTAGGCATAATTAAGTCAATCAAATTATTGATTCACAGTTTAAACCACATACAGAACTGATAAATAATTAAATGTAATGTTTAAATATGGACAGCAGTATAGGCTCCAATTGCTATAGAATATATTGGACTTAAAACGTGAATAATTAACAGCGTAGTTATTCTGCATAGTATTTGGCGCATTACTCATTTGCTTTACTATAGTAAATTGTGTAACTAAATGCGCTAATTTACTAAAGAAATAGAAATATTGTTTTAGACTTAGAAAAGAGCACTATTTGTTTTACAATTGGTTGCAAAATACATCAAAACTGCACTAATCACTTCACCTAATAGTTGGAAGAAGTACGAGTTTCAAACTGCACTCACTATCAAAAAATAAATTAGACACAATATGACTTAAAAATTATAAAAGATATGTATCTGTTATAGTGAGTCAATAGACAAATGGGGAAAAAAGGAGAGCAAGAGATGAAAGGAGGAGGGAGAGGATGGGGTAAAGAGTAGGAGGTGAGGGGTGTGGAATAAAAGAGAGGGAAGAGACCTATATGAAATCGAGGTAACTATGTGGACTTAAATTTAAAATGACAAACTAAAATTCCAGAGTAATCGTCTTTTCTACGAAATTAAATATTATACCTCATGATTAAGCCCAGCAACCCAATCAGATCACCCTTGATATCGAATTGGAGACACATTTTTACAGTATTTAAATTTTCTACTGTTATGAGGGACTTTACGTGTTGTGTCTGTGTTTTCTCTTTTTTTCTTTTTGGTTACTTTTTTCTTTCTTCTTTTTGCTCGCCTTGCCCCCCTTCCCCCTCCCCCCCTCCTTTGATCAGGAGGGGAGTGAGTCAGTACAGCTCAGCTTCCTGGTTTTATTTAATGAAGGAAAGAATTAAGAGAGGGAGAATGAAAAGGATAAGGACTCTAACGTACAAAGAAGACATTTAATATATTATCTCAAAATGTGAAGGGTATGAACTCTGCCTCTAAAAGACTAAGAGTAATGAACTATTTTTAGAGTAGTGCACCAATATTGTATGCGCCCAAGAAACTCATATGAAAAAAAGCAATATTCTGAACACTACAGATAAAAGGTTTGAAAAAAAAAAAAATACTCCAATTATAATTCAAAAGCTAGGGGTGTATCTATTTTTTTTTCATTACAATTTGTAGAGATCAATGAGGGAGGAAGATACATCATTTGGATCGACACTGTTGGCAACTTGCCCCTTACCATTGCAAATGTATATGCTCCAAACGTTAATCAATTTAGATTCATAAATAAAATCATTAAACATATTGATAATATTAAAAGGGTCATGTTGGTAATATGTGGTGACCTAAATGTATGTTTTGACCCCCTTATCGATAGGAAATCAATGTTAAAGGAGACTCCCGATAATTCTATGAGTAGAGATGCAAGAAATTTACAAAAAATGCTTCAAAAATATAGAATATATGATGTCTGGCACGTCTTCCATCGCAATCAAAGAGATTACTCATTTTTTTCAAATAAATATAAAACATACGCCAGACTGGATTATTTTCTTTCAAACCAGAGTGCTTTAAATCAGACTCAAAGTGGAAATTGGCCCTATTTTTTTGGTCCGATCATGCCCCGTTCACGTTACTTCTTTAGGCCGAACGCTCAAATTATGTTGGAGAGACAC
Source organism: Discoglossus pictus (assembly GCA_027410445.1). Classification (NCBI taxonomy): domain Eukaryota; kingdom Metazoa; phylum Chordata; class Amphibia; order Anura; family Alytidae; genus Discoglossus; species Discoglossus pictus. The sequence continues at coordinate 111,963,852 of CM050166.1, read as the reverse complement.
CATATATCGATGCAACTCTTTTTAAATCAAATGAAAATAAAAAGAAATTGATAGTGGAGATAGAAAACTTTTTTGAAAACAATACAAAGTCAGCTGAGTCATCGACTTTGCTATGGAATACGCATAAAGCGTATATAAGAGGTATTTTACATGCATGGTCAATTAAGAGATCTAAGCTAAGCGGTCAGAGCAAAAAACAATTTTATATACATCTTACAGATCTTCAAAACCTGAATAAAATTTCCGCAACACCGAATCTGATTTCTGAGATAGCCGAGATTCAAGCTCAAATAAGGAAAATCTAACAAATCCAAGTTGATGATTTAAACTGGCTGTATCAGCAGAAAAATTATCATCTTGGAAATAAACCTGGTAAAATGCTGGCTACCCAGATCAAAGATAAATATAAAAATACAAGAATAGAAAAAAACCAAGAGGATAAAGGAAAATTAGTAAGTAATCCAAAGGAAATAGGAGCGATCTTTGTCAAATACTACAAATCCATATATAATTTAGAAGATAACTCAGATGTTCAAAAAACATCTATTGGACAAATTCCAGCTTTTTTTGAACAGATACAATTGCCTAAAATATCGGAGCAACAACTTAAAGAATTTACAACAGAAATTACAGAAAAAGAAACCCAGCCAAATATACATTCCTTAAAGTTGGGACAATCACCAGGCCCTGGTGGCTTCCCTAATATCTATTATAGAACATTTTCTTCTAGACTAACAGAACACCTTAAAAAGTTTGTCAATGAAATCCAATCCGCTGGCCATTTTCCCTCAGAAAATCTTGAGGCTGTTATTATAAACATACCGAAAAAAGATAAAGTTCCTAATAAAAAGTTATCGTCCAATATCTCTTTTAAATACAGATCAAAAAATCTATTCAGCATATTAGCTAATAAGATTTAATCTATCTTAAAAGATCTTATTAATCCAGACCAAACAGGTTTTATAAAAGGGAGACAGGCAACGAACAATATCCGCAAATGAAGACATTCTGGCTCATATCAATCATAAAAAAAAAAACAGTAGTTGCCCTATCAATGGATGCAGAAAAAGCATTCGATAGGGTAACCCAGAGTTTTATAGACTGTGTATTAAGTAAATTTCGATTCAATACATTTGGTTCAGAGGCAGCAAGGGCCTTATATACCAATGCCAGCGCACATATCAGGGGAATGGATTATAAGACCGAAAATTTTGCAATTCCAAATGGCACCCAACAGGGTTGTCCCCTGTCTCCCCTTATATTTGCTCTGAGCATAGAGCATTTGCAGGTGACCTAGTTTTAACTATAACTAATCCTGAAAAATCATTGACAGAACTACACAGAGTTATTCATCAATATATGAATATGTCCTATTATAAATTGAACATTTTGAAGTCTGAAGCCTTCTCAATAAACATTCAAGGGATTGAAAGAGAAGAATTGATAGAGGAATTCAGTGACCCACGTAGGGATACAATTTTTGCCAAATTTTAATTATCTGGTAAAAAATAATTTTAATAAATTAAGTAAGGATATTAATTTAACAATCATAAATTGGAATAAACCCAATCTATCTTGGTTGGGAAGTATAGCTGCAATAAAAATGATAATTATACCAAAAATTCTGTATTTTTTTAGATGTTTACCTTTGAAAATTCCAATTAGTTTACTAACTATACTCCAGAATAAAATAGATCAATATATATACAACAATAAAAGACCACGTATACACAAAAATACTATAATGAAAACATTTGCCAAAGGAGGCCTTGATGCTCCCAATATTATGGAATATTCAAAGGCGATAATATTAACTCACATTCTAAAATACAAAGATAAAGAGTTTCCTAGATGCATAATGATAGAAAGAGAATTAGCTGGCAATAATGTCTGGGAATCTATGATATGGGAAAATAAAAAAAATAAAATAAAATGATAAATTACCACTAATACCAAAAGCTTTAATGAAACAGTGGTTTAAAATCAATGATAATTTACTTCTAATTAAATTTCCATCACCTATCACATCAGTATGTAAGCTTATTAAAGAACTTTTGCCCTTTCTGAAACTAGACTGGATCAAATGGGGAATTAGAAGTTTAGAGGATATATACTTAAATGGAGAACTGAAACCCTTCCCATATATATGAGAGGAAAAGAAAATCCCAAAAGAATCAGACTATAATCTTAAACAGATAGAAATCTATCACATTTTGAGTTTGTATGTTTTTTATTAGTTAGAAATATCTATCTCAAACATAATGAAAAGCATTAAATCAGTAAGTGAATCTATAAAATCGAATGGTATACTTAAATGGGAACAAGAATGCCATAAAAAATGGGAAGATAAGACCTGGGGAACTTCTTTCTATAAAATGGGAAAATATATAAAATGCACCACCTTTAGAGAAGTACAATTTCAAATCATCCAGAGGTGGCATATTACTCCTCAGAAACTAGCTAAGATATCCCCAAATTCTAATAAAGACTTATGTTGGAGATGCAATATACAAAAAGCCTCCCAAATGCATATGTGGTGGTCTTGTTCAGCAATTCAATCATATTGGTCTTAGTGAATTTCTCAATTATCTAAAATTATAAAATATAAAATAGAGTTTGAAATGGGACTGATTTTGTTCCATTTTTTTCCCGAAAAATTCCCAAAACAAAAAATAAACATTACAATGACAGTTTTATTAGTAGCAAAATGGCTCATTGCCACACATTGGAAAAATCCAATAATTCCTTCATGGAGAGATATTAAATCCTTAGTAGATAGAAACAAACTAATTGAATCAGATTTCATAAAATATAAGGTAAATCAAGAAATAAAATCAGCCAAAACAATATATTTGAGTACTATCATGAGTAAAATTTCTCTCCATATTACTCAAATACAGAATCTAAGAAAATGAAAGGGAAGGAAGGGAGGGGAGGAAAGGGAAGGGGATGAGAAGAGAGGAACAAGAAAGAAAAGAGAATATAAGGCAGAGGAATTTTTGACTGGTTTAGGCCAGCCTTTGATGAGCCGATTCTGTCACCTCTTGGGGTTGGGACAAGGGGTAGGCAATCGCGAGATCTATCAATTTATTTTTTATTTTTTTCTTTCTATGTGGGCTTTAAGTTTGTATCATATATAATCTTAAACTCAAAATATGTTAAAACAGAGGAAAAATGGAACTTTGATAAATTTTGTCAATGTCTTGAAATTGTAATGACATTTTAAAAAAGTATATCCCAAATGTTTGTCTTTCTTTGATCTTGTATTTTGTAAAAGGAAAAATGTATACCATAAATAAAAATGTTCTAAAAAAAAAAAAAAATTACAGCATATATGACTTTTATCACTATAACTTAATAGTTTTATTATTGGTTGTTCTATATATTTGTTATTATTGTTTCATATTCTGATTGCTACATGGGTTTTTCTACATATGTTGTTATTAGTTTATTTTATTAATCATATTGATTATTTCTTTATGAATATGTCATATCATTGAAGGTTATTATTATGCATTTCTCTATGTTATAAATACTGAAGTGATCTAAGCTTAAGAAGATTTCATGTGTTTCTATTGATTTTAAATGGCAGATTATCTGTATATGGATTATTTTACTGGTACTGACAGACATTGTAAATTATGATTGGTGCTATAAATAAATGTTGTTTTGCATAAGTTTGTCTATAAATTGATACTGAACTTATAATTATCATTCAGAAACTTTTGTCATAAAAATATTACTGACTATATATATATATATATATATATATATATATATATATGTGTGTGTGTGTGTACATATATATATGGGCGTCCTAGAACTTTGGCAGAGGAGCTTTGCATAGGCAGTAGCTAAGGAAAGGGGAGGATCTTTGGGAAGAAGAGCAGCTATGGAAAGAGGTTCTGGGGCGAGCCACAATAAGAAAGGTTTTTTTGTGAGGGGTGCTATTATAAGAAGTAGTCTTTGGGAAGGGCACTAAGTGCATTGGTACTGAGGGGACCCAGTGCAAAAAAACTTACACCCCCTCCATTTTCTAGCTCTGTCACTGACAACAAGCTCATCTGATCTCATGTTTTGTCCCTTTTTTTCTGGATTGGGTTTTAGTGTGGACAAGCGTCACAACATAACCCCCTGGCTTCCAGGCAGACTCCAATTACCATCATTGTGGATCTTCTCAGTATGATCAAGTAAGGGCTACCATCACATGACCTCTCAGCAGTAGCAGATCATCCTCAGGAGAAGATGTAAATAGTAACTGAATCAGGTTTATTGCTCCCTGTCATTGAACCCAGCCCACTGGAGCAGTGGTCTGTTAGGCTGTGGTTCTGGATTTTTGTAAGGTTCTCCAGCCTCTTGGATTAAGGTGGGAAGGGAGCTGGAACACTGGAACAGAGGTGTACTGGAAAAAAACACAGAATCACAGGCATGTTAAAACCCTGGAAAAATTGGAGTAAGCTAGTTGAGCAGGGAATAATTTCCATGCCTTCTCAGGGAAGAGCTACAGCTCCCATATACTATAAAAGGGCAACATTAAAATGGCTTTGGGTTAAAGTGTAAGACATAATGTGGGTAAGACATAATGTGGGCTCATTTTTAAGTCCAGTTTCTGCTTCATAGAATGCAATCAGAACATTATATTTCAAGTTATTTTGAGTTGGAAAAGGTTTCTGACTTGTTTTAGACATGCAAGTTTATGCACAAAGTGAGCTATTTTGTTTACCGGGTCCAAACTCAGTAGGTAATGATGTTTGGTATTGTCCTACAGAAGGTGACATGCCTCTGAGTTGCTCTGGGTAGTAGTATCAGAGGAGGTTGGGAGAGCTAGACTGCATTTTTGGTACAGTGTTACAGTATTTCATTGGGAGAGTCCACCAAGCAAGTATAGTTTGCAGAGTATAGGTTTTCAGTTTTAGTTGAGTAGTTTCCATGGGATTTATGGGAATTTACTTTGCTTATATTTAAAATGGATAATTGTATGTTTTTTGAAGTTGTGCATAACATCTGCACTTTATTAGAGGTTAATTTGAATATGGAAAACTGTGTTAAAATGTCTATTTATTTGTGCTTATCTTTCTATTTATCTGTGTAAATGGGGAGAGTGTTTTGACTTGAGATAACAGTATTTTATAACACATAATCTGCTACCTGTAAATGGGGTTTCAATATAAGTTGTTCTGATGTTTAGGAGTGAAGTGACAGTTATTTGCTTTGTCACCAGTTAGTGATCATTATATTTAATGCTTATAATTTAGCTTTGCATCTTTTGTTTTTGAGCTGGGATTTTTAGTTTTGGGCCTGCGATATTTGGGAGAATATTTTTGCTTAATTCCCTTAATGGATAGTCTAGTGCAGATGCACCAATTTTAGTAAACTACAGGAGCTGCTATCTTGGGAACTAGAGTCAAACAAATTTCTATATTTAATTTCTGGGTGGAGCAATTTGGAGTGAATATCTATAATTTCCTTGAATAATTGTTTCGTAAATATCCTCATTTATACTTCCTATATATGATAGTAGACTAATGGAGTAGGTTGGATTATTAATGAGACACTCATGTAGGTGATTTCCCATTTATTTTTTTTGTCATAAGAGTTGAAGTCATTAATGTTCAATGAGAACAGTTTCTTATTCATGCTTGGTTTATTGTTAGTGGAATGCAGAAGTGGTCAGACCAAGAAATGTATGTCTATGTGTGAGTGCAGTGAATAACAGTTTGATCCACTAGGAGAATATGAATTCAGGGTGATGTGTTTTTGGCATTGGAAAAAAAAGAAAAATATTTTGTGCTGGTATGCTATATGTACCATATGTCTATGAAGGAAGAATGTGTTGGAAAACGATAGTTGGAAAAGATTGTCAGTATCATTTAGCTTGTTCTTAATTTTCCTTGCTGTGGTTTATAAGTCACACAGTCTTATTTATCTGTGGAGTGTGAGGATGTTACCAAAGGGCCAAGTTGGATAAATACCCCATTAATATAGGGGAATCTAATGCCTGTTGTTGGTAATGGCCACATGGCATGCAAGCATCCATTTGTTTGTGAAAATTGTTTTTTTTGTAAAAATAAATGATCATCCCTTAGTTTTCACATACTTTTACTAGAGATACATATTTTGTACTTTTGCATCTAATTAGGTGTTAGTGAGTGCTGCTTCCAATAAACTGTACATTTATATTGCTGCATCTGGCCACTAGTTTTAAAACAGGGGAAAGATCACTATATTGGAAATGCATTGGTTCCAATTAGATTGCATTACAGTGCAAGTGTGCATAGAAATTTGTATTTTATAACTTTTATATTATTGTGTTACACATATATTTAAGGGCACTGTCTGTCAGAAAGTGCCCTTAAATATATGTGTAACACGATAAGAAGCTATAAAATACACATTTCTAAGCTCACACGCATTGTAATGCAATCTAATTGGAACAAACATTTCCAATACGTGTGATCTTTTCTCCTGTCTTAAAAAAGCGCCATCTAGTTTGCCAGATGCAGCATTACAGTAGGTTCCCTGTGTTAAATGTATACTTCGCGAATTAACTGTACAGCTTGTGTGTGGCATGTGTGTTTTGCTTGTGTCCATAGAAATGTGTATTTTATAGCTTCTGTGTTACACATATATTTAAGGGCACTTTCGGTCACAATTTTCACTGATTTCCATTCCAGCTCAATATCTTTGCAAGTGATTAAAAAGTGATGTGATCACAGGGATATTGAGCTGGAATGGAAATCAGTTATCATGACAGAAAGTGCCCTTAAATATCTGTGTAGCACAATAAAAAGTTATAAAATACACATTTGCATATTTATTTATTTCTTAACTTTGGGCTACAAAAATAGGGGGGTCATCTTATACATGGGGTGTCTTATAAAACAGAAAAATATGATATTCTGATTTTGTTTGCAGGCTCTATCTATTAAGCTTAAAGTGGTTTGTTTGTTTCTTCAAACAAACCACATTAAGGAGAACATTCTCTACATGTGCTTAAAAATGCAAGCAGCAGTTTGTTCCAATATAGTTATGTGATGATTTATATACCTATCTGAGTATATTTTTACTAATTTTATGAGAGCTATTACAGTGTTCCTATTATAAACAACTATGCTTGTATAATTTACCCATAGGGACACATTTGCAAAATAGATATGTCACATAAATTAAACATGGTACAATAAAAAAAAACAAGAATGGATGTTATATATTTAGCTTGAAAATGAGATTGAAGGATTGTACAGCACAATTTCACAATGCATTTATATAGCTAATTATCAAGTTTGTTCATTAGATTGCTTGATGTTGAAAACAAGTTACATTCCTACTGAGAATTTCCCTTTCTTTGTTAAAGTTATTTATTTCTATGATACTTGTGAGCAATGTTATAATTAATAAAGATCAAATACTCAGTCAAATTATAGCAGGAAGAACACCTGGTTTTAACTAATTTGTTAAATGTGAACAGTTTAGTCAAGAAAGAGAGAATAGAGACGGAGTAATGGATAACATATTATCAGTCAATTAGTGTGTATATCAACAGCAAAGATCATTTAAAAATGCATTTTAGTATACACTTAAATTTGAGCTTGATAATTTAACAAGATGTACTGTATACAAAATGCTACTTCAGTGAACAGGTTCCATAGAATAAAATGTAATTGGAAAGGTTTCACCTATCAAGTGAGAATCCTCCCATGTGAAAGGAACGTGTAACACAACTGTTTTTTATGCATTTAAAAGAGCATGCTTTATACATTACAAAATATTAAGTAAAACCTGTTTAAACTTCATTCAAACTAATGGGAAATGCAGAGAGTATATTTTAGTCTGCAAATCTCATTGGCTGACAGACAGCAAGCCCTCAGGAGCAGTTAGAATCTCAATACATTTTTGAGCACTGACTTCTTCATTAAAAAAAAAACATACTTTTTGGCACGTTATTAAATAACTTCTTTCTGTTGCAACAAAGAAAAAAGTGATTTCTTTGTCCCTTTGATGAACATAGCTCAAGGCATTTAATATTCTATTAAATTCATTGTTCCTGCATCATTCTGTATATGCAATATCCTTTATTTATAAAGTGACAGCATATTGCTAAGTACAAGGGATACAGTAAGTAAATTAGACAAATACGACAAATATATACTGATTCAGTAGGTGTAGAGGACCCTACTCTCCTAAGAGTTTACAATCTATTTGGGATAAGAATATTACACACAAAAGGAAAGTGGGTTGCTTGTCAGATGTCCAGAGAGGCAGCATGGTCTAGGCTCATGAGGCCGTCTCTCTATTGTTAGAATCCTTGATGTTAGGGAACAAGTTGGTTGGTTTCTATCAATAGATGCATTTTCAGTGAGTGTTTGAATGGGAGAGATTGACAGAATGGGGTAGTTATTCCACTTGGTGAGGGTTGCACAAAAAATACTTGGAGACAAGAGTGTGAGGAGGCAATGACAGGTGAAAAGAGACATATAGTTGGAAGAGCAAAGGGATCATTAAAGTAGTTTCTGAAGATTAGATCTGATATGTTGGAAGGTGTAGCGTTGATGAGGGCTTTGTAGGTGTGTGTCAGGATTTTTTATTTAATTCGTAGGTTTAGAAATCCAGTGAAGGGATTGGCAGATAGGGACAGAGATGAGAAATTCATGTTTACATATTAGAGCATAGCAAAGGCATTTAAGGTAAATTTGAGTTGGGAGAGTTTAATAAGGGGTTTAAGATACTGTTGGAACCAGGAGAGTGCTGTGTCACAGAGGCCAATAGAGCGAGTGATAAAGTGAGTGGCAATATACAATTGTGATTACAATTGCTAATTATTTTAATATTAACAGTCCTCAAATTTCTCTCTCTAAAATATGTATATTTAAAGGAATATGTACTTGACAATCATTCTGATAGTTAAGATGGATTGGTTGAACTAAGTCCCTATTAAGAAGAAGGCTTAATGAATACTGTGAATGGGGATCTAGGCTAGTCTTTTGATTACAATACACCTCCAACATGTTAGAATGGCTTCATTTTGTGAATCCAAGACAAACTCTGTTTCATATTGCCAAATTACAGAATTTGCAAATGATGGTGCAATGTATGCATCCTCCCCTTATTGCCTATATATGTGTTCTTCAAACATAATAATGTTTTTTAACAGAATGTAAAGTAACATCTATGAAGATAATATTGATAAATTATACTTTAAAATACACATATAAAATGATGTCGCGAACATCAAATTTTCGGTCCGCGAACATCGGACACGAACTTCAATCAAATGTTTGTGAACGGGCGAACCCGGCGAACCGCCATAGAATTCAATGGGCAGGCGAATATCAAAACCCACAGGGACTCTTTCTGGCCACAATAGTGATGGGAAAGTTGTTTCAAGGGGACTAACACCTGGACTGTGGCATGCCGGAGGGGGATCCATGGCAAAACTCCCACGGAAAATTACATAGTTGATGCAGAGTCTGGTTTTAAGCCATAAAGTGCATAAATCACCTAACATTCCTAAATTGTTTGGAATAACATGCTTTAAAACATCAGGTATGATGTTGTATCGATCAGGTAGTGTAAGGGTTCCACCCGCTTCACAGTAACAGACCAATTTCCCCGTTTAATGCACCGCAAACAACCGCAAACAGTCCCTTTGCACAACCGCAAACTCCCCATTTGCACAAGGTTGGATACCAAGCTAGCCATGTCCCGTTCCTTGTCCTCACTGATGTCATTGAAGGTCTCTTCCTCCACCCAGCCACCAATGGTCCCCGAAAGGTGACAACAAGCCCCCTGGGACGCCTGCTGTGTTTGGTCTTCCACCTCCTCAAAGCCACCTTCCTCCCTATTAAATCTCCAGCAGCTACACTATCTTTCCTCTCACAATGAATGCAGCTTCAGAATGATTCTAAAATGTATGCTGTCCTTCAGATGGAAGGCTCTTGAAGGGAGTGTATGCTGCTGTTCGGCTGGAATGTGTCTGCTGACTGTGAGGTGCAGGGTCAAAGTTTCCTCAATGATAAAGAATAGGGGGCGAAACGAAAAGCGCATGTGTTCGTCGTCCGATGCGAACTCGAACATGCCAAAATCGCAGCGAATAGTCAGCAGGCGAACTGTTCGCAACATCTCTACACATATATAATAGAAATAGTTAAACAACATAAAAGTACAAATTACATAATTCAAAAAACCTGGCAAATAGATATCAAAATTAAGATCCAAAACCTTCAGGTTTCTTAAAAAAAGAGCAATGTTTCACTTACAGTGCCTTGCAAAAGTATTCACCCCCCTTGACTTTTTACCTATTGTGTTACATTACAGCCTTAAGTTCAATGTTTAGTTAATCTGAATTTTATGTGATGGATCAGAACACAATAGTCTAAGTTGGGGAAGTGAAATGAGAAAAATATATACATAAAACAATTTTTTACTAATAGAAAACAAAAAATTGGTATGTGCGTATGTATTCACCCCTTTGTTATGAAGCCCATAAAAAGCTCTGGTGCAACCAATTACCTTCAGAAGTCACATAATTAGTGAAATGATGTCCACCTGTGTGCAATCTTAGTGTCACATGATCTGTCATTACATATACACACTTTTTGTGAAAGGCCCCAGAGGCTGCAACACCTAAGCAAGAGGCACCACTAACCAAACACTGCCATGAAGACCAAGGAACTCTCCAAACAAGTAAGGGACAATGTTGTTGAGAAGTACAAGTCAGAGTTAGGTTATAAAAAAATATCCAAATCTTTGATGATCCCCAGGAGCACCATCAAATCTATCATAACCAAATGGAAAGAACATGGCACAACAGCAAACCTGCCAAGAGACGGCCACCCACCAAAACTCACAGACCGAGCAAGGAGGGCATAATCAGAGAGGCAGCACAAAGACTTAAGGAATCCCTGGAGGAGCTGCAGAGTTCCACAGCAGAGACTGGAGTATCTGTACATAGGACGACAATAAGCCGTAGGCTCCGCAGCGTTGGGCTTTATGGCAGTGGCCAGAAGTAAGCCATTACTTTCAGTAAAAAACAAAATGGCACGTGTTGAGTTTTGCGAAAAGGCATGTGGGAGACTCCCAAAATGTATGGAGGAAGGTGCTCTGGTCTGATGAGACAAAAATAACGAATAACGAATTAACTTTTCGGCCATCAAAGAAAATAATCAGAGTTGAGGGAAAGATGGATGGTGCTAAATACAGGGATATTCTTGAGCAAAACCTGTACCACTCTGTGCATGATTTGAGGCTAGGACAGAGGTTCACCTTCCAGCAGGACAAGGACCCCAAACACACTGGTAAAGCAACACTTGAGTGGTTTAAGGGGAAACATGTAAATTTGTTGGAATGGCCTAATCAAAGCCCAGACCTCAATCCAATAGAAAATCTGTGGTCAGACTTAAAGATTTCTGTTCAGAAGCTCAAACCATCCAACTTGGAGGAGCTGGAGCAGTTTTGCAAGGAGGAATGGGATAAAATCCAAGTGGTAAGATGTGGTAAGCTCATAGAGACTTATCCAAAGCAACTTGGAGCTGAAAAGTATTGACTTTAAGGGGGTGAATAGTTATGCACATTGACTTTTTCTGTTATTTTGTCCTATTTCTTTTCTGCTACACAATAAAAAAAAAAAAAAAAAAAAACATCTTCACAATTGTGGGCATGTTCTGTAAATTAAGTGATGCAAATCCTCAAACAATCCATGTTAATTCCAGGTTGTGAGGCAACAAAACACGGAAAATGCCAAGGTGGTTGAATACTTTTGCAAGGCACTGTACTTCTCTAAAAGGAAATATAAGGAGATAAATTTCCGATACCTCAGATGTGAAATGGTAGAATTTCAAGATATTGTTAGATATCCTCCTACCTTAAATTGACTGGCCAGTTTAATGTTAAGGGTTAAATCAAAAGAGAGGATGAGTGCATGTGCAGGGATATGTGTGTGTGTATTTAAAGTACCATATATACTCAAGTATAAGCCGAGTTTTTCAGCCCTTTTTTTAAGGCAAAAAAGGGCCCTCTCGGCTTATACTTGAGTCACTCTCCCCCCGTGTCTCTCTAACCCCCCGTGTCTCTCTAACCCCCCGTGTCTCTCTAACCCCCCCCGTGTCTCTCTAACCCCCCTGTGTGTCACTAACCCCCCGTTTGTCTCTAACCCCCCGTGTGTCTCTAACCCCCGTGTGTCTCTCTACCCCCCTTTGTCTCTTTCCCTCCCCCTCCTCAACCTAAACCCCCCTCAACCCCCCTTCCCCACCTAAACCCCCCTAAATAGCTCCCCCCTCTCCCCTCACTTACCTGCTTGTGCTCCGGCCTCCGCTCCTTGACCCGGCGCCGGCGTGTGACGTCACATGAGCGCTGCATTGAGGAGGGAGGTTGAGGATGGCGGGATGAGGATGTTGAGGAGGGGGTTGAGGATGGGGGGGTTGAGGAGGGAGGTTGAGGATGAGGAGGGAGGTTGAGGATGAGGAGGGAGGATGAGGATGGGGGGGGGTTGAGGATGGGGGGGTTGAGGATGGGAGGTTGAGGAGAGAGGATGAGGATGGGGTGTTTAGGATGGGGGGTTGAGGAGGAAGGTTGAGGAGGGGGGTTGAGGAGGGGGGGTTGAGGTTGAGGAGGGGGTTGAGGAGGGAGGATGAGGATGGGGGTTGAGGAGGGGGTTGAGGATGGGGGGTTGAGGAGGGAGGTTGAGGATGGGGGGGTTGAGGAGGGAGGTTGAGGATGGGGGGGTTGAGGAGGGAGGTTGCGGATGCGGAGGGAGGTTGAGGAGGGGGGGTTGGGGTTGAGGGAGGGTTGAGGTTGAGGAGGGGGTTGAGGATGAGGATGGGAGGGTTGAGGAGGGAGGATGAGGATGGGGGCTTGAAGAGGGGGTTGAGGATGGGGGGGTTGAAGAGGGAGGTTGAGGAAGGGGTTGAGGATGGGGGTTGAGGAGGGAGGTTGAGGATGAGGAGGGAGGTTGAGATTGAGGAGGGGGCTTGAGAAAGGGGGTTGAGGATGGAAGTTGAGGATGGGGGGTTGAGGAGAGAGGATGAGGATGGGGGGTTGAGGAGGGAGGATTAGGAGGGAGGTTGAGGAGGGGAGGGAGGATGAGGAGGGAGGTTGAGGATGAGGAGGGAGGTTGAGGAGGGAGGTTGAGGATGAGGAGGGAGGTTGAGGAGGGTGATAAGGGAGGGGGGAAGAGACACAGGGAAGGAAGAGGGGAGAAGAGACACAGGGAAGGGAGAGGGGAGAAGAGACATGGAAAGAGAGGGGGACACAGAGGGCACAAGAGGGACACAGGGGGCAGCACATTTCCCATCCTCGGCTTATACTAGAGTCACTCATTTTACCCAGTATTTTGTGGTAAAATGGGTGCTTCGGCTTATACTCGGGTCGGCTTATACTCGACTATATACGGTAATTATATATGGGTTTTATGATAACCATTGTCTAAATAAATTGATTTACATGTCATTTGGATAAATGAGTGACCTAGGTCTTCCTGTTATTTCAAATAAGCTGTTTGTTGCAGAGGATGCCAACATGTTCATAAGTTTCATAACTTATGTTTAATTGTTCTCTTTTATTTATCTTCAGTTTTTAACACTGTTGACTGTCATCTTCTTTTTGCATCATCTCCATTAAATTGATCTCAACATAACCTGTTTATAGTTCTCACCATTCTCAGCAGCTACTTTTAACAATTCTACCAACTACAGTTGTAATTGTTATTACTTCTATGTGATAGTGAGTTCTTATGACATGGTCCTCAATATCCTTGATTTCTGCTTACTAGAAACCGTTTTATTTTTTTTAAGGTCTCATTGAAGTTGCTACCACATTGAGTAGTATTTTAGAAAAGTCTGACCCTTTATATCTACAGGAACTTTGAAAATATAGTTACTCACTTGAAACATGAGCCACCAGTAAGAATACACATGGAGTCTGCTGATTGGCTGCTCTTTATTAAAATATTGCCTGATGACTGAATACCAAGACATGGTTAATGAAAATAAATTCTAATATTCATATATTTTGCACATATGAAAAATACAATAAATTAGCATTTTCATCATATCAACATTTGAGAATACAGGTCAGAATAATTTTCACTTACTAAAAGTCCTTATTTGGTTTCATATATTGTTTTTCTTTTAATCATATGTTATTTACTGAGCTCATAGTTTTTGGTCACATAACAGTATTATTTGCTGTGGGAAATTGCATCACATTTAATCTGGCAGCACTAGTGGACTAGTGCTTGGAATTTGTACAATGTATATTTTCACTGTATATATTCACTTAAAAAACAAACATACTTAAAAAAAAAATGTTCAAAACAAACAGAAATAAGTATATAATATTTGTGGGCACATTTGCATGTCCCTGCTCAGGTTCCCAGAATGCAGTGTAATAACTGCTTTTCTCGGAATTCTGAGCTGGAAACAAGTTTTTTTAACTTGTTTTAGACATTTAAATGTGAACACAGATGTACTATTTATTTTCTGTACGGTGGAGGGCTTTTATTGCTCTTTTGCCCACTATATATTAAATGATTGTTGTGGTGAACTACCTACTCATAAAGTCCACAACACAAGCTAGGATCCTGCTCCACGATGATAGCCTGTAAGCTTGAAACAGTTGTACGTGGATAGGATTCCCAGCTTGTGTATAATCCAATCTTGGCTTTGCATAAATGCTGTGTAATACAGCAAGCATAAGCTTAAAAGAAGCAATGTTTAAAATGGACTTTGGAATAAAGAGTGAGGCATTTGTGGGCACATTTGCATGTCCCTGTTCTGCTTCCCAGAATGCAGTGTAATAACTGTTTTTCTCAAAATCCTGAGCTGGCTGGAAACAAGTTTTTTTTACTTGTTTTAGACATTCAACTGTGAACACAGATGTACTATTTATTTACTATATATATATATATATATATATATATATATATATATATATATATATATATACATATATATTGTAACAGGGCGCCCCCTTCTGGCGGGGTTTGCGTCCTGTTTCCTTTTACTTTGGTTTAGGGAGGAAGACACAGCAGGCTTGACAGAGTGTTACTGCTATTTATTTGTCAGCACAAAACAGAACAAAAACAGTGCTTATCTTCAGCAAATAAAATAAAATCCTACATAAACGTGCTTGCTATGACCTGGAACACCCTAACTATATCCGGCCAGCTTCTCTGGTTCCGGAGAGTGCCACCTTGTGGCCAGGATGCAAACAGTCTCTTATTTTTGTTATGTCGCCACCTTGTGGCCAGGAAACAAACAGTCTCTGATTGAGGGTGAGAATGCCAGCTTGTGGCTAGGAAACAAACAGTCTTTTGATGTCTTTTCCTCTACGGCTTCTGCCAATAGTGGGTGAAGCATAGGGCCCACCCTACTCTCTCTTATGCTTCACCCCAGGGACCCTTGACACCCTCTTGTGATGAGGGACGGTTATGCTTGCTTAGCACTCTCTTCTCCCTGGGGCATTTGTAATCCTTTTTCGGGTGTGCTCAAAATACATGCATGTGGCACCAACCTTTTATCCCTTAATGCATCCGGCTTAGCAGGAATGGGGTCTTTTTCAGGTGGCTCCTTCCTCAGCTGGATCTCTCCTGAACTGTAGAGAGCCGCTCTTTTCTTTGGAACAGTCTCTTAGTGACACCCTCCTCCTCAGACTGCTAGGCAGACAGCAAACTTCACTGAGCAGGCTCTTTAACTGCTCCTGAGCAGGGTCAGGTGTTGGCCTGATTAGGCTGAAGATTTTTGGATTAACCCTCTCTATGTCAGTCCAGGGTATATGGCTCTGCTCCATCTGCGGCTTATATATCTTCCCTGATGCACTCTGTTGCAGGTTATCAGGGATTCCTGCTGCACTTCAATACATATCCTCCCCCTCAGCTCAACACCACGTAGTTGAGCGACCTGAGCCGAGAGGCAGTGGACCCTGGACAGCACATCTGCATTGTCGTGTTTCTTCCCAGCCCGATGTTCCACCGTAAATCGGTACTGTTGAAGGAATAGAAACCATCTGGTCACTCTACTATTTCGCTCCCTGTTTTGATGCATCCACCGCAACGGGGCATGGTCCGTAACAAGTTTAAAAGTTCTCCCCAGGAGGTAATATTTTAAGGCCTCGGTAGCCCACTTTATGGCCAAGCATTCACGCTCCACCACCGAATAACGCTGATTACTGGGCAACAGCTTCCTGCTGAGGTATAGTACGGGATGTTCCTCCTCCTCTTTTACTTGCGACAATACTGCTCCTAACCCAACTGCGGAGGCATCCGTCTGTAATATGAAGGGGCACCGGAAGTCAGGGGCCATTAGTATGGGCTCATGACATAAGGCCACTTTCAGGTCCTCAAACGCCCTTTCTGCTTCTGGGTTCCACTGTACCGTATCCGGGGCCCTCTGTCGAGTTAGGTCTGTTAAGGGGGCTGCGATGGAGGCGAAACCGGGTATGAATCTCCGATAATATCCGACTATTCCTAAAAATGCCCGTACCTGCCTTTTTCTTAACGGCCTTGGCCAACCCTGTATTGCGTCCACTTTGTTAAGTTGTGGTTTAATCAGTCCTCTACCGACCTTGTATCCAAGATATTTGATCTCCGTCAGCCCAAGTGCACACTTCGCGGGGTTTGCGATGAGGCCTGCTCTCCTCAGGGTCTCCAGGACCTTCTCCACTTTGCTCAGGTGGGAATCCCAACTTGGGGTATGTATCACTATGTCGTCCAAATAGGCCGTCGCATATTCAGAATGAGGCCTAAGGAGTTTGTCCATAAGCCGCTGAAATGTGGCCGGGGCTCCGTGAAGACCAAAAGGCAAAACCTTATATTGGAACAGGCCACCAGGGGTACAAAACGCTGTCTTCTCTCTTGCTGACCTTGTTAAGGGAACTTGCCAATATCCTTTAGTCAGGTCTAAGGTGGACATAAATCTTGCAGGCCCTAGCCGGTCTATTAGCTCATCTACTCGGGGAATGGGATAAGCATCAAATCGGGACACTTCGTTCAACTTCCGGAAATCACTGCAGAAACTAATTGTCCCATCAGGTTTGGGGACCAGGACAATGGGACTACACCATTCGCTGTTGGATTCTTCGATGATTCCTAAGTCGAGCATTTTCTTTACCTCTAATTTCACTTCCTCCCTCCGGGCCTCAGGAATACGATATGGTCTATTTCTGATGACCACCCCAGGTTTAGTGACAATGTCGTGGTACATTAAGTTTGTTCGTCCAGGACATTCAGTGAATACGTCTGTATTGCGGAGAATCAGTTGTCTTACTTCCTCCTGCTGCTGTGGTGACAACTCTGTGGACACCTGTACCCTGGGGAGATCCACTTCCCTTGGATTCTCCTGATATACTGCGGCTACTTCTGCTTCCTGTTCACGCCAGGCCTTTAAAAGATTCACATGATAAATCTGTTCCGGCTTACGCTTTTCTGGCTGCTTGATTTTATAGTTAACGTCCCCTACAGCCTCTATTACCTTGTAGGGTCCTTGCCATTTTGCTAAAAGCTTGCTTTCGGCTGTTGGAACCAGGACCATTACCCTGTCGCCTGGCCGGAACTTCCTAACTTGGGCATTTCGATCATAGTAGGTCTGTTGGTGCCGTTGGGCCTGTTCCATATGTTCTTTAACTAGGGGGGTGATTTGTAAAATTCAATTTCTCAGCGTTTGAACATATTCTATGATATTTTCATTTTGGTTCTGTTGGTCTTCCCATGTTTCACGAAGGGAATCCAATAGGCCCCGTGGATGACGCCCATACAGGAGTTGGATTGGAGAGAAACCTGTGGATGCTTGAGGCACCTCTCGGACTGCAAACAGTAGAAAAGGTAGTAGTAGGTCCCAATTTTTTCCGTCTTTGTCCACCATTTTCCGTATCATACACTTTAGGGTTTTATTAAATCTTTCTACCAACCCATCAGTCTGTGGGTGGTATATTGAAGTTCTCAAGGCTTTCACTCGAAGTTGGGCATACAAATCCTTCATTAACTTCGAGACAAAAGGTGTCCCTTGGTCCGTCAGGATCTCCTTAGGTATGCCCACTCTTGAAAAAAGAAGAATCAGTTCCTTTGCAATGCTTTTGGAGTTGGCGGTCCTTAGTGGCACGGCCTCTGGGTAGCGGGTAGCATAGTCCATTATCACTAGAATATATTGATGTCCTCTAGCTGTTCGTTCTAATGGTCCCACCAGGTCCATTGCTATTCGCTCGAATGGTTCCTCTATAATTGGAAGGGGTATTAGAGGAGCTTTTAACTGGGGACGTGGGCTTGCTAGCTGGCACTCGGGGCAAGACAGGCAATACTGGCGGACTTCTTCATATACCCCCGGCCAGTAAAATCTCTTCAACACTCGTTTCAAGGTTTTCTCCACCCCCAGATGTGCCCCGAAAAGATGACTATGTGCCATGTCTAACACCTTTCGTCGATACCCCAGTGGTACCAGTAATTGTTCGGTGACCTCCGCTCCTGATTTAACCACCCGATATAAGAGGTCCCTTTTCAACACAAAAAAAGGTCCCTGGGGATTTTCTCGACCCTCTACGATTTCCCCATTCACACTGGCCACATCTTGGCGGACGTTCTGTAGGAGAGGATCATTTGCTTGGTCTCTCCCAAAGTTTTCGTCTCCCTGGAGCACATTTCGCTCTTCAACCGTCTCCCTTTGCTCCAGAGGGTTTATAACCTGATTAGGAGATGAACCCCTTAAGGTTACTATCTCCTTAGAAGTGGTCTGAGAAGTTATCAGGGCCTCGTCTCAGCTTAACCTCTTTTTGATTTCTGTTCCCCTTCTTTTTTCCTTACGTCTTTCTTGGCGTGTTTTCCTTACTTTTTCTCGGCTGGAGAAAAGTTCCTTATCTTTAAACGGGAAGATCTCCAGTATAGATCCAGTGTTTGTCCCACAGTCGTCGGTATATAGGAGGCGCTCAAAGTATGGGAAATTCCTTCCCACAATTACGGCATGGGGCAGATGAGGTACTATCGGAGCTGTTATTTGGGCCTTCAAGCCCTTAACCTCGATCCCAATGTTTTTCGTAGGGTAATTCATCACGGTGCCATGTACACGTGTAATGCCCATGCTTTTTCTGTACCTCCCGCTGTCTGGGGCGACTACCCTTCGTGACAATAGGGTAACTGCACTCCCGGAATCAATCAGTCCCTTCACCTTCTTTCCGTCTATTATGACGTCAGTGAGAAAGGGATGGTTCATTTCTGTCATGCCTACCAAATTAACCACACTGCAGTGGGTGACTGGGCCTCCCATATTGCACTGCATGGGCTCATCTCGGTTTGGGCACTGAGCTGCCACATGCCCTAGTTCTCCGCACTGGAAGCATTTCATGATATGCAAGTAGGCATATTTTTTCTCCTCCTTTTCTTTCCCGTCGTGTCCATTGAGTCGCCCTTTTGAGGATATGCCCCGTTTCCAGGACCTGGCTTTTTCTCCATAGGAGTCATCCGTAATACTCTTTACTGCTTGATGGCGCTCAACTTGGGTAGCTAAATCATCAAGGGTCTGGAGTCCAGACTGTGCCACCCACTCTCGCATTCCCGTGGGTAGCCCTCTCCAGTAACGATCTATCACCAGTATCTCCACTATCCTTTCCGGAGTATTGTTCTCAGGGCACAGCCATTTGCGAGTAAGGTGGAGTAGATTGAATAGTTGGACTCTTGGTGGTTGATCACCTTGGTATCTCCAGTTGTGAAACCTCTGGGCCCGGACAGCTGGATTCACCCCTATCCGGGCTAGAATTTCCGCTTTTAAACATTTGTAATCAGCTGCTTGCACCGCTGTGAGGTCGTAGTAGGCCCTTTGTGCCATGCCGGTTAGTAGCGGGGCCAGTATACCTGCCCACTGGGTCTGAGGCCAGTTTTCCTGGAGAGCCGCCCTCTCAAAGGACAGCAGATAGGCCTCTATATCATCCTCCTTGCTCAGTCTCTGGAGGGGTTGACTGGTAGGCAGTCCCGTAACAAGTCCTCTTGTTTCTACTGCTGAGGGCGGTGTGGGCCGACGTAATATCTCCTGTAAACTGGCCTGGTTCTGAGCCAGATGGCCTACCAACAGTTGGGTAAGCTCCTGTTGTTGTTGTAGTTGTTGCTGCTGCTGTTGTTGCTGCTGTTGCTGCTGTTGCTGCTGCAGTTGCTGCTGCAGTTGCTGCTGCAGTTGCTGCTGGTGCTGCTGGTGCTGCTGTTGCTGCTGGTGCAGCAAGGCCTTCAGGATGTCTTCCATCACTTGTACTGTACTGTGGGCTGTCCTCGTGAACTCAGACGATTATTGATCCCACTTCTGACACCAGTGTAACAGGGCGCCCCCTTCTGGCGGGGTTTGCGTCCTGTTTCCTTTTACTTTGGTTTAGGGAGGAAGACACAGCAGGCTTGACAGAGTGTTACTGCTATTTATTTGTCAGCACAAAACAGAACAAAAACAGTGCTTATCTTCAGCAAATAAAATAAAATCCTACATAAACGTGCTTGCTATGACCTGGAACACCCTAACTATATCCGGCCAGCTTCTCTGGTTCCGGAGAGTGCCACCTTGTGGCCAGGATGCAAACAGTCTCTTATTTTTGTTATGTCGCCACCTTGTGGCCAGGAAACAAACAGTCTCTGATTGAGGGTGAGAATGCCAGCTTGTGGCTAGGAAACAAACAGTCTTTTGATGTCTTTTCCTCTACGGCTTCTGCCAATAGTGGGTGAAGCATAGGGCCCACCCTACTCTCTCTTATGCTTCACCCCAGGGACCCTTGACACCCTCTTGTGATGAGGGACGGTTATGCTTGCTTAGCACTCTCTTCTCCCTGGGGCATTTGTAATCCTTTTTCGGGTGTGCTCAAAATACATGCATGTGGCACCAACCTTTTATCCCTTAATGCATCCGGCTTAGCAGGAATGGGGTCTTTTTTAGGTGGCTCCTTCCTCAGCTGGATCTCTCCTGAACTGTAGAGAGCCGCTCTTTTCTTTGGAACAGTCTCTTAGTGACACCCTCCTCCTCAGACTGCTAGGCAGACAGCAAACTTCACTGAGCAGGCTCTTTAACTGCTCCTGAGCAGGGTCAGGTGTTGGCCTGATTAGGCTGAAGATTTTTGGATTAACCCTCTCTATGTCAGTCCAGGGTATATGGCTCTGCTCCATCTGCGGCTTATATATCTTCCCTGATGCACTCTGTTGCAGGTTATCAGGGATTCCTGCTGCACTTCATTACAATATATATAGAAAACGAATAATACATTAATAAGCCCATTTGCATGTCTAAAAGGCGGGGACATGCAAATGAGAATACAATGTACCTCACCCTTTTAATCCAAAAATAGCAACTTTATACATTGCTCCCTTAAAGCATATGCCCGCTGTATTACACAGCTTTTAAGCAAAGCATCGGGTTGGATTTTACACAAACCAAGAATCACTCATATTCATATATATATATATATTTATATATATGTATTTACATTTAAAATAAAATAACTAAAACTCAAACTGTTTGATATACAGTTCAGACCCATATTTAAATTGTATGTTCTTTAAATTGTTTATGCTTCCAGTTGACTTGTGTAATAAGCACTTACTTTTAATTTCAGCAATCAATCTAAAAATTAGTTCATACCAATATCAATAATAAGGTAATTTGAATCATGCTAATCATCTTTACAATGGATTTCATTTATTGCAGTTTTATTATCATTTAATTCATAGTTCAACAGGTTAAATTCAGTATCAAGGGGCAAAAGTCAATAAAACAAAAATAATGGTTGTTTTAACTTTCTTGGTTTCTTAAGCAGTGACACGTTAATATTATGCTTTTATATGAAGCTAATCTTATTTTAGCTGTTATTCCTCATTTTTAATTTCCTTCCGATGCCATATAATTTTATTGCACAGGCTTTGTACTTTTCATTCCTTCATTACCTTGCCCTTCAGACACTATTTCGATTTGTGTTCTGCGTGACTGGATCCATGGCATAAGGCTTCTTCTTGACAGTAAAGCAGAAGAAACTCCAGTTTTATTGCCCATAACAAATAAAAGTTATCTTCTCTCTTTAAAGCTTATCTGTGACTCTGGGAGTCTACAAGTTCAACAACACAGTGTTGATTGAAAGCAGTAATACCATTGAGCAGATGAGACAATTAGATTGTATCCATTTGTTTAAAGGATTTAAGGTCTCTTTACAACCTTTATGAGACTTGCTTGCTTTTATAGTTAATACTGTGCTTTAGAAGGACAGATAAGCAAACTATAATTTTTGCTTTATTTTTTATTTTTTATTTTTTAAGGAATATCTAATAGCAGGATAATTAAAATGTTTTAGTAATCTCTATAACAAAAATATGTAGCTGTTGTAGTTTGGCACAATCTGAAACATCAAGTTAACGTAAGCAGAATAGCAATTTGCACTTACTTCATACGTGATCTAAAATATATCTTCAAGACATACATGTCTCAGTTATGCCGAACACAAATACTCATTGGCAATTATGTGAATTTTCTTATACTGTTGATCACATAGCCTAATGTCATCATAGTACAGTTTTAAATATATAATTATGTAACATATTAAGCTGTGTAAAACTTAGAAAACATATTTTCATAGTTTTCTAAAAAAAAGAACCATCACATATTAGAATTGTCAAACTGCGATTTGTTGTCACACTTGCGAGCCTCACAAAGCGAGGTGATCCGTTGAGGCATTGAAGCCTTCTGAGCTCGCAAGACTTAGGCAATGAGTGCAATGGCGCTCATTGCCCTTGTCACCTCGCAAAGCGAGGCAAGCAGTTGAGGCATTGAAGCATGTGGGACGGTGCTGTCACACATGCAAGCTTGGGAAAAAAATACAACCTCGGAAAAATACGAATTTAACGGCCAAACCACGAAAATTGCAAAACACGAAAAAAAAAAAAAATAATTAAGAAAATATAAAAACACATTCACACACTGCACAGGGGGAGAGCAAGGAAGCATGGGAGTGAGGTTGCAAGTGATTTTGAGCCTTATTTGCCATGTTTCGTCACTCGAAAAATCGGCAAAGCAAGAAAAAAAATGGTGGACGAAAAACGTAAATAATTCCAAAACTGGATTAAATGAGGCTGAGCAAAGCCAAGCATGCGGGACTTAGAAAATACATAATGGCAAAAACAGTAACATTTACACAAACAACACTAGGCATGCCAGACTTTGAAAATAAAACAAACGCCAGGCAGCGCGCCACACAAACATTCAGCAGACACACATAAGTGAAACACACAGGAAAGGGACAGGGGAGAGATGCTGAAAAGACACACATGGCATTCCCAAGCACTAAACTTACAGGTTAATGAACCCTGCGAAGAGCGGCCCGTGCAGTAGGCGAGAGGAAAGGTTCGCGATGAGCGCAGAAGGTGCTAAGATAAGCAAAAGCCTCACATTGTGTGGCAAATAGCAGTGCCTGGCTTACAGTTTTTTTGCTGTCATTTTTTGCTGGGCAATTCACTAGTCACATATATAGTTGTGGATCTTTGCGACTATCCGGAACGTTTGCGATGTTGGTAATGTAGTTGCGACCTAGCAAAGCAAGGCGAGCCAGTGGCGCTGTCACACATGTGAGCCTCACAAAGTGAGGTGAAGCAGCTGTGCAGGACTTAGGCTGCAATGAGTGCCGAAGGTGCTCAAGGCAGCCAGTGGCACCGTCACACATGCAAGTCTCGCAAAGCGAAGCAAAGCAGCTGCGCAGCACTTAGGCTGCATTGAAAGCCAAAGGCGCTCACTGCAACCAACGGCGACATCACACATCCGAGCCTCGCAAAGCGAGGCAAAGCAGCCGCACACTGGAGCAGTACTTTGTCTGCAATGAGACACGCAGGACATAGGGGACTGCGAGTGTCGCAACTGCGACAAAAGCGCGTTACTCAAAAACAACTAAAAACAAACAGAAGAATTAAAAAAAGAAAAATAATAACACTCTCTCACACAGTACAGGTGGAAAGCCAGGAACACTGGGAGAGAGGTTGCAAGCAAATTTTAATCATATTTGTGGATTTTCGTCACTCAAAATTCAGTTAAGATAGGAAAAAAATGTAGGATGAAAAACCTAAAAATTGTCAAACTCCATGAAAATGAGGCTTAGCAACGCCACACAGGACACACAGAAAATACAAACCGCCGAACATAGTAAAACACACGAACAACGATGGACTTAGGCGAAAACAGTAACACACGAACACTAACGCAAGACAGTAAAGACGATCAACAAGCAAGTAACACACCTGAACAAAGCAAACTGACGTACCCGATCATCGCGAATAATGTAATATCTTCCATTTTAGAGTAACCATGCACGTAACTCCATAAAACTGTGCTCTACATCATAATATAACTGAAAATTGGTAAACTGTGCATGCGCAAGTTTGTCCTAGAGCGTGTACTCGATAAATACTGCAAACCTTCTAGAATGTTTTCACTTTTTCCTCAGATACAGAACTGTGTGGCTGCATGTTATCAGAGGACTCATTTTAATATTTATTTATCAAAAGCATTTATTGTTACCTCTTAATGATTTTCAACTAATACATTGCAAGATAATAGGTAAAGTATTAATATTTATAAATGTATTAATTGATAACTGGATAAAAAAATTACTATAACATTGTTTAACACATGCTAATCATTAAAGACATGTTAAGTTAACTATATGATTTTTATAAAATAAATAAAAAGATAACAGGTAAAGCATTAATTGATTTAGTAACTGATAAAAATATATATGTATTTTCATATAAATTAATTAAACCATTGTTCGTTGTATATATTTGTATTTTATAACATATAGTCATTATACAAATCTGAATTCACAATTTGCAGCTAGCTCTCTCTATTTCACGCTGACACATAATTTGCTGGCGCTGCCTGTTCATTAACAGACAACACATGGTCATTAAGTAAAACACAGCAAATTAGAAGGATGCTTTACACTATGTTATATTAAATTCATTTTTGGGGATTTATGACCTATTATATGACGTTAACATATTATTCATGGTAAAATCAATAATTTATTTAATTACAATTAACAAAACAATTTTACATACTATAATTTAGGATCATCTACTTCACAGAAATGCTCAATTAACTCTTTATGATTTATTATAAATACATAGAAAGATAAGAGGTAAACACTTAGCAATCATTAATTGAGTCACTAATTAATTACTATAAATACATATATATATATTATGTTCATGTAATTCAAAACATTGTAAGCATAGTCATGAATTACTTCATGAAAATAGTATACTTTCTGGACAGAGACATACCTTATAATTAGCAGGTACTGTATATTTCATTTACCTACACCATAAACTCAAAAGTACACATATTATTTATTTTAAAAGCACTAATGAAAAATTTGCAGAAATCAATACTTTCCTTGTCACCTCACCTGTGTATCTCGGGCCCACCCTTCCCTGTGTTCCTTTACTTCCCCCCCTCTCACTACTCTGTGTCTCTTTCCACCCCTGTTCTAGCTGATGACAAAGAGAGGGACTCTAATTTCACCACTAAATTTATCAATTTATTAACTCCCTCTGGAATGCCACCACATGTTTTGCAGCTCAAAAAATTAGCAATTGTCATGTTACTGACAAATATGAACCCCCAAAAAAGGATTTTGTAATGGGATCAGATTAATTGTTCAGGGTTTAAGAGACCATTTCATCCGTACAGAAATTCTGAATGGGGCAGTTTTCATACCAAGCATAGATTTGGCTCCAAGTGAAACGAGCTTGCCTTTTATACTTCATAGGAGACAATTTCCCATTATCATGGCATTTGCTATGGCAATTAATAAATACCAAGGACAAACATTTAACTATGTTGGACTCTTTTTAGAAACACCTGTATTTGCCCATGGCTAACTCTATGTGGCATTTTCAAGATGCAAAAAACAAGAAGAAATTAAAGTGTACATTAAAAAAACAGAAAATCAATTTGAATTATTAAATGTTGGCAGAGTATTTACTAAATATATCGTCTACTATGAGGTGTTGTAAATTCTAAAACACAAAACAAAAATAAAAATAAGATCTTAAAAAAATACAAACCAAAAAAAGCGGTGACATACTAAAGAATACATTTAACATCTGTTTGACTCTTTCTCTATGTACCAGTCTCAAGAAATGAAAAAAAAACATATAGAACAGTGGTTTTACTTGGACTCTTTATAGAGGACCCCTCTTTCACATAGAATGCTATATGTGCCATTCTCAAGAACTGGAATACATTGACAGAACAGTTTTTTATCATGAGGACGAACTTTAATGTCACTTAGGCTCTTTGTAGAGGACCACTATTTCTTATACACAACTCTATGTACCAGTGTCAAGAACTGCAAAAAACATACAGAACAGTGGTTTTATTTTGAGGACAAACTTTTATGTCACTTGGACTCTTTGTAGAGGACCACTCTTTCACATAGAAAGCTGTATGTGCCATTCTCAAGAACTGAAAAAAACATACAGAACAGTGGTTTTATTTCGAGGATCAACTTTTATATCACTTGGCCTCTTTGTAGCGGACCACTCTTTCACATAGAAAGCTGTATGTGCCATTCTGAAGAACTACAAACAAAAAAACAAACAGTGGTTACATCCCAATGACAACATTATTTGTCTGCTGGGCTCTTTTTAGAAGACCACAATTTACAAAAAAAAAAAAAGGTTACATCCCAGAGACGATATTATTCGTCTGCTGGGCTCTTTTTAGAGAAACCACTCCTAAATTAAATAAGAAGCAACCGAAAAAACAAAATTGACAAAGCACTCCACAAACCAAAATTATCCCATCCCTTACTATGCAGTCTCAGATATCGCCTCAGTGGTATTTCATACCCCAGTTTGGGGGGACACTGGAAACATGCTTACTAGGAATTCCAAAAACATCTCTTACACCCTCACAAAATAGCGTCTGAACCAGCTAGACATGTCAGGGCAGAGCTCCGAGGATCCATACTGGCTTTTGGGCTAAATAGCCCTGAAAATGACCTCAGGCACCCCCAGCAACATCAGGGGACATCAGGGGAAGCCAACCGCACCCCCCAAGGGACGCCCCGACTGACGGAGGAGAGGAAAAGACCGGTGAAAGAAGCTGCGCACACCGGAGCAGGCAGAAGATTCCCAGTCCGGGGCTGTGTCGGCCCATAAGAGTCGTCAAAGGTGCTGCAGGAGGGGGGAGAGCAAGTCCAGAGACCACCGACAAAGAGGTGAGAAAAGGAGAGGGCGGGAGCCAGTGGAGCAAATAGGGCCGCCATCTTGACAGGCCGGAGAAGAAGGAGAGAGATCTCTGCAGAACCCGGGGGCACACGGAGAAGCAAGTTAGAGGCAGGAGGGGGCCAAGAAGGCACTGGAGAGCCCTATAAGGTTGGTGGCTGGGAAACAAAGGAGCCAGGGGGGGGAGAAGCCTGGCATGAGGAGAAAGCCAGCGAAACGGCGGCCGCCATCTTGCGGCGCCACAAGGTGGGACTGAGCCTAAAGAGACCCCCAGATGTTAATTATCTAAGAGCTAAAGCTTCAAGAGGAGCTAACCCCTTTGGGCACCCTGCGCTGAGACACAACCTCACATATTTGCACCCCATTTGCAAACAAACCCAGCAAGCTATCACCCAACAGAGAAGGCTGATAAAGAAACCCTGGCAGTGGGAAGAATGAGCAACCCCCCCAACAGAATACAACAATAAATGCCCACACTTGTGCTTTAATACTGATACCACCAGGCCCTGAGGCTATGCTCTGTGCTCAACTGTGTCAGAAGATATTGCAATTTTGCTGACACGGAGGACCCTGTAGCTTTGCAGGCATCAAAGAGTGGCCTTTATACTCCCTGATCCAAGAGACCCACTTAACTTTACTAGCCTCTTTAAAGCTCACAGAGTACTATCTGGTTAAGGCTGCTGTGGAACCACGCTGCCACCCGGGGGCTACTCAGCAAAATTACAGTTGACATGTATCAAGGGAGCTGGACTGGTGGTTCCTATTCACCTACATTTGGAAGAATCTGCAAAAGCCAATATGACTTATTGACCCAAGAGATGTAAAAGGTACCCGACAGGAGGCCTTGACTAACTGGCTACCACAACCTGTTCTATGCGAGACCACAGCAACTGATCAGACCAGCTTGAGGAGACGCAAAAACTGCAAACATACACTCCTGAGTGGCTTGAACGCAGAGGGGATAAGATCAGGAGTTCTACAGCTCCCTGGAGCAGGCAAAGCTCCACCTTACAGAAATGAAGAAAAGTAAAAAGACCCCATCAGCAAAGGGCATCCGAGAACATTTTACACCCAAAGTAACCAAGCCAACATCTCCACTAGAGTCGGCTTCGGATCACTCAGACTCATCTGACCAGGAGGAGATCTCTAAGAAATCAAGGCAACACATCGATCTATCGCCTAGATCCATCGCATCTATTGAGCAGCTCTTAACCAAGGCAATAGAACCTTTGAGGAATGATATGAAAGAGCTGAGGCAGAGGACCCAATTGCTGGAGGAGATGGTGGATCAAATTGGAGAGGCGCAGCAACATGACAGGTCCGCCATTGATCAAAATTCATACAACATCATGGAGCTGACAGATAAGATCGAGAACCTAGAGAACCGGTCCCGCCGCCACAACGTCAGGATACGTGGGATGCCAATAACCACGCAAGATCTGGCGGTGTATTTAAAAGAAACCTTCACCGCAATACTACCTGACCCGCCATAGGCGGTTCTCGAAATAGAGCGAGCTCACAGAGCTCTTGGAGGGGTCTAGAAACCCGGAAGCTCCTAAAGATGTTGTTGTGAGATTCCTAAGGAAACAGGCCAGAGACCTTCTTTTGGCAAAAAACGAGGAAGATGCAGACGGTCAAAGGACCAGATTATTCTAGTCTACAAGTGTATGCGGACCTGGCCCCCAACACACTAGACAGGAGGAGACAGATGAAACCTGCGCTGGCGATCCTTCAACAGAACAAGCTTCAGTATCGGTGGAACTTCCCCTTTGCCCTTATCTTCAGCTATCAAGGCACCTCGCACACCTACCGTAATCTAGAGGACTGTCTTGCAGTATCGCGCCAAATTTGTCTCTGCCCAACAGACCTACCGGCAGAGGAACATAGCCGCCCTCCACCTCCTCCCATCCCGAAAAAACAATGGACTCTGGTGGGATCACAGCTTCCAAAAAAAGATCTGCTTCCCCCCAGAAGTTCCAGAGATAAAAACTTGTCACGCAAGAGCCAGGTTGTGTGCAGTTCCCAACACAAAGGAGATCCGGGTCTGGCTCCTGAGGGCTTGGTATCAACGCGATCGAAGTGAAAGGAAGCCCATTAACAGGAAGTTGTTCAGAGACTTTACTTACTAACTCAGTCCCAGGACTTTTTGACTCACCCTAGCGAAAAGAGAATGGGCACAGAATAGTTTAGTTAAAACATAGGTTAGTCAGGGCCCCAGAGGGGGGGCCTGTCAGAATCAGATTTCTGAGATAGACAGAAAAACTCTCAGTTTACTTTATCCAGTTGAAATGTTGAAATGTTATTGAGATTAGGTATTATTAGTTATGGAGAAAGGGAAGATCGAGACCCGCTAGACCAACAAGCAGGCACTCAGGGAGCAATCAGCATAACAATTCTAGTACCAGAAGTGCCGCTGCCGATAAAAATGTATACAGACATCTATAGCCAAGGTAGCCAAGGTTTAGGCAGCAAGCAAAATCTAACTTTGAGGGCTAGGTCGGGAGAGACTAGAGGGGCTCAGAGGATTGAAGTGAATTTGTCAAATGTATATCTAATAACGTGCCTTTCTGCTTTTTTCTGGCCCAACAGCGACCAGAGTCTCCAGTGCCAGAAACCTCTCTCCAAGCCTTCATTCATCCTATGACCTTAGTAACTAGTGTCGGGCAAGGAGTAACAGGTAGATAAGCAGATCATGCACACTTAGACACTAAAACACAATGAGTGGGTCAGAGTACGTATTTATAACTCATAATGTAAAGGGGTTTAACTCCCCTTTTAAGAGGAGGAAAGCTTTTAGATACTATAAAAGGTTGAGGCCCTCGTTATCTTCATGTAGGAAACTCATTTCTCGAATGAGGGTAAACCGAAGTTTGTCCACAGGGACTACCCGATAGTATATATGGCCACTCAGCCTACAAAGAGGACAGGGGCAGCTATCCTGATACACAAAGGCTTTCCGTTCAGCCTGGAACATACCAGAATAGACTAAGAGGGGAATTATGTATTGGTCACCGGAGTAGTCTCAGGCCAAAGAATCTCACTGATTTCCCTATACTCCCCCACAAATACACCACACCAAACTCTGATTAAAACACTGAGAGAGCTGGAACCGCTAGATCTAGGCAAACTGGTGATCGGGGGGGATTTTAATCTGACCTTGGATCCAGCAATAGACAGATCAGGACACGCCCAGGATTCTAAATTCTCAAAAAAGCGGGGTCAAATTAAACAGTTAATGGCTAAGATGGGCCTGGTGGACGCTTGGAGAGGCTTACACACGTATACCAGGCAATATACATATTATTTGCCTACGCATGGTACTTACTCGAGGATTGACGCGTTCCTAACAAGCTCTCTACTTTTTGATAGAGTCCGAGAATCTGACATTGTCCCCTGCCCCTGGTCTGACCACGCTATAGTAGTTATTAGAATAGCGATAGGCCCTAACCTATCTCCTTTTAGGAGCTGGAAAATCGACGAACACCTGCTGTCAGACCTCAGCAGCTTAGCGTCATTAGCGGGGGACATTAAGCAGTATTTTGAGCTGAATGATTCCCCTGAGACGGCGGTGGGATGGCTCTGGGTAGCCCATAAGGCTTTTATAAGGGGCTGCTGTATCAAACTAACAGCCCAATACCGTAAGTCACTTAGGCAAAAGGAGGAGGAGTTAACAACTACCCTCAGTAACTTAGAAGAACTTAATCAGAAATGCACTTCCACGAAGCTCCTCAGTCAAATCAACAAAGTCAGGATAGAACTAGACGAGGTACTATCATTTTACACAGAGAAGGCTATGAGAAAGACTAGGCACCTATATTACTGGAAAGCTAACAAATCAGACAGAATGCTGGCTAGGAGATTGAAGGCTAAGGAGATCCGTCGTTCAGTCTACCTGACGAGTAGATCTGCTGGTAGAAGGACTGCTTCTGTATATCCCTCGGGCTACAAGAAATGTTGCAGTCTGCTTTCCTAATCTGGGATGGATCTTGACTCCTTTTTAAGAACCATTGATCTCCCTTCTATAGACGAGCAGCAGTTAACTAACCTTAACCTCGATATTTCGTCAGAGGAGGTTAAGGCAGCAATCCAGGGTCCCTGGGGCTGGACGGCTACTCTAATCTATATTATAAGAAATTTGAACCCCTATCTCACGTCCCTATTAAATGCTATCATGAAAGGGGAAAAAATGCCTCCAGAGCAAAATCAAGCGGAATTGGTAGTTATCCCGAAGAAGGGTAGGGATAGCCTTGAGGTGAAGAACTATCGGCCCATATCCCTACTGAATGGGGACGTTAAGTTAATGACCAAAATAATGGCGACACGGATCTCCAGATTCTTACCAGAAATTATCGACAAAGACCAGGTGGGGTTTATACCTTATAGACAGGTGGGGGACAATGTCAGACGTATCCTCAATATTCAATACCTAGCACATAAAACGAACTCCAAAATGTGCCTACTAGCTCTATAGAGAAAGCCTTCAATACGATTGTGTGGCCATAGCTGTTTAAAGTTCTGGACAAGTTTGGTCTCAGAGGTCGGTTTATCACCCTACTCCGCACATACTATGAAGCTCCAACAGCTATTCTGAGGTTACCAGGCGATTATAGAGCCCAAATTAACATACAAAGAGGTACAAGAAAGGGATGCCCACTCTCACCTCTATTATTCACCATGGCTATGGAACCTCTGGTGCGACTCATTAGAGCGGATAGGAAAGTCCAAGGGCTCCAAGTGGGGCTACAGCAATATAAGTGCTCATTCTTCGCGGACGATATCCTATGTACCCTAACAAACCCTGGGTCCTCCATTCTAGCACTGATGTCGATTCTTGACAAGTTCGGCAAGATATCAGGACTTAGGCTGAACTTAGGGAAGTCGGAGGCTTTGAGCTTAGGCATGGTCCAGGGCGACATAGATCATCTAAAATCTCTGTATTCCTTTGCGTGGCCTATCAAACATATTAAAATACCTAGGGGTTAATATTACACCTACAATTTCTGATTTGTATAGGGCTAACTATCCCCCCATGTACAGAAAATTGAATGAGGACTTGTTCAGATGGAGGAATTATCCTCTTTCTTGGACTGGCCGAATTGCGGCAGTCAAAATGAAAATTTTGCCAAAGATTCTATACCTCTTTCGAACACTCCCTATGCTGATCTCCCTGAAGGAGCTGGACCGGTTTCAGTCCAGTATTTTTAGGTATGTGTGGAATAACAAGAAATCTCTAATTTCCAGGAAAGTAATGTTCAGACATAAAAAAGAAGGGGGGCTATCGTGTCCTAATCTGAGGGAGTACTTTAAAGCGGCTAGGCTGTCCCAACTACCACAAGCGCATTCAATTAAAAAAATAGCCGGGCTGGGTATTCTTGGAACAACAGCAAATGCAACAACATAGCTGGGACACATTATTTTGGGTGCCTGAAGGAAGGAGCCCGATTAGAACCCATCCAAACCCCATAATAAACCTAAACATTACAACGTGGAAATGGGCCAGATCCCAAAACAAGCTGGACATAGGTACATCCCCCCTCTGGTCGGTCCTTTCCTCCCAGGATATTTAGGCAACCATGAATACAATATCTAAACATTGGTGGGCCTCTAGGGGTTTGGATAAGTTAGGCTCCTGGTTTGTAGGGAGTCATTTGATGACTCTGGGACAGTTCGAGGAAACCATGCCCTTCCTCCAGGGGAGTATTACAACTACCTAAAAATAAGAAGCTGGGCCAGCGAAATATTTAAAACATTTGGACCCCAGAAATCCTCCTGGTTCTCCGTAGTATGCAAAAACCTCCCACTTGCGAAAGGGATATTAGGCTCGTTATATGACATATTTTCTAACTCAAAGAATACAGACAAGCCAGCATATATCTGTAAATGGGAAAAGGATCTGGGAGGGGAATGGGAATGGAAAAAGTGGCAGAAATCATTCTCCAATCTAAGCAGGACAACATGCAATTACACGCACATAGAGACATCTTTTAAAGTACTTCAGAGAATATATTGCACTCCAGACAAACTCAGTAAGTATGACTCTAGAGTAAGCAGTAACTGTTTTAGGGGCTATCAACAAATAGGAGACCACATTCATACCTGGTGGCTGTGTCAGGCAGTTCACGAGCTATGGGAAAGAATAGCATTAATGGCAACGTCATTATTTGGGATTACGGTTACGGCAACCATCGAGTCTTGCTTACTAGGGGTTAAACTTCTTAGTCTATCAAAAAATCAGAATAGGCTATTCCAGATAATGGCTGCCGCTGCCAAAGTACACATCGCCAGTCAGTGGAAGTCAGAAAAGCTAAATGTGCAGGAGGTTATAAAGAAAATCAATTACATAGCAATAAATGAAAAGTTAACATCAGCTATATTGGATACTATGCTGCAGTTCTATGAAATCTGGAGCCCCTGGCTAGAGTCGTCGTTAGGTTTCCCCTTGATCTGAGTGATCCAATGATAATAAGATAAAAATAAAATATCAGAATTGAGTTAGAAGGGGGCTTGGATTGGAGGAGACTCGAGAGCTGGTCCTGGAGACTCTGGTTCGTCTGGCATATGACACAGAAGGTGAATGCATGTACAATAACTGTATAAGTTTAAGAACTGTATTGATACAGAAGGCAACAGACTGTAATAGTAGATTAACTAAGCAAATTGCAATGCATAACTAAACGGGCATAGCTTGGAAGCATTTATTTTGGAGGTGTTGAAGAGCTAAACATTGACTCAGGCCTTAGCTAAAAAATCCTTTAGATATAAATGTATAAATTCAACTTGGCCTATTGAATTCTCCCTTATCTCCATTGTTATTTATTTATTTATTTAAAGTTTTAGTTTTTCTATAAATAAGTTTTGTTTATACATGTTTCCCTTGTTTAAGTTAAAGGGTTGTTTTAATAACTACATAATAATTAAAAAAAAAGAAAACTGTAAGGAGCTGCTATAGATTTGATCACAAGGCATACATGTTTATATAAATTCTTATGTGTTAATGTACCTATTACTTGTTTTGATGGTGTATCCCTTTCAATAAAAAAAATATAAAAAAAAAAAATAAGTCATGTGGCAAAAAATTGGAAGACAGAAATGTTAGAGATTTCAGTAATTAAAAATAAAATGAATTTTATAGCGCTAAACAAATGACACATACCCTTGAGGATACAATACAGTACTAAATGGATATCTGGGGCTCATGCAGGAGTTTAGGGGGTGATCAAGTTCTGAGCTCAAAGGAGAGACCGGAAATGTAGATCCAATAGAGGAACCTGATGTGGGGGGACCTGGAGGCTGGAGGAAGAACCTATCTCCCCGGTGGCCGATACCACTTGATAAGGTGAGGAGTTCCAACATTATGTAATATCAGACTGTTTTTTGTAATGAACAATTTGAGTTAATTTCTGTTAACTGTTTTTGTTTATCTCATTGTGGGGGAATGATGCTGGTTTTACTAGACACTGAAAACAAGATAAAGGGTTATAAGGTATTAGCGTAACTAATCAATTGTTCTCCTGTAAAGAAGGACGAGTTTAAGCACACAGGAGCTAAATTAAGGTTGGGGTGCATATTAGGGATCTCACAGCAAATTAAGAGGAAAATAAATGGGTCAAAGTAGACTGTTTATGTAATAGACATGTGTAACGGGGGGTAGTATAGACATACAAAAAGGGTCAAAATTATATGGTTGTGAGGGGTATATATGGTTGTGAGGGGTATGTTTGTATGTCCAATCATATGAAAATGTAATGATAAATATACAAATGCTTAGCCTCTGGTCAATTGAAACTATTTAAAAGGCATTGATGACATAATTAGAGATTATTGTATTGATAATTTCCCTGGGGGGGGGTAGTTTGTGTTGAAAATGGAAAATGTTTGAGGACTTGTCACAATTTGGAGCTATGGGCTATATACAGTATGTTCATTAAGGTCATAGATTTTAGCATATGAAGGCCTTATTGACCTGCGAGTCAAACTATGCATATTGTATGATGTTCTGTTATGTTTGACCAAAATAACTATTGAAACAAAAATCATGATTTCTGTGTTGGTAACAGATATTACTATACAACTTGCCTGTTACAACAATAAATACATTAATTACTAAAACAATATTTTACTGTCCTTTTTCAAACATATTGATTATTAAATAGAAAAACAATAAATATTAAAAACAAAAAAAAGGTAACAAGGGTAAAACCAATTTTTCACGGGCAAGTTCCTAGTATTCATATAATTAATATAGAGAAACTTTTAGGTGTTGTGAAAAATGTTCTTCATAGTTGTGTATTAAGTTAATAATACAGTGGTACCTCAGTTTGCAACCTGCTCAGAAATCAACACTTTCAATACTCTCAATACTCAATGAGTCTGCCTGACAAAAAATTGTCTTGGAATCATGGGGTATGAACTGGAGGGGATGGGGTGGGGAAAAAGCCCCCCTAAGGAGGGGGAGTTCCCCCCCAAAATTAAATGATTCAACTTAATCATGCATTACCAGATTAAGGATGAGAACCACGGTACCACTTTTTTTTAAAGCATGTGAAATTTTACATTATAATTTTTTATTTTTTTCTATAAAACACATCATAACTTTGCTTCCTTGTAAGTTGCAAAAGGATTATTATTCCAGTATCATGTGTATGCAAACAAAGTTTCATAAAATGCCAATATAGGGCCATATTTTATTAGCCGCTTGCAAATAATGTTTGGATGTATACCATTGACTCCAGCTCACAGATTCCAACCTCAAGGCTGAACTCATAAACCCTGGTTTAATTTCAGGGGGCATAATCATATGATCTGACAATATTTAAGCAAACCCATAATTTAATTCTTAAACACTCTCAATACGTATTAGACACAGTCAATAGTAAATGAGACCGTGTTCATGTAAAACATGGAGTTTATACTTAAACTTCACTCAGAGACTACAAATTAATTAGTGTTGAGAAGTAAATTTAGCGCTTAGACCCGCATTCCAGCAATGTAGAAATCAATAAAATGCATTAAAGCTAATTTTCTAGTCCATGCAGTTTCCATTATATGTATTAACCCCTGGGATCTATTTCACACAAAAAACATAAAAAAAAAAAACATATTTTTTTATTTTATATTTGTGGGTTTGAGACTATTCTGCAATTAATTCGAACGTACTTCTATGCTTTCCCATATTTTTAAAATACTGTATTAAGGCTCTATTAATTAATTGAAAAATGCCTTGCGAGTGGTGTTAAGTACTCGTAATAATTTTTACAGAAACGTGATAGTTTTTAAATTTATAGCTTAATAGAATATCAATTTTGTGTAAGCTAATTGGTTAGCACTCATAAATCTTGAGCTGTGCTGAAACCAATGGAGTTCTAAGGTCAGTTTTGCAGCTTTGGCTGGTCCCATAGTGATTTTGGCGGGGAACTCGTAATCGGAATGTGAGTAGCTAACAGAATATGTGGAAATTTTCAGAGTAGTTTTAAGTGTATATATTTTTACGAATTGGGCAATAAAATAGGGCCCAAAGTGTAGTAAAGCAATACAAGTAAAATACATATAAAGGTTATAGTGTGCATCTTAGTGTGCTCATCCATTGGCATTTCATTGGAACAATGTATTTATGTGGAGTTACTCTGATTTATATCTAAAGCTGATTTAAACTCCAGAATGGAGTCTGGATGGAATCTAGAAGAACAATTATAGCATCACATATACTGAAATTAGGGGTGGTAAAATGGTGACAGCTCTTATTTTCCGTTCTAAGTATTTATTTAGAAGAGGTTGTTGTATTTAGAAGAGATGCCATATTGCTATGTATAATACATGGTTTGCCTATCCAAAAGCAAACAGTACTGTATTCATTTTTAGAGAGAGAGAGATTTGCTTAGCATCTCAAATGGGTGAGATGGGCATTCCTATATTTACATATGGACTACTTATTGTGCATAGTAAATACAGGGATCCACGTTTCAGCCACTTGAAATGCATAGTAAACCCCCCTTATCTTAGCCACTTGAGATGCTTGGTGCATTCTATATATTTTATTATAGCAAGTACATGTTTCCAGTGAGCCCAAAATAGAAACATTAACTCTTTGAATGCAGATACCTTTCAAAAAGTTATATTACTTTTCATATAATCCTCACATTATGGATAACCTATTTTACATATACCCAAATCTGCTGGCATTCTATTACACTTGTTATGCAATGATCCCAAATGTGTTCTTGAAGATATATATATGTAGATGAACTCTGCAAAGTACAATATATTCTAACATAATCCATAGATCGATCTAATTACTAAAACTTAAAAGAAAAATATACTAGGATACTGCTCCATAGAAATGTATAATAATTATATGCACACTAATATAGGGAATTTGGTAAAGTATTTATTTATTTGAGTACCTTCAGTAACATTGATGAATTGTAGCAGCAGGCTTTACTTGAAACCACATTTGTTGAGATGCAATCAATCCGACTGTATCAACATCACTTATTGCTGTAAAGGTAACTATCACCCAGATCTTTAGTGTTGTGAATGGAAACAGTAATTATATTAAATAGTGTTAAATCTATATAACTTTGGAAAATACCTAACTTTCAATTGCTTCAGACAAATAAGTTTGTAGTTGTTGAGGAGTATAATATATTTTAATGTGAATGTAAAAACTGTCTCAGATTGTTATTTGGAAGTAATGCTAATGATATGAAACATAAATAGAATATTACCACTTACGAATTACCACAATAAATCAAAGTGAAAAAATATTTAATATCAACCCTTGTTTCCTCTTTAAAAATATATAAAATTATTAAGTCTACAATGTATATCTGAATATATACTATAACTAAAACTAATAAAGGGTAAGTTTGATATAAAATCTTAAATAAATATACTGCAACCTTAAAGAATAAAACCTATAATAGCACCCTTGTATTCGTATACATTACCTGAAAATAAATAAATAATGAAGCATAGTAAATGCTAATGTAAAACATTATTAAATCTAATTATAAAAAAAAAAACAAGTGTGCTCAGTTGCTGAACCATATGATCTTATGGTGATAATGAAAACAACTAAACAATAATTCAGAAAATTATATAATGATATATTTCATTTGTGGGGTGCATTTCATTCTACTTTTTTAGTTAAAATGTAACAACCAATTCAGCCTACAACTCAAAATATTAGACTACAATAAATCAAACAATATCACCAAGATTCCTAGTATTGTAAAGAAACTAAAGATGCCCTGATATTTCTAGCATATAATGTGAAGAAACTAATACTTATAAATACATTAAAACTGAAATATTGAAGAAAAAATATCTAACTTTTGACATAACCCTTACTGCTTTAAATCAATAAGTTACAAATTATTACAAATTCTAATATGTAAACCGACTGTGTTTAAAGTTTATCTAAATGTGTTGTTAAAAAGTTAAAGTCATGGTGATGAAATTCAAAAACTTATATGAACATAAAAAAAACTATTTTTTTTACCAAAAGCCTTATAAAATAAATATTTTTTTAAATGCATGTAAATATATTATTATAAGTATTGTTAATAATTTTAAATACACGAGTGCGGCCCAAATTAAAGAAACAGCATATAATAACCATCATCAAGTACTGAAATATCCTCTACCAAGATAATGTATTACATAATAATTGGTAAGATACCGGTCATTCAAGCCATTAGGTTTTATCAAATTTAATTAATTTAACCAGTTGCACTATTTTCTCAATAGTATTTGATCAATTGTCTCAATTCCAATATCAAGACTCACTGTCTCCAGTTCTAGTTGAATAGGGGCCATGGTTTTCACACTTGATTTTGTGAGTCTTATGTTTAGATTGACTAAAACTCAGTTTTGTTCCTTAAGGGGATATTGAAGTTTTCAGAATTTTACTAGGTATGCCATATACCTGTGTATCTATATACTTGTATGTGCTTTATTTTTTTGAGTTTATAAGCTCTGCTTTTACTACCGTAAATCATACAAACAGTCCCTGTATGGATCTGCCCTCTGCAATGTATGCAGACAGACTCTGTAGGGCTGAAGTTGTAGTATATTGCCCCATTCCTATCAGCAACAATGTCTCAGGAGCATTTTACAGAATGTTGCTGAAAGATTGTCATTGATTGGCTAGAATGAGACACTACACTACAAGCATTGCCAGATTACTCATTGGACAACTAGGCAGCCGCCTAAAGGTTTTTCCATGTGAGGGGTGCCCTTTTGTAAATAAAATGGTCCCTGGGGACTAGGGAGTAACCACCTAGAACATGAAAGTTACAAAAGCAAAAGGAACTTACACAAAAAAGGCAAAAGTGAGTCTGTGCATACCTAGCATCCTCACTCGCAGGGGGCGTAGGGGCTCCAAAAGGGTAGCTTCGGCCCAGACTGCAAGCCACATAGCCAGTGTTTTCATGAGCTGCAGATGGCAGATTCAAGCAGGTAATATTTGCTTGATTTTAGGCATTACAATCAGATCTTACAAAACACTTCTTAATAAAATAAAGAACACAAAAGTAAATAGATATACAGGTATATTATAGACCTAACAAGATTCAGAAACCTTCTACATCCCTTTCAGTTTTTTTGTTCTGTTTTATGATAAACAATATATCTTGGATGACAAGTTAATAATAATAATTTAAATATATATTGACATGATATTGTTCTTGTCTGGTTTGTGAACAGGACTCTGTCTATAATAAATGTTATTACCAATTTTATACATATAAATTGTTTTTGAACTTTATATTTATTTGTTTGGTTTCATTAAATGGTCTTAAAAACATTTTGCTATTATTAAAATCAATACTGTAAAGCCAACAGAAACTCACATTCCAGTCATCTGCACAACAGCAAGTGATCCTTCCAATGTAATAAAAGCAAATCATGTCATTATTTTCTTTTATTTTTCATTTGATATTTGCATATTGTGATTGGTTCTCAAGCTGCTCTTTCATTAGTCAGAGCAGTGGGAGCCAATGCGAAGGAGACTGTAAAACTGTTCATTGTCACTGTATAATGAATTGCAGAAACTCTGCTCTTCAGTCTGTCTTGAATTATAAATGCTGCAATTTACACAGTGCATAAATTACATCAACTAAACTGAATAATAAGAACAGCATTGCACTGCAGCATTCTCTTGTGAAAGTATGATAACTATGGTAGCTACACCTCAAATAATGAATCAGTTCTTATAATCAAGTGCTATGTTAACAGTCATCTCAATAAGGTCATTGAATTATACAACCTATTTACAATTTACTCTTTCTTCCATAATGCCCAAAACAATTACTTGAAAATATGAATTATACACAAATGTTTAAGCAATATATATATATATATATATATATATATATATATATATATATATATATAAAATGTTTTAAACTCATTAGCATAGGAGGTGTGCATGATAGCAAATCTAAAGACTATTTATGTAAACAAACATTAACTGGACAGTTTTATGAATGCTTACCTTTTAGCATGATTATAGTTAATTTCTCGAAATCATGCAATTTCATAGCAGCAGGACAACATCATTTATTTTCAACCTGTTCAGTATGTTTATAGGCAGTTTGTTTGATAAACTATTAGCTTCCTAAAAATTCACTGAAGGCTCAAATTGTAAATATTTTTTCTGATACTGCTCACCAATTTCTCTGGCTGATGAAAATCACCACAATGCATTATTTTGCAACATCACATACTTTTCAGTATTAGCTAAGCTACAATGCATTACCATTTCAAGCCTTTGCCAAGGTGTTGAAGATTTGTTGTATGTAAAATACTAGCCATGATCCTGTATCCACTACACATTTTTGTTTCTTGGACTGACCATAAGCCTCTTATGTTATCTTAAATATGATATAGTGCATATTCCATTGATGGGCAAACATACAAGACCCATAGATCCTCAAATTTGCATAAACATTTTGTTGTGCACAAGTCCTTGTTGTTGGTGGCTATTACATGGCCATAAAGAGACAATATAGGGCCTTATTCAGTTGCAAGCCCAAAGTTGCCTTCATACCGGACATATGTCTGCAGGCTTGAAATTTGCAGCAGTTACAGAGTGATTCAATTGATCAAGCCCGCAACAAACTGGCCAAAAGCCTAAACTGTAAACCATTCAATTGTAAGTAGCATTTCAGAGTTTGATCATGATCAGTTAAGCAAGGCCGTAACTACCGATTTAGAAACAGCCAATAGTAAATGAGACCACCATCAATACGTCAGTAAAACATGGAAGTTAAACATCAATCAATTAGGGTTTAGTAATCCGATATGCGATCAGACTCGCAATTTGGCAATGTACAAAATATAAATAGGAATGCCTATACTGTTCTAGTCCATGTGGGTGGCCTGATATGTATTAACTCCTTGATTCACAGAAATTAAACATAAAAAAAATTATTGCAGATTTGCGAGCTTGAGACTGTTGTACAATTATATTCTCTTTCATCGCTTTCCCCGTCTTTTAAAGTGCAGTATTGATTTTTTATTTGCATTTACAGTGCTACTGTCAGGTGTTTAAACCCCTTTGCTTGTCCTATTTGGTACTCATAGGATTTTCTTTTACATTTGCCAATTACAGGTGTGAAAACATTTGCGAGCTTGAGGAATTGTAGCAATTGAATTGCATTTTGAGATTTTAACATTACGGCCTTGAAAGATCGAGTCATAGTTACAATTTTAACAACTGCAGGATTTTCTGCCTGTAACCCACAGATCGTTTGTGAGAAGCTAAAAGACGCCAATTGAATAGCACATTA
Organism: Discoglossus pictus; assembly: GCA_027410445.1. NCBI lineage: Eukaryota > Metazoa > Chordata > Amphibia > Anura > Alytidae > Discoglossus > Discoglossus pictus. The sequence goes on along the minus strand of CM050166.1, from coordinate 111,921,846 downwards.
GTTTACGGGCTACATTACAGGTTCCAGTAAACAACAATTGTTCAATTGAATAAGCACCAAAGTGTTCATAAAATAGGAACTTGTTCATTTAATACCATACCATACAATGTCACTGTGAAAGTATACATGTCAAATGTAGGCTCTAAATGGGGTGTGTCTCTTCTATATTGAGTGTCCAGTGGATGGAAGCAAGTTGGCCCAGGAGACTGTCCTAACATTTCTACAACATTAGTGTGTTTGTCTGCAGTGACCACTTAAAGACTTGCCTACAGAGATGTCACGGAGAGTTCGCCAGCGGACTATTCGCAGCAATTTTGGCTTGTTCGCGCTTGCAGCAGACGGCGGATACATGTGCTTTTCGTTTCGCCCCCTATTCTTTATCATTGAGGAAACTTTGACCCTGCACCTCACAGTCAGCAGACATATTCCAGCCAATCAGCAGCATACACTCCCTTCCAGAGCCTTCCATCTGAAGGACAGCATACATTTTAGAATCATTCTGAAGCTGCATTCGTTGTGAGAGGACAGATAGTGTAGCTGCTGGAAATTTAATAGGGAAATAGATAGCCAGGCTGTGTATTTAGCTTCCACTACAGACCTGAAGGACTCATCTGATATCTGCTGCAAGGACAGCAACCCCAAAAGCCCTCTTTAGGGATAGAATATCATTTATTTTATTTTATATTTTTTTCTGTGTAATCTAATTGCATATGCCTGCCTGCCAGCGTGTGTGTGTGACAGGCTAACACCTAACAGCTTATATTGTGCTTATTTTCACTACTCATACCTGGTGGTGTACCATACATTGAAAACAACCATTTTTTTCCTGTAATCTAATTTCAGTTGCCTGCCTGTGTCAGGCTCACAGCTAATATTCTGCTCTGTTTCACTGGTCATAGTTGGTGTACCATACATTGAAAAAAAGCAACCCTTTTTTCCTTTAATCTAATTTCAGAGCTTATATTGTGCTCAGTGAAATAAAACAACTTTTGCCAGTGCACAGTGATACGTCATATCTGGTGCAACCGTAGTGTGCAGTGACATAAAACAACACTTTTTTGACTGTAATCGATTGAATATCAGTTACCTGCCTACAGGCGTGTGTGAGAGGCCTACAGTTCCTAATCTTCCAACTTTTGCCAGTGCACAGTGACACTCATATCTGGTGGCACCTTAGATTGCATGCGCAGTGCCCCAAATTTGAAATAGGAGGTCCGACCAAGCATCTTTTTCCATCTCCCGCTTCCAAAAATCCATGCCATATACACGTCCCCTGATAGTGGACGTAACAGGGAATAAACCGATAGGAATAGTATTACTTAACAGTACACACCTTATAATAACGCAGACAGAGGCAACGCGTATAATCTTCCATGCTGTGCAGTGGAAGCCCCCAGACTCTGACCTGTGTATAATATTCCATGCTGTGCAGTGGAAGCCCCCAAACTCTGACCTGTGTATAATATTCCATGCTGGGCAGTGGAAGCCCCCATACTCTGACCTGTGTATAATCTTCCATGCTGGGCAGTGGAAGCCCCCAGACTCTGACCTGTGTATAATATTTCATGCTGGGCAGTGGAAGCCCCCAGACTCTGACCTGTTTATAATCTTCCATGCTTCGCAGTGGAATCCCCCATACTCTGACCTGTGTATAATCTTCCATGCTGGGCAGTGGAAGCCCCCATACTCTGACCTGTGTATAATCTTCCATGCTGGGCAGTGGAAGCCCCCAGACTCTGACCTGTGTATAATCTTCCATCCTGGGCAGTGGAAGCCCCCAGGCTCTTACCTGTGTATAATATTCCATGCTGGGCAGTGGAAGCTCCCAGACTCTGGGAGTCTCAAGAAGAGGAGTCAGAGGAGGAAGGTGGCTTTGAGGAGGTGGAAGACCAAACACAGCAGGCGTCCCAGGGGGCTTGATGTCACCTTTCGGGGACCCTTGGTGGCTGGGTGGAGGAAGAGACCTTCAATGACATCAGTGAGGACAAGGAACGGGACATGGCTAGCTTGGTATCCAACCTTGTGCAAATGGGGAGTTTGCGGTTGTGCAAAGAGACTGTTTGCGGTTGTTTGCGGTGCAATAAACGGGAGATTGGTCTGTTACTGTGAAGCGGGTGGAACCCTTACACTACCTGATCGATACAAAACCATACCTGATGTTTTAAAGCATGTTATTCCAAAAAAATTAGGAATGTTAGGTGATTTATGCCCTTTATGGCTTAAAACCAGACTCTGAATCAACTATGTAATTTACCGTGGGAGTTTTGCCATGGATCCCCCTCCGACATGCCACAGTCCAGGTGTTAGTCCCCTTGAAACAACTTTCCCATCACTATTGTGGCCAGAAAGAGTCCCTGTGGGTTTTGAAATTCGCCTGCCCATTGAAGTCTATGGCGGTTCGCCCGTTCGCGAACATTTGATGAAGTTCGCGTCCGCGGTTCGCGAACCAAAAATTTGATGTTCGCAACATCTCTACTTGCCTATAGTAAAAGGCACATTTTCAAATTGTAATTCTTGACAAATATTGAGTTGGAAAGATTTGTTGAGGTTAAAAAAAAGAGGAGATGGTACATTCATAAAAAAAACAACAGGCTTATTAAACTGTGATTCAGCCAATTGTATAGGTCTCTGTTTAAGCACATAGCATATTTTTTTTACCGACATTTTTAGTTAGTGGGGACCTTACTTTTGGATAGAAGTTCACTAACTAAAAGCTTCTGTAAAAAAATATATGCTATGTGCTTAAATAGAGCCCTATTCAATTGACCAATTCCCAATTTAATATGGCTGTATACAAGTAAAATTACACAAAATGTATTGTGACAAAGGTAAAAATTGTAAATATTTTCTTGGCCACTCCAAAGATATTTAAAGAGATTCATTAAGATATTCTTATAGGAAGTGATGCTAGACGATGAACATTGCAAATATAGAGCCACATTCAATTCCCAGCCTGCAACTCGATCGCTGTAGGCCGTATGTCTGTAGGTTTATTGCAGGCTCCTGTTGGTCTCCGATTACTATGCTATTCAATTGCTCAAGCGCGCAAGTTACTGTCCCAAAGCCGAAACCGTAAACCATACACTGGTTCGTAGCAGTTCAGGGTGGGAACATGATCAATGAAGCAAGCCTGTAGCATCCCATTTCTAATGCGTCAATAGAAAATGAGACCGTCATTATTACGGCAGTAAAACATGGAGGTTACATGGCAATCAATTAGGTTCGAGGGTCCGATTTGCAATCAGACTCGCAAACTCCAAAATAAAGAATTATTAAAATAAATGCACAATACTGTTCTAGCTCATATGGGTGGCCTGATATGTATTAACTCATTGATACCCAAGATTGATTTAGCCCCAAAATGAAAATAAAACTGAATTTAATTTCCTATATAGTTGTCGTAATTGGTAACGCTATGTTAAACGATACAGGCTTGTGCCTGCACAATGAGTGCCAAAGGAGCTCATTGTGGGACTCACGATGAGCACCGTAGAATCTCTTTGCGAGGCCTGCACGACTTTGCTGAAATGAGCACCGAAGGCGCTCACCGCTAAGCACTCAAGACTTTGAAAACTTTGAAAAAGGCTGTCAATGAGCTCCAGGACCACAATGAGCGAGAGACACGGAAGACTTGAAACAGGCCCAACATGAGCTCCGAAGGCGCTCATGGCGATGCCCGCGATCAGAACTGAAGCCCATAGGACTTTGAATATGATCCCGAGCCACGCAAGACTTTAAAAAACTTACGGCTTTACCAGACGATATGTTTTTTCACAACGTAACTCGAAAAACCGCCAAAAAACGCTACATCATTTTAAAATGTACTTAAAAACCACAGCACAGAGGGAGAGGTAGGTAACCTGTGAGTGAGGTTGCAAGGTAATTTGAGGCTTAATTGCTTTTTCTTTTAAGATCAAAAATTGGCTAGGCGACAAAAAAAATGGCGGCCGTAAAAATGTAAATGCTTTTAAAAAGGATGAAAATGAGGCCAAAGCCTGTAACACTTAGACCAACAATGCCAGGCCCGTAAGACTTTGAAAATACAAGCAACATACAAGCAACATGCAAAACTTGAGCTGAGATCGAGGAGAAAGACACAGGGGGACGAGGGGAGAGGTTGGAAAGAGAAACAGGGGTGAGAGAGGTGGGAAATAGACACAGGAAATAAGGGGGAAAAACAGGACAGGGAGAAGGGGGGAGAGGGGGAAACAGACACATAGAAGGGAGAGGGGGAAACAGTCACAGGGGTCAGAGAGTGGGGAGAGGTTCGCAATGAGCGCCTTTGGAGCTCATTGCAGATTTCGCGATGAGCTGGGCACTCATCGCGAGGCCCGTAAAGTAGACTGTGGGAGAGGCTCGCAATGAGCACCAAAGATGCTCATCGCAAGGCCAGGAGAGTAGACAGTGGGAGAGGCTTGCAATGAGCACCAAAGGCGCTCATTGTGAGGCCCTCGATGAGCACCAAAGGGGGAAAGCCTTGCATTGTGTGGCAAACAGCATTGCCAGCCTCCGCATTTTTTTGCCGTCATTTTTGACGGGCAAGTTGCTAGTTAATTTTAATGTTTTTCATCACAACTCTTGCAAAAGTGAAAGATCAAAGGCTTAGGGATACTGTAAATTACAGGTTTAAACATCTCAATTTTTTCAAGGCAGTAACTTGTAACCAGTTTGGAGCTCGTCAAAAGACGCCAATTGAATCAGATCGCCCAAAACCTTAATTGAATGGGGGCCATAAATTGCAGCACTAAGCTCTGGTCCTTCATAGCCCCTCATCTTGACTAATCATGACCAATAGCATTTTGTGAGATTTATGGGTGCATATAGGGTTGGGGAGTTTTCAAAACACTAGGCATCATCACATCACATTATTCAATCAGATGGTTCACATATACCCAGCATTACAAATAGTTGTGAATTAAGAAAATGGATAAAAATGCATAAAAATCTAGACAAGTTTCCTATATATTATCCAACATAGCACAAAAATTATAATTGTTAAGAAACAGAAAAAAAGTGAAGACCCTCAGCAGTATACAGGTGTTAGACAACCCTGGACAACTTTTAAGTGGCTCACTGAAATAAATGTTTGGGAACTTCTCCATTAAGGCTTTTCTATTCTGTCTTCCCACAGCAGCTATCCAACATTGTAACCTGGATCCTTAAAATTACCAATTCCTATAATAATAGCTAATTGTATCATTTATTATTCACCCCATGATCCACAAGAAAGAGTTATGAATATACTTATTACTGAATTATATTTGCTACATGCAACTTGACTAATAATTTAATAGAAGCCACTACGTTGCAATTTTTAAAACTCAATTAAAATATGAATTACACATCATATAACAAATCTAGTTTATTAATACAAATTGGACAACTTTTGTGCTGATCTCGTAGTAAATAATTAAAATGTAATTATTCTAAATTGTTTTTGCAATTAACAAAAACAAATCACACTGGTAAAGGAACATGCTTAATTGTAATTGTAATATTAGATATTATTTGTATATATGTTAGTGAATAGCCTGGAATGTATAGTGATAGATTGTGAAACACACTTCTAAACTATTCTTCAAGAATTTCCCTAATTTTTAATGTATTCAGTTATATAGTGCTTTTGTCAAAAAGTGTTTTGAAGGGTTACAGAATACTTTTTAGATAAGAGCACAGAATAAGATATAATTGTTTTGTTAGTTGTAGAAGTGGTACACATGACTAGAAAACATGACAGGAAATGTTATTGATGACAAAAACAAGTGGCTCATGATCTATCAGGGAGATAAAGAGATGGGTCTTCAGAGAGGAGCAGTGTGCATGTACTCATGGGGCCTCGTTCAATTGCGATTTGGCCAATTGTATAGGGCTCTATATAAGAACAGAGCATATTTTTTTACAGAAGTTTTTAGTTAGTGAACTTCTATCCAAAAGAAAGATCTTCACTAACTAAAAACTTCTGTAAGAAAATATGCCATGTGCTTATATAGAGCCCTATTCAATTGGCTAAATTGGAATTGAATGAGGCCCATGGTCTTTATTAAGAGTCAATGAAGTAAAGTTTAATGGTTATGGGTATGAAAAGAAGGAGTGATGTTTTGACACTTGTAGAAACAGTACAAAGACTCAGTGGTAAAATGGATTTATTCAATATAAGATGTTTGTTAATGATCCAGCATCACAGGTCATACAGCATAACGTGCCTCTTTTCAAGCCACCATGACATTAGTGTTAGGACATTAAAATTGCTGAGAGGGCTTTAGATAGCAGAATTTCTTAATACAAATTCATAATCTAAGTCACATGTGATGCTGCTTTTCACAACCACGTACTACAACCATTCCATACATAAGTATATGAGATCTATTTAAGGACTTAGAATAATGATGTGCTCCATTCTGATATCCATCTCTACGAAATTATGCTTAATTAGTATAAATATCAGTCTATTCTAACTCCTGAATCTTTAGAATAACCCGTTTTTAATAGAGACTATGATACACATAGCTGGGAAGGGAGGTGTGGGAGTTATACACATATGCAGTGTATCTTTGTATCTGAGACATTCTAAAATAATCCCATTATTAATGCAAGTTCTATAAAAGTGCATAGCAAATATAAGACTTCATTGCACCATTAAAAATATCATTTTAAACTTTATTATTTAAAAAAAAATTTTTTGGGGGCCTTAAATCAGTGACAGCTGGAATAAAAATGAGTGTAGTATTGAACAAGTGTCCTGCAGTTTGTTAATCAGTAACTGCAAAGTAGTTTGTAAAGATCATTTAGAAGCCAGGTAAAAATTCAGATGGAAACCAGAATGAATACTAGAAAAACAAGAAACATGAATATACATTATAAAAATAATATCCTTGCCAGAATTATATACTTTTAAAATAGAAAAAAACATTAAGCATAATTTTTTTTTTAAAAATGTTGTTCTCTCAAATGCACTAAATATGGTAGACAGAAAAGTTATAAACAGAATATCTTGTTATGCTCCCTAACAGCTCTATTTATAGCCTCATTAGCAGTCAGCTCTTATAAGGTACAAAGAATAAAGAAGCAAAAAGATATTATTCATATTAAGGATTAAAAACAATCTAATACTTTCATACATTTAGAATACAGGAATATTTAATATATTGTCTGTTGCTAATCAATAATTTAAATCTAAAATTCTCTGAAATTTTATAATTATTACTTTGTTTACTTACTGTATTTAAACACCATTCACTAAACTTGCATTTCCCTTTCACTTATACCAAGACCAATTACTGTTGTTTCTTTGGCAAAGTCATAACCTCTTCTCATCTCTTACCATTTGGTTAACAGTGTTAATAGATTTAGATTTCATAACCAACTGGGACAAATAATAAAATACAATTGCAAAATGTTTGTTATTAATACTTTTAAATATCTTATAATGCTTTTATTTAGCTCAAATAAACTTCAGGCAAGTTCGAAATCTAGCTCAGTTTAGTGGAATATTTTAAAAGAAAAGCAATGAAAACATTGAAGCCTGGCCAACCAATGGTAAACAATCAACATCTGGCCATCTGTCAATTAGAAACTAAGGCCTTCATTCAATTGCAAGCCCATAATTATCTTCATACAGGCCGAAAGTCTGCGGGTTAGAAATTTGTTACAATTCCAGCTGTATTCAATTGACTCAAGCCAGCAATTACAGGACTAAAGTCTGAAACCGTAAACCATAAATCCATACTTATCAATTCAAGACATGATCATGACCAATTAAGAAAGACCATAAGTTACAATTTAGACAGAGCCAATAGTAAATGAGACCATCATCATGACGTCAGTAAAACATTTAGTTTAATCTACAATCAATTAGTGTTTAGAAGTCCGATATGCAATCGTACTCACAATCCAGCAAAGTAGATATCAATAAAAATGAATGCAGAAACTGTGCGAGTCCATGTGGGTGGCCTGATATGTATTAACTCCTTAACTCCTTGATTCCCGGGATAGATATAACACAGAAATAAAATTAAAAAAAAATGTTATTGCAGATTTGTGAGCTTCAGACTGTTGTGCAATTAATTATAATGTCTTTCATTGAGTTCCCAGTATTTTTAAGTTCAGTAGTGTGCTTATATTTGCTTTTACAGGGCTACAAACCAGTGTTTTACCCACTTGTGAGTCCTATCTAGTACTAGTAGAAATATCTGATAGATTTGCCATTTAGAGGTTTGAAGGATTAGCACTGGTAACATTTGCAGGCTTTAAATATCAAAAGAGTAGATTGAACAGAGTTACTTTTTTTACAACCACAGTGATTTTGAGCCTGTAACCCGCGGGTAGCTAGAAGAGGCCAATTGTATAGCAAAAAAAATGTATGGGCTATATTACATGCTCAAGTAATTACAATTTGAATGGATTGAATTGAATGGGGCCTAAGAGTAGTATAAATATTATATAGCAAGTGTGCTGTAACAAGAATTCACCTAGATGTGGCAACATCTGCAGATTAAGGTTAAGTTCAAAATAAACTTTTTAACATGTCCTTCCTCACCTTTCTCATTTACTTAGTTCTAAAAATGGTGCATCATTGTTTTAGAGTATGAAGTAAAACATATTACAGAGCAGAAAGTGATGTTTGAGTTTGCTGCTGAATTGAGGCAAGGTCTATGGTCATAGGCACAATAGATAAAGCAGAGAGATCAGGAAGAGAAAGAAATAAGTAGTTTCAGGTACGCAAGGGAGAAAACTGTGTGGTGTGACATGTAAGAACGGGACTGTGAATGTAGCGAAGGATTCACATCATAGAGAAAGTCGTCAAATATAGGCAGAGACTTACAAGGTAAAATATGGAGGGGAGTATGAAGGAGTTCATTTACTAAGTTGTGCGGGGGGGGGGGGGGTAGTAGACAAGGGTTAGGAACTTATAAAGGCAGCCGTAATAGACATGAAGATGTTTGAGCTGGGCAGGGAGGGAGAGGGTTGTGCATGAAAGATTGAATCTTACATATGAATTTTGTACAAGGAGCATGAATGCATAAGCTGTAAAAACAATAAGGAGTGAGTTATAATAGTGCAGGTGAATGAAGATAATGTAGTGATTCAACAGTGCTGTTTCAGAGAGATATACAGTGGATATAAAATGTCTACACACCACTGTATAGAGGGTAAAATGTTGCTACTGTTATACAGTCGGTTATATAATTATTGAGAGAAAGGGTGGAGTTTCAAGTTGCAGGGAATGGTGTGAAAGAGTGGGTGAAACAGATTACTGGTGTTGTGTGTTGAGATGGGAAAAAAACCATATTAGAGGGATAAATGAGGAGGAAGCAGGATACCAACCAACACTGGATGTTCATGAGGCAGAAGGAGATACAAGAAGATATGTCAGGGTTAAATAAAGGATAAAGGAGTATGATAAGAAAGTGGGAAGGTAGACGAAGTTGACCTATGGAATTACACCACTAGCAAGCACTTTATAAATTAAAAATAAAAAAATAAATTAAAACAATTATCATTTAACTGCCAGTTAACTTACAATCAAAGATTCACATCTGTTGCAAATTAAGCATAACTGCCATTTTAGATTAACTTCTGTTTTAAATGGACGAAAAATTGACAATACCTCTTTTGAGTGAATCAGAACAGCTGACTGAAGCTCAAAAAAAAAAAAACTTCAATATTAGATTACTGTAGGAACCTGCAATACTTGTAAATATTATTCAATTATTCAACATTCCTCGGTTAATTCTTCATAGCAATAAAAAAAAAATCTACACTACTATTCAACTTTTCTTAGTGTGACCAAGCCCTTTAAATTGCTGTTGTTGTTTAGTCATTCAGTCATTTCCATCTCTCTTATGGACCAAAGCATGTCAGGGACATCTGTCAGCCACTACCCCTCTGAACTCAATCAAGCTCATATTCATTGCATCTTTCCATCTCTGCCTCTTTTGTCCCCTTCGTCATGTGTCTTCAATCTTTCCCAGAATCTGTTTTCTCTAGGGTATACTGTCTTCTCATGATTTAGACAACATATTTGAACTTTAGCATCATGATCAGACCTTCCAGTGAGCAGTTTGTCTTGATTTCCTGAAGTACTGATTTCCTGAATCTTCTTGCAGTCCAAGGGACTCTAAGCAGCAAATCTATCCCCCTCTGCCTTCTTAATGGTCTGGCTCTCACATCCGTATGTTACTACTGGGAATATCATTGTTTTAACTATTCTGACATTTATTGATAGTGTAATATCTACTTTTGCCATACTTTTGCCATATCGTTCCTTCCCAGAAGCAAACATCTTTTATTTCATGGCTACAGTCCCCATCTGAAGAGAGCTCGGCTACCAGGAAAATAGAATCTGTCACTGCCTCCACTTCTCTAAATATTTGCTAGGAACTGAGAATGCTCTTTGCCATGATCTTCGTCTTTTTAACGCAGAGCAGCAGGCAATCTTTTGAACTCTATTCTTTTACCCTCATTGATAGGTCTGAGTAGTATCATCTGCGGAAGTTGTTGATATACCTTCAAGCAATATTGATTCCGGCTTTGGATTCTTACAGCATGATGTCTTCTGCATATAAGTTAAATAAATAAGTTGATGCTATACAGTACAACCTTGTTGCACTCCTTTCCCGATCATGAACCATTCTGTTGTTTCATGTTCGGTTCTGACCATGGCTTCTTACTACACATACAGATTCCTCAGGAGGAGGATGAGATGTTCTGGTACGCGCTTTAAAAATCTGCCACATTTTGTTATGATCCATAGTCAAAGGCTTTAAAGGAGTTTATGAAAAAATGTTCTGGAAATCCCTGGCTTTCTCTATATTCTTTGTAATGTTTCCTGTATAATGTTGCAAACGTCAGTACAAAGTTCTTCAGGCATTCTATCTTCTATGTCTAGTCCCTTAAATCTATTCATTACCATATAATTTGTATCTGCTTGGCCTGATGATTTTGCCTCTTTTCTTCTGTTTAATTTTGAACTTTGCAGCAAGATGCTCATGATCTGAGCCACAGTCAGTTCCAGGTCTTGTTTTTGCTGACTGTGTAGAGCTCATCCATCTTTAGCTACTACGTATATAGTCATTCATATTTCTATATTGTACATCTAATAATGTCCATGTGTAGAGCCATCTCTTAGGCTAATGAAGGAGGGCGTTTGCTATGACCAGTTAATTATCTTGAAATAATTGCACTAGTCTCTGACTTGCTTAATTTTTACTCCAAGGACAAATTTGCCAGTTATTCCTGTTATTTTGGTTCCCTCATTTTACATTCCAATCTTCTATTATGAGAGTAGCATTTTTATTGGTGTTACATCTACGAGTTATTGAATAACTTTATAGAACTGGACAACTCCAGTCTCTTCAGAATCCATGATTGGATCACTGTGATTTGAAATGGCTTGCCTTGATTTTGATTTTGTTATTGATTTGGTTGTAACTGATCACTGTTTTGGTCACCCTTTGACTACGAGGGCTACTCAATTTTTCTTCTGCAGGATACTTGACCACAGTAGAAGATCTGGTGGTTGTTTGATGTGAACTATCTCATTCCATGTTTAACCATATTGTCTCATTATTTATCTTTTATAGTGACCTCAAATTTCCAATCATAGCTTTATTACAAGCATATATACTTTGAACCATCCTCCTCTTTCTAGTTTGGCTGTACTCTTTGTCTCTGCTTCACTATGCAGATCTCAATTCACCCAAGCACATTCCCATTCTTACTATACTAGGCTCTCATATGGGACTAAAGCCAAAAAAACCACCCAAAGTCAAATTTATGAGATGAAGGCATTTGCAAGTAGCTAATAGAATAGGGCCCTTGGAGTTCAGTCTTTTTTCTTATTTATCGCACTACACAGTAGTTACTTCATGTAGCATGTCATTGTGACTTTCTACACATTATTTTGAGGGTTATGGACAGTCTGTGGAATAAGTGAAAGTGAGGTACAGTAGATAAAATGCAATGAGTAACATAGATAAGTGAAGGATGTATATGTATGAACTGCAAGAGATCCATATTACTAATGCAAAGGAGTAGAATATTTGGAGGTGTGTAATTGAATATGTAAAAGGAAGAAAAGTATAATATGCCAAGGACTGTATGAAAGGCAGAAAAGTGCAGGAAGGGAAGTTGCTCAAATCAGCAGTGAGAAAGTTATTCCTGTCATAAATAATAGCTGCAGGCAAAGTTAGGACATTAGGCTTCAAAGTGATCAAGCAATTGGACAGGCCAGTTGAGAAATGCCTGAGAGAAACAGCAAGACTCCAGACATGCTTTAGTCACTGTTTTTCCATAAGAAAAGTGTAATAGATGTCCAATGATTTCTAAATAATGTTTATACAAAAAAGTTAATACACAAAATGTATTAAACCACAGTTGTGTCTGTACCTTCAAGCTGTAATACCCAATTTCAACTGCAGCAACAGATGTTCTATTGTCAGGTGTTGATGAGGCTGTTGCAGTTGACAGTGACAGTTCTTTGCAGCGTTTATTTATATTAGGTTACCTGTCTCACTAAACTTTTTTTTAAATTAGCTTCATGTCAGTCATCAAAAGCATTTTCTTCAACTCACAAGCATTTGATGTTTTTCTGCTGTATTATTGTTTATACGGCACCAATTATATCCAGGGTGTTTTTTGTAGCTAAATATCTGCTGACATTGACTGGCACAAGTGAGCAGATGAGGGTTTAAAAGCTAGACTATTGTGCAACTAAACTCTAACTATTGTGAAACTATAACTATCACCATTGTGCTGAGAAAGATATGTGCAATTCATTATCTTATGTAAAACTAAGAGAATTAGGGTCTGCAGAATGCTATCCAATGACTAGTCAAATAATACATATACATGTATAGGTTTTATTATAAAAGTCCCTTAACCTGATATAAGAAAGTGTGCTTCTGCTTAATTTCTAAAAATAAATATTGTTTTGAAATGGAAGGAGAGACAATAAACGAAATAAAGAAGAACCTAGCATTAAGCTGGTGTTAAATCAACTCCAAAACAAAGGTCTCATTCATTTTGAGACTTGTAACTCACAAATATACTGATTTTGAACTGAGGGTGTTTTTTTTCTCAGTAAGGTTACACATGTATTCAGTTCCCTTTACCAGTAATATTACTTACCTCAATGCCAACTTGTGAACCCAAGTTTTGTCAGTAGAGATGTCGCGAATAGTTCGCCGGCGGATTGTTCCCGGCGAACATAGCATGTTCGCGTTCGCGGCGAACAGCGAACATATGAGAGATTCGACCCGCCCCCAATACTTTATCATTGAGCAAACTTTGACCCTGCATGTCACAGTCAGCAGACACATTCCAGCCAATCAGCAGCATACACTCCCTTCCAAAGCCATCTACCTCATGGACAGCATCCATTTTGGAATCATAACTAACTTGCAGTCTTACAGAGAGGAGGGAGAGTGTAGGTGATGCTGATTGAATAGGGAAATCAATAGCTAGGCAAGTTTATTCAGTGTCCAGTGCAGTGCTGAAGGACTCATCAGATCTCTGCTGTAAACACAGCACCCCAAAAAGCCCTTTTTAGGGCTATAACATCATTTTTTTTTCTATGTTTTTTTCCTGTGTAATCTAATTTCATTTGCCTGTCTCCCTGCTAGCCCCTGCTTGCAAGTGTGTGTGTCAGGCTCACAGCTTATACTGTGTGTGCACAACGCATACAATATAATATTGTTTACTAGTTGTCTACTTTTAAAAAACCCAAACTTTTATTTTCTTAAATCTAAGTGCATTTGCCCTGACCGTCAATCAAAGTTCATTTGCTTGACCCGCTAACCCATAGTGTGTGTCTTGCTTACAAGTACTGTGCAAGTACCAACAGGCCACATTTAAAAAACCCAAACTTTTATTTTCTTAAATCTAAGTGCATTTGCCTGAACGTCATTTAAAGTTCATTTGCTTGCCTGATACCCATAGTGTGTGTGTCCTGCTTACAAGTACTGTGCCAAGTTCAACCAATCCAATCTATTTGGGGTACCAACAGTCCACATTTAAAAAACCCTAACTTTTATTTTCTTAAATCTAAGTGCATTTGCCTGACCGTCAATTAAAGTTTATTTGCTTGACAGCTACCCATAGTGTGTGTGTCAGGCTTACAAGTACTGTGCCAAGTTCAACCAATCCAATCTAGTTGGGGTACCAACAGTCCACATTTAAAAAACCAAAACGTTTATTTTCTTAAATATAAGTGCATTTGTCTGACCGTCAATCAAAGTTCATTTGCTTGACCGCTACCCATAGTGTGTGTGTCTTGCTTACAAGTACTGTGCCAAGTTCAACCAATCCAATCTTTTTGGGGTACCAACAGTCCACATTTAAAAAACACAAACTTTTATTTTCTTAAATCTAAGTGCATTTGACTGACCGTCAATCAAAGTTCATTTGCCTGACCGCTACCCATTGTGTGTGTGTCTTGCTTACAAGTACTGTGCCAAGTTCAACCAATCCAATATTTGGGTTACCAACAGTCCACATTTAAAAAACCCAAACTTTTATTTTCTTAAATCTAAGTGCATTTGCCTGACCGTCAATCAAAGTTCATTTGCCTGACCGCAACCCATTGTGTGTGTGTCTTGCTTACAAGTACTGTGCCAAGTTCAACCAATCCAATCTATTTGGGTTACCAACAGTCCACATTTAAAAAACCCAAACTTTTATTTTCTTAAATCTAAGTGCATTTGCCTGACCGTCAATCAAAGTTCATTTGCTTGACCGCTAACCAAGTGTGTGTCTTGCTTACAAGTACCGTGCCAAGTTCAACCAATCCAATCTATTTGGAGTACCAACAGTCCACATTTAAAAAACCCAAACTAGAGCATGTTGTGTGCATGCTTGAGCTCCAAACAAAAGGCTTTTTAGGGTCTTAGTCCCTCAAATACAAGTTTTATTTTAACACTTTTCTGTTTATAAGCACTTTGTGCACGGTGTTGTTAATTTTTGGGAGTTTTTGTGTTTTTTTTTTCTTAGTTTAATTTAAGTTTTAGTTTTCTGGGGGTCAGGCTCAACTCTCTATCCCAGGAGAGTGAGCTGTCTCCTGGATACTTTGCCACACCCCTCCCTTAGCACTACACCTTCACTCCTGGAGCTTTGTTACTTTGACTTTTTTTCTTTTAAAAAGTTTATTAGGTTTTGTTAAAATTTTGTTTGTTTGGTGTTGGGTTTTATGTTTTGGGGGGAGAGAAGACAAGTAACATCTTTGTAGGCAGTGGGGGGGAAACAATTAGAATTGTTGTTTAAAAGGCTTTTTTAACATCTGACACAGAGACACAGAGGGGTTAAAAAGCCTCTGTGTTCTCTGTGTTTTTGCATTTAGCAACACCTTGCAACAGGCCATTAACCCTTCCACTGCCAAACATCATCTCTCTCTCTCCCTTAGTTTTTGTCTCCCTTAGTTTTGTCTTTTTGTTTCTTTTTCACACTTTTATATTTTTAAAAAAAGAGAACAGTAGAAAATCATAAAACAAAAAATAAAAATAAATAAAACAAATAAACTAAAAAAAAAAAGGTCTAAACATGAGGGATAAGACCATTAAGAAGCCTCAGGGGGTCAAAAGGGGGAATAATGGCCCCTGAAAATCCTAGCTGCAGCACTGATACAGCATAGGCCCCCATGCAGATAAGGCAGCCCCAGCTCCTGGTGGTTCTGCCAGCAGACCTACCCCTGTGGCTAATACCTGGTCACAGGTGGTTTCTGCTGGCCCCAGTAATACCACCGCTGGGGCTGAGGGGCAGATCACCAGGAAGCATGGGGTTAAATGTCAGATGTCTGGGGTCTACAGCATTGATATCTATCTGCGTGCTGCAGCTAATGTCATCAGCCCCTCTGTTATAGTAGCAGCCAGCAAAATGTACGGGAAAGCAGTTTTCTTTACCCGTACTCCTGGCTGCTGCACACATTCTTATACAGAGAGGCATCACAGTGGGGGGATTATATGTCCCCAATAGAACCCCTGGAAGGGTTGGGCACAAAAGTAACACTCTCTAATGTGCCCCCCTTCCTACCAGACTCCCTCCTGCGCCCCCACCTGCTAACCCTAGGGGAAGTAAAAACACCATTTATTAAAATTCCCCTGGGGTGCAGAGAGAGAGCACTTCGTCATGTGCTCTCTTTCAAGAGGCAGGTACAAATGTGCCTGCCTCAGGGCGCAGAAAACATAGAGGGGTCTTTTGGGGGTTCCATTTGAGGGGGTGCTGTACAGGATTTTTTACAGCACTACGGAGGTGCAGTGCTATCATTGCAAGGGGTTGGGGCATACACGTAGGAATTGTCCTAATGTAAAGCATCATGCCCCAGCCCCAGCAAATGGCACCTCCGTCAGTACGGCACCCATCCCCGCTGAGCCCATAACAGCGGGGACCTCAAGGGTCATAGCCCCCCCCACAGAGCTCAGGCAAGGAGGCCGTTCCTCAAGCCACCACCATGGCCTCCAAACCCCCTTCTTCCCCAAAAAAGCCATCTGTGTCTGTGGTCTCCAGCAAGACTGCAGACACGGGGAAAAAGGGGAAGAATGTCACCGGTCCTCCCAGTGTCACAGCTGCATCTCCCAAGTCCCAATCTACCCCCACCATAATTACATCAGTTAGTGTGGGGGCACAGTGTAAGCAGAGGGATAATAAGCCCTCTGCAGGGGAGGCAGCTAGTGGCAGCTCCTCTTCCAGGAGTGACGTCCCAGGAAGAGGAAGCATAAAACCAACAGGGAGGTTGCTGATAAGTGGAAGATGCTCTATAGTGGAGCACCTCCCTCTAAAAGCAAGAAGAGGAACAAAACATCTCCTCCTTATCCGGTGACATTGTCTGGCCCGGTTATTAAGCTCAGCCAGCCGGTGCCAGACCACAAATCTCTCTCTCCAGACCCTATAGGGGTTAATGTGGAAAAGGGTCTGGAGGAAAAGCAGGGGCAAGAGGGTCTCCCAAGTGAGGGCAGGGGTAGACAAGAAAGATCAGGTTCTGCCTCTGGCCTTTGAGGGGGTTCCCAACAAAGCCCCTGCTGAATGGGTAGTCAGTGTCCCTGAGGTGCTGAGCTTCAAGGGCACCCAGTCAGTCTCCTCCTCCAGTGTCACTCTCTAGTGACGTACCTCAGGCTTTGTTTAGAGCCCCAGGCCGAGTCACTACTGGAGGGGGGGAATATAGGCATGACCCCCATTCATGGACCCCATGGATTTGTCTGTCAGGGGGGATGTGTGCACAAGGGGAAGTGGAAATGGGGGAGGGTGATAAAACAAGGTTTTCCTGTTAACATCATGGGAGAGCCTGTCTACCCTCCTCAGCCGTCCACTGACCCTAACATCGGTGCCATCCAAGCTGAGCAAGCAGCGGTCGGAACTGGCAGAGGAGGCATATAAAGCCTCCAAGGCTTCCATTAAGGAAGCCATGCCAAGCCACTGCTGTCCAGCCAGCTACCCCTGAATGCACTCCTGAAGCTACAGGGGTGCAGCAGCAATCCAAGGGTCCATTATTTTACCTTGAAGGGTGCTAAAGGGACTCCTTCTGTATTATCTAAGAGGGGGACCCTGAGAATAAAGCTGAGGAAACTGACTCCAGCCGGGAGGATGGAGTAAAAGCCCTCAGCCAAGAGGAGCCCAGGGGTGACCCACTAGAAGGAACATCAGATTCTGGGTGGGTTATCCCTGTCAAGGAAATAGAATCTATTCCTTGAGAGCACCCTTCATGGACAAAAGAAAAGAAAGGTGCGGCTGGCCTT
The DNA here is from genome assembly GCA_027410445.1 of Discoglossus pictus. NCBI lineage: Eukaryota > Metazoa > Chordata > Amphibia > Anura > Alytidae > Discoglossus > Discoglossus pictus. The sequence continues at coordinate 111,904,123 of CM050166.1, read as the reverse complement.
GGAGAGGTGGAAGAATATGTCGTTTATTCTCCACTCTCTCCAGCAATATCTAGTGGTCAGCACTAGGGCCAAGAATTCTGGGACTGCGGAGCATCTCCACGGCCGGAAATTCTATAAAATGTGTGTGTCCTATCAGCAGTCTCAAGGGTCTGAGGAACGCACAATTCCTGACACGCAGTAATGGCTTTGCACATCAGCACGCTAAATACCAATGGCTGTCAAGACAGTTTCCGCAGGTTCCAGGTACTCTCCCTATTTATATCAGGGAGGGTACTCTGTGAGCTTCCTGCAGGAAACTCACACCACTCCAGAGGCTGAGGCCTCGTGGCAACTGGAGTGGAGAGGCAGGGTCTTCTTCAGCCACTTCACATCGGCGTCATGTGGAGTGGTGACCCTGTTCTCAGAGTCTTTTCAGCCAGAGCTGCTGCTTGTGAAAGCTGTTATCCCAGGCCGTCTAATCCACCTCCGGGTCCGAGAGCAGGGTAGCATCATTAACCTAGTTAATATATATGCCCCTGCTGGAGGGCTCGAGAGAGTGAGGTTCCTCGCCAGACTGTCCCAGTTTTTGGAGACGGTTGACGCAGATGAGTGTTTGGTACTCGGGGGTGATTTCAATCTGCACCCTCGACGCTCTGGACCGGAATAGTCCAGAGCCGTACCCGCCTTCTGCGTCAGCCCTGCGGGAGATCATCGCCCGCTTCTCCCTGGAGGACATCTGGCGAGAGCAGAACCCAGGGGCATCAGACGGTTTCACCTACGTCAGGGTGAGAGCCGGTCTGGTGTCCCCACTCCCCGGATCGACAGACTATATATATCTAGTCACTATATGTCACGAGTCGGTTCTTGTGCCATTAGGCTGGCTCCGTTCACAGACCACAACTGTGTGTCTGTGACAGGTGGCGCTAACGCCAACAGCGCCACGAGCCGCCTATTGGGCACTTCAACAATGCTTTGTTGAAGGACCAGGGGCTCGTGACATTGATCCGGGAGTTTTGGACGGACTGGAGGAGGTTGCAAGGGGGACTTTGCCACGTTAAAACTGTGGTGGGACGTGGGCAAGGTTCATTTGCGACTTCTGTGTCAGGAATATACCAAAGGGTGCGATGTGGGCAGCGCGAAGCTGAGTTGGAGTCACTCCGGGGGGAGGTACTCCATCTGGAGCAGAGGCTGTTCACTTTGTAGGGACCAATCCCTGCAGAGCGAGTATGTAGAGAGGAAGGGTGTCCTCTGTGACCTGGAACGACACCAGGCCAAGGGGGCATACGTGCGCAGCCGCTTAGGTTTTCTCAAAGATCTAGACCGCGGCTCGCGCCTCTTCTACTCACTGGAGAAAAAGGGGGGTAACAGTAGGCACATCACCTGTCTTCTAGATGAAGACGGTGCCCCCCTTACAGATCCGGAGAGTATCCGGGATAGAGCCCGGAACTTTTATAAAGATCTTTACTCTCCGGATCCCATTTCTCCAGACGCCTGCAGGGTGCTATGGGAGGGGCTCCCCACAGTCAGTGAGGGTGTAAGAGAGCGGCTTGATATACCACTATCTTTTCAAGAGCTCTCTGAAGCCCTCCGTGCCATGTCCTGTGAGAAGTCTCCAGGACTGGACGGACTGACTGTAGAGTTTTTCCAATTTTTCTGGGAGACTCTGGGACCTGATTTCCATCTGGTCCTTGGGGAAGCCCTTGAGACCGGGGAGATGCCCCTGTCTTGTCGCAGGGCAGTACTTGCCCTGCTGCCCAAAAAGGGGGATCTCCGGCTTATTAAGAACTGGCGACCGGTCTCTCTGCTCAGCACGGACTACAAGATTGTAGCTAAAGCCATCTCGCTTAGACTTGGGTCTGTGCTGGCAGAATTGGTTCACCCTGACCAGTCCTATGCGATCCCGGGCCGGACTATCTTTGATAGTATCTTTCTGGTCCGGGATCTATTGCATTATTCTCGCAGGACTGGTCTGTCACTCGCCTTTCTCTCTTTAGATCAAGAGAAGGCGTTTGACAGGGTGGACCATGGTTACCTCATAGCCACTCTGCAAGCGTACGGCTTTGGGCCCACAGTTTGTGGGCTTTATAAGAACGCTGTACGCCTCTGCAGAGTGTTTACTTAAAATCAATTGGTCCCTAACAGCACCTTTGGTATTTGGACGAGGGGTGCGTCAAGGATGTCCCTTGTCTGGACAGTTATATGCACTGGCCATTGAGCCTTTCCTCTGCCTACTGAGGAAAAGGCTCACAGGGCTGGTGCTAAAAGATCCAGACATGCGGATTGTCCTTTCAGCTTATGCTGACGATGTGCTCCTCGTGGCCCAGGATCCAGTTGATCTTGAGCTGGCAAAACAGTGCCAGGAGGTATATTCAGCTGCCTCCTCCGCTCAGATCAACTGGTCCAAATGCACAGGCCTTTTAGAGGGTAATTTACAGGTGGACTCTTTGCCTCCCACGTTTCGTGACATCTGTGGGAGGCAGATGTCATTAAATATCTGGGGGTCTACCTGTCCGCTGCGGACGCTTCCGTCCCAGACAACTGGAGGGAGTTAGAGGGCAGTGTCCTCTCTCGTCTGGGACGATGGAGGGGTCTAGCAAAAATGCTTTCCCTTAGGGGGCGGACTATAGTGGTGAATCAGCTGGTGGCTTCTCAGATCTGGCACCGGCTGATTTGTCTGAGTCCGACCCCCGAGTTTGTCACCAATATACAGAGGAATTTGTTAGATTTCCTCTGGATGGGAAGGCATTGGGTCTCTGCAGGGGTGGCAAGTCTGCCTTTGGTGGAGGGTGGACAGGGAGTAGTTTGTGTGTGCTCCCAGTTGTCCACCTTCCGCCTTCAGTACCTGCAGAGATACCTATATGCAGATCCCCTCTCCGCAGTGGTGCGCACTGGCATCCAGCTTTTATCGCCAGTTGCGCAACCTGGGGTATGACCGGCAATTATTTCTGATCAGGCCCGAGGGGTTTGGGAGAGACCTCTCTGTGTTGCCGGCATACTACCAGGAAACCCTCAAGGCCTGGAGCATGGTCTCCGTGACCAGGCAGGGCGTGCCTTTGGGGGATGAAATATTCACAGAGCCCTGCTATTTAATGCAGCAGTGGGGGCTCCAATGTTACAGTCCCCCAGTATCATCCGCCCGCCTTAGTCATGCACGGATGACCCGAGTCGGGGATCTCCTGGAATAAGGGCGTTCTGATTGGGTGTCACCCCAGGAGCTTGCGCTCCGTTTGGGATATGTGACGCCCAAAGTCTCAGGGCGCTTGCTCCAGGAGATTAGAGATGCATCTCCCCCGACTCGCGCACTCTCCTTCGCGGGGCTTTGCAGGGCCGGAGTGCCACATGCACCTTTCAAACACCCCCTTCTCCGGCTGTTTGCATTGGACACAAGCCCCGTGTTTCCCCTCAGGCTCCTCCTGTCCCCAACCTCTCGAGGTTGAGGGACATACCCTCGGCATGCTTTCGCGGGCATGCCGAGGAAGAGCTTATATTCTCTCGTCGCTCCATACAGTGCACTTCCTTGCCCTCGTGACCCGTCCCGATACCATCTGGAGGCGGGTCCTACCAGCTGACGAGGGCAAGAGGCCCCGGTGGAGGGAACTTTATTCTGATTTAGTTCCACGACCCACCGGGGACTTGAGTTGGAGAGTGCTCCATGGTGCACTGAGCACGGGAGAGTACTTAGCTAAATTCACGGACTCTCCCTCCACTTGTCCATTCTGTGGCAAGGGAGAGTCCGTGTATCATGTTTATTTTAGTTGCGCCAGACTGCAGCCCCTCTTGTCACTCTTGAGGGGCCTCCTCCTGCAGTTCTGGCTGCATTTCTCCCCTCACATTTTTATTTTTGGGCGCCCAGTGTCCCGGGGCAATAAGGCCAGGGACCTCCTCGTCAACCTGCTCCTGGCATTAGCCAAGTTGGCTATATATAAGTCCAGGAAGCAGTGTTTGATAGGGGGGGTTCCCTTGTCACCTGAGGCCATGTTCCGGGTGCTGGTGCGCTCCCGTATCCGGGCAGAGTACCACCTGGCTTTGTCTACTGGGGGGAATGGATGAGTTTGTCTCCCAGTGGGCTGTAGATGGTGTGCTCTGCTCGGTATCCCCCCATCCGGTTTCTTTTTTCTTTCAACCTCCTAATATGATTTTTTATTTAGTTTACAGAAAATGTTTTCTCATAATTTTAAAATACACTGTGCCAAGTTCAACCAATCCAATCTATTTGGGTTACCAACAGTCCACATTTAAAAAACCCCAAACTTTTATTTTCTTAAATCTAAGGGCATTTGCCTGACCGTCAATCAAAGTTCATTTGCTTGACCGCTAACCAGAGTGTGTGTCTTGCTTACAAGTACCGTGCCAAGTTCAACCAATCAATCTATTTGGGGTACCAACAGTCCACATTTAAAAAACCCAAACTTTTATTTTCTTAAATCTAAATGCATTTGCCTGACCGTCAATCAAAGTTCATTTGCTTGACCGCTAACCAGAGTGTGTGTCTTGCTTACAAGTACTGTGCCAAGAGGTTGTGTGCATGCTTGAGCTCCAAACAAAAGGCTTTTTAGGGTCTTAGTCCCTCAAATACAAGTTTTATTTTAACACCTTTCTGTTTATAAGCACTTTGTGCACGGTGTTGTTAATTTTTGGGAGTTTTTGTGGTATTTTTTCTTAGTTTAATTTAAGTTTTAGTTTTCTGGGAGCCAGGCTCAGCCCTCTATCCCAGGAGAGTGAGCTGTCTCCTGGATACTTTGCCACACCCCTCCCTTAGCACTACACCTTCACTCCTGGAGCTTTGTTACTTTGACTTTTTTTCTTTTAAAAAGTTTATTAGGTTTTGTTGAAGTTTTGTTTGTTTGGTGTTGGGTTTTATGTTTTGGGGGGAGAGAAGACAAGTAACATCTTTGTAGGCAGTGGGGGGGAAAACAATTAGAATTTTTGTTGAAAAGGCTTTTTTTTAACATCTGACACAGAGACACAGAGGGGTTAAAAAGCCTCTGTGTTCTCTGTGTTGTTGCAATTAGACACCTTGCAACAGGCCATTAACCCTTCCACTGCCAAGCATCACCTCTCTCTCTCCCTTAGTTTTGTCTCCCTTAGTTTTGTCTTTTTGTTTCTTTTTCCCACTTTTATATTTAAAAAAAAAAAAGCAAACAGTAAAAAATCATAAAACACAAAATAAAAATAAATAAAACAAATAAACTAAAAAAAAAGGGTCTAAACATGAGGGATAAGACCACTAAGAAGCCTCAGGGGTCAAAAGGGGGAATAATGGCCCCTGAAAATCCTAGCTGCAGCACTGCACAGCATAGGCCCCAGGCAGATAAGGCAGCCCCAGCTCCTGGTGGTTCTGCCAGCAGACCTACCCCTGTGGCTAATACCTGGTCACAGGTGGTTTCTGTTGGCCCCAGTAATACCACCGCTGGGGCTGAGGGGCAGATCACTAGGAAGCATGGGGTTAAATGTCAGATGTCTGGGGTCTACAGCATTGATATATATCTGCGTGCTGCAGCTAACGTCATCAGCCCCTCTGTTATAGTAGCAGCCAGCAAAATGTACGGGAAAGCAGTTTTCTTTACCCGTACGCTGGCTGCTGCTCACATTCTTGTACAGAGAGGCATCACAGTGGGGGATTATATGTCCCAATAGAACCCCTGGAAGGGTTGGGCACAAAAGTAACACTCTCTAATGTGCCCCCCTTCCTACCAGACTCCCTCCTGCGCCCCCACCTGCTAACCCTAGGGGAAGTAAAACACCATTTATTAAAATTCCCCTGGGGTGCAGAGAGAGAGCACTTCGTCATGTGCTCTCTTTCAAGAGGCAGGTACAAATGTGCCTGCCTCAGGGCGCAGAAAACATAGAGGGGTCTTTTGGGGTTCCATTTGAGGGGGTGCTGTACAGGATTTTTTACAGCACTACGGAGGTGCAGTGCTATCATTGCAAGGGGTTGGGGCATACACGTAGGAATTGTCCTAATGTAAAGCATCATGCCCCAGCCCCAGCAAATGGCACCTCCGTCAGTACGGCACCCATCCCCGCTGAGCCCATAACAGCGGGGACCTCAAGGGTCATAGCCCCCCCACAGAGCTCAGGCAAGGAGGCCGTTCCTCAAGCCACCACCACGGCCTCCAAACCCCCTTCTTCCCCAAAAAAGCCATCTGTGTCTGTGGTCTCCAGCAAGACTGCAGACACGGGGAAAAAGGGGAAGAATGTCACCGGTCCTCCCAGTGTCACAGCTGCATCTCCCAAGTCCCAATCTGCCCCCATCATAATTACATCAGTTAGTGTGGGGGCACAGTGTAAGCAGAGGGATAATAAGCCCTCTGCAGGGGAGGCAGCTAGTGGCAGCTCCTCTTCCAGGAGTGACGTCCCCAGGAAGAGGAAGCATAAAACCAACAGGGAGGTTGCTGATAAGTGGGAAGTGCTCTATAGTGGAGCACCTCCCTCTAAAAGCAAGAAGAGGAACAAAACATCTCCTCCTCATCCGGTGACATTGTCTGGCCCGGTTATTAAGCTCAGCCAGCCGGTGCCAGACCACACATCTCTCTCTCCAGACCCTATAGGGGTTAATGTGGAAAAGGGTCTGGAGGAAAAGCAGGGGCAAGAGGGTCTCCCAAGTGAGGCAGGGGTAGACAAGAAAGATCAGGTTCTGCCTCTGGCCTTTGAGGGGGGTCCCAACAAAGCCCCTGCTGAATGGGTAGTCAGTGTCCCTGAGGTGCTGAGCTTCAAGGGCACCAGTCAGTCTCCTCCTCCAGTGTCACTCTCTAGTGACGTACCTCGGGCTTTGTTAGAGCCCCAGGCCGAGTCACTACTGGAGGGGGGGAATATAGGCATGACCCCCATTCAGGACCCCATGGATTTGTCTGTCAGGGGGGATGTGGCACAAGGGGAAGTGGAAATGGGGGAGGGTGATAAAACAGGTTTTCCTGTTTACATCATGGGAGAGCCTGTCTACCCTCCTCAGCCGTCCACTGACCCTAACATCGGTGCCATCCAAGCTGAGCAAGCAGCGGTGGAACTGGCAGAGGAGGCATATACAGCCTCCAAGGCTTCCATTAAGGAAGCCATGCCAGCCACTGCTGTCCAGCCAGCTACCCCTGAATGCACTCCTGAAGCAACAGGGGTGCAGCAGCAATCCAAGGGTCCATTATTTACCTTGAAGGGTGCTAAAGGGACTCCTTCTGTAACATCTAAGAGGGGGTCCCTGAGAATAAAGCTGAGGAAACTGACTCCAGCCGGGGAGGATGGAGTAAAAGCCCTCAGCCAAGAGGAGCCCAGGGGTGACCCACTAGAAGGAACATCAGATTCTGGGTGGGTTATCCCTGTCAAGGAAATAGATCTATTCCTTGAGAGCACCCTTCATGGACAAAAGAAAAGGAAGGTGCGGCTGGCCTTGGAGAGGTGGAAGAATATGTCGTTTATTCTCCACTCTCTCCAGCAATATCTAGTGGTCAGCACTAGGGCCAAGAATTCTGGGACTGCGGAGCATCTCCGCGTCCGGAAATTCTATAAAATGTGCGTGTCCTATCAGCAGTCTCAAGGGTCTGAGGAACGCACAATTCCTGACACGCAGTAATGGCTTTGCACATCAGCACGCTAAATACCAATGGCTGTCAAGACAGTTTCCGCAGGTTCCAGGTACTCTCCTATTTATATCAGGGAGGGTACTCTGTGAGCTTCCTGCAGGAAACTCACACCACTCCAGAGGCTGAGGCCTCGTGGCAACTAGAGTGGAGAGGCAGGGTCTTCTTCAGCCACTTCACATCGGCGTCATGTGGAATGGTGACCCTGTTCTCAGAGTCTTTTCAGCCAGAGCTGCTGCTTGTGAAAGCTGTTATCCCAGGCCGTCTAATCCACCTCCGGGTCCGAGAGCAGGGTAGCATCATTAACCTAGTTAATATATATGCCCCTGCTGGAGGGCCCGAGAGAGTGAGGTTCCTCGCCAGACTGTCCCAGTTTTTGGAGACGGTTGACGCAGATGAGTGTTTGGTACTCGGGGGTGATTTCAACTGCACCCTCGACGCTCTGGACCGGAATAGTCCAGAGCCGTACCCGCCTTCTGCGTCAGCGCTGTGGGAGATCATCGCCCGCTTCTCCCTAGAGGACATCTGGCGAGAGCAGAACCCAGGGGCATCAGACGGTTTCACCTAGGTCAGGGTGAGAGCCGGTCTGGTGTCCCACTCCCGGATCGACAGACTATATATATCTAGTCACTATATATCACGAGTCGGTTCTTGTGCCATTAGGCTGGCTCCGTTCACAGACCACAATTGTGTATCTGTGACAGTGGCGCTAACGCCGACAGCGCCACGAGCCGCCTATTGGCACTTCAACACTGCTTTGTTGAAGGACCAGGGGCTCGTGACATTGATCCGGGAGTTTTGGATGGACTGGAGGGGTTGCAAGGGGGACTTTGCCACGTTAAAACTGTGGTGGGATGTGGGCAAGGTTCATTTGCGACTTCTGTGTCAGGAATATACCAAGGGTGCGAGTGGGCAGCGCAAAGCTGAGTTGGAGTCACTCCGGGGGGAGGTACTCCATCTGGAGCAGAGGCTGTTCACTTGTAGGGACCAATCCCTGCAGAGCGAGTATGTAGAGAGGAAGGGTGTCCTCTGTGACCTGGAACGACACCAGGCCAAGGGGGCATACGTGCGCAGCCGCTTAGGTTTTTCTCAAAGATCTAGACCGCGGCTCGCGCCTCTTCTACTCACTGGAGAAAAAGGGGGGTAACAGTAGGCACATCACCTGTCTTCTAGATAAAGACGGTGCCCCCCTTACAGATCCGGAGAGTATCCGGGATAGAGCCCGGAACTTTTATAAAGATCTTTACTCTCCGGATCCCATTTCTCCAGACGCCTGCAGGGTGCTATGGGAGTGGCTCCCCACAGTCAGTGAGGGTGTAAGAGAGCGGCTTGATATACCACTATCTTTTCAAGAGCTCTCTGAAGCCCTCTGTGCCATGTCCTGTGAGAAGTCTCCAGGACTGGACGGACTGACTGTAGAGTTTTTCCAATTTTTCTGGGAGACTCTGGGACCTGATTTCCATCTGGTCCTTGGGGAAGCCCTGGAGACCGCGAGATGCCCCTGTCTTGTCGCAGGGCAGTACTTGCCCTGCTGCCCAAAAAGGGGGATCTCCGGCTTATTAAGAACTGGCGACCTGTCTCTCTGCTCAGCACAGACTACAAGAGTGTAGCTAAAGCCATCTCGCTTAGACTTGGGTCTGTGCTGGCAGAATTGGTTCACCCTGACCAGTCCTATGCGATCCCGGGCCGGACTATCTTTGATAGTATCTTTCTGGTCCGGGATCTATTGCATTATTCTCGCAGGACTGGTCTGTCACTCGCCTTTCTCTCTTTAGATCAAGAGAAGGCGTTTGACAGGGTGGACCATGGTTACCTCATAGCCACTCTGCAGGCGTACGGCTTTGGCCCACAGTTTGTGGGCTTTATAAGAACGCTGTACGCCTCTGCAGAGTGTTTACTTAAAATCAATTGGTCCCTAACAGCACCTTTGGTATTTGGACGAGGGGTGCGTCAAGGATGTCCCTTGTCTGGACAGTTATATGCACTGGCCATCGAGCCTTTCCTCTGCCTACTGAGGAAAAGGCTCACAGGGCTGGTGCTAAAAGATCCAGACATGCGGATTGTCCTTTCAGCTTATGCTGACGATGTGCTCCTCGTGGCCCAGGATCCAGTTGATCTTGAGCTGGCAAAACAGTGCCAGGAGGTATATTCAGCTGCCTCCTCCGCTCAGATCAACTGGTCCAAATGCACAGGCCTTTTAGAGGGTAATTTACAGGTAGACTCTTTGCCTCCCACGTTTCGTGACATCACGTGGGAGGCAGATGTCATTAAATATCTGGGGGTCTACCTGTCTGCTGCGGATGCTTCTGTCCCAGACAACTGGAGGGAGTTAGAGGGCAGTGTCCTCTCTCGTCTGGGACGATGGAGGGGTCTAGCAAAAATGCTTTCCCTTAGGGGCGGACTCTAGTGGTGAATCAGCTGGTGGCTTCTCAGATCTGGCACCGGCTGATTTGTCTGAGTCCGACCCCCGAGTTTGTCACCAATATCCAGAGGAATTTGTTAGATTTCCTCTGGATGGGAAGGCATTGGGTCTCTGCAGGGGTGGCAAGTCTGCCTTTGGTGGAGGGTGGACAGGGAGTAGTTTGTGTGTGCTCCCAGTTGTCCACCTTCCGCCTTCAGTACCTGCAGAGATACCTATATGCAGATCCCTCTCCGCAGTGGTGCGCACTGGCATCCAGCTTTTATCGCCAGTTGCGCAACCTGGGGTATGACCGGCAATTATTTCTGATCAGGCCCGAGGGGTTTGGGAGAGACCTCTCGGTGTTGCCGGCATACTACCAGGAAACCCTCAAGGCCTGGAGCATGGTCTCCGTGACCATGCAGGGCGTGCCTTTGGGGGATGAAATATTCACGGAGCCCCTGCTATTTAATCCAGCAGTGGGGGCTCCAATGTTACAGTCCCCCAGTATCATCCGCCGCCTTAGTTATGCACGGATGACCCGAGTCGGGGATCTCTTGGAATACGGGCGTTCTGATTGGGTGTCACCCCAGGAGCTTGCGCTCCGTTTGGGATATGTGACGCCCAAAGTCTCAGGGCGCTTGCTCCAGGAGATTAGGGATACCATCTCCCCCCACTCGCGCACCTTCCTTCGCGGGGCTTTGCAGGCCGGAGTGCCACATGCACCTTTCAACACCCCTTCTCCGGCTGTTTGCATTGGACACAAGCCCCGTGTTTCCCCTCAGGCTCCTCCTGTCCCCAACCTCTCGAGGTTGAGGGACATACCCTCGGCATGCTTTCGCGGCATGCCGAGGAAGAGCTTATATTCTCTCGTGCTCCATACAGTGCACTTCCTTGCCCTCGTGACCCGTCCCGATACCATCTGGAGGCGGGTCCTACCAGCTGACGAGGGCAAGAGGCCCCGGTGGAGGGAACTTTATTCTGATTTAGTTCCACGACCCACCGGGGACTTGAGTTGGAGAGTGCTCCATGGTGCACTGAGCACGGGAGAGTACTTAGCTAAATTCACGGACTCTCCCTCCACTTGTCCATTCTGTGGCAAGGGAGAGTCCGTGTATCATATTTATTTTAGTTGCGCCAGACTGCAGCCCCTCTTTTCACTCTTGAGGGGCCTCCTCCTGCAGTTCTGGCTGCATTTCTCCCCTCCCATTTTTATTTTTGGGCGCCCAGTGTCCCGGGGCAATAAGGCCAGGGACCTCCTCGTCAACCTGCTCCTGGCATTAGCCAAATTGGCTATATATAAGTCCAGGAAGCAGTGTTTGATAGGGGGGGTTCCCTTGTCACCTGAGGCTATGTTCCGGGTGCTGGTGCGCTCCCGTATCCGGGCAGAGTACCACCTGGCTTTGTCCACTGGGGGAATGGATGAGTTTGTCTCCCAGTGGGCTTTAGATGGTGTGCTCTGCTCGGTATCCCCCCATCCGGTTTCTTTATCTCTTAACCTCCTAAAATGATTTTTCTTTAGTTTACAGAACAGTTTTTCTCATAATTTTAAAATACACTGTGCCAAGTTCAACCAATCCAATCTATTTGGAGTACCAACAGTCCACATTTAAAAAAAAATGACAGGCAGAGGCAGGACACCCCGCAGAGGCCGTCGTGGTCGTGGTGCTGTGATTCCCTTTGGCCCTACAATAATGCACAGTGTTCAGAGGCCAGTTAACCCGAACTTGAAAAGTTCAGAGCACGTAGTTGACTGGCTAACACAGGACATACAATCTTCTACAGCTTCTGCTTGGAACATTGACACACCATCCTCCTCCAGCTTAGCTTTGGGCACCTCTTAAGTTACCACTCACCTGCCTGCCGCCACCACCAACACTAGTACCACAGCCGATTCAATTGATCAGTCAGAAGAGTTATTTACACATCAGTTTGAAGAAATGAGTGATGCTCAACCATTATTGCCAGAGAATGTAGATAACAGGGATATGTCTCAGTCAGGCAGCATTACACACATGTACGTACGATGTGATGATGATGATGATGATGTACCCGCTGCTGCTTCCTATGTTCAGTTGTCATATACAAGTGAGGCGGGTGATGATGATGACGATGCGTTCGTGGATGTCACGTGGGTGCCCGCTAGAAGAGAAGAAGAACAGGGCGAAAGTTCAGATGGAGAGACAGAGAGGAGGAGGAGACGAGTTGTAAGTAGAGGGAGGTCATCATAACGAGCTAGTGGCACAGTCAAGCAGCATGCATCAGTACCCGGGGTCAGCCAGACAGCACGCCAATCAACGCATGCTGTTGCCACCACCAGAATGCCGTCACCGCCGAGCTCAGCAGTGTGGCATTTTTTGTGTGTGTCTGCCTCTGACAACAGTGATGCCATTTGCAACCTGTGCCAAAAGAAACTGAGTCGTGGGAAGTCCAACACCCACCTAGGTACAACTGCTTTGCGAAGGCACATGATGTCACATCACAAACGCCAATGGGATCAACACATGAGTACAAGCAGCAAACAAACTCAAAGCCGCCATCCTCCTCCTGGTCCAGCATCTATTTCCACATCAACCACAGCTGTCCTCCTTGCCACCTCTCAACTCTCCACCACTCCGTCTCTCGCCTCTTGCTGTTCCTGCTCATCTCCCCACAGTCAGGTGTCTGTCAAGGGCATGCTTGAGCTTAAGAAGCCAATGCCACAAAGTCACCCCCTTGCCCGGCGTCTGACAGCTGGCTTGTCTGAACTCTTGGCCCGCCAGCTTTTTACCATACAAGCTGGTGGAGTCTGAATCGTTCAAAAAGATTTAGCGATTGGGATACCGCACTGTAAGGTACCCGGACTAAATTTCTTTGCCCAAAAGGCAATCCCCAACCTGTACTCAATTGTGCAAAAGGAAGTAATGGCATCTCTGGCACACAGTGTTGGGGCAAGGGTCCATCTGACCACTAATACCTGGTCTGCAAAGCATGGTCAGGGCAGGTATATCACCTACACTGCGCATTGGGCAAACCTGCTGACGCCTGCCAAGCATGAATGCGTGGCTCTGCACAGGAGTTGGTGACACCGCCACGACTTGCAGGCAGGCCTGCTGCCACCTCCTCTACTCCTCCTACTCCATCCTCTTCCATAACCTCCTCAGCTGAGTCCTCTTCTGCTGCTGCGTCTTGCTCCACATCAACGGCACCCCCCCCCCAGCTCCCCAGATACTATTCCACATCCCGGATACGGCAGTGTCATGCCGTCTTGGGGTTGACTTGCCTCAAAGCAGTGAATCACACCGGGCCAGCACTCCTGTCCGCCCTGAATGCACAGGTGGATCAATGGCTGACTCCGCACCAACTAGAGATTGGCAAAGTGGTTTGTGACAATGGAAGAAATTTGTTGGCGGCATTGAATATGGGCAAGTTGACGCATGTGCCGTGCATGGCACATGTGTGTAATCTGATCGTACAACGCTTTGTCCATAAGTATCCAGGCTTACAAGACGTCCTGAAGCAGGCCAGAAAGGTGTGTGGCCATTTCAGGTGTTCCTACACGGCAATGGCGCACTTTTCAAATATCCAGCGGCGAAACAACATGCCAGTGAGGCGCTTGATTTGTGACAGCCCCACACATTGGAATTCAACACTCCTAATGTTCGACCGCCTGCTCCAACAAGAAAAAGCCATTAACGAGTATTTGTATGACCGGGGTGCTAGGACAGCCTCTGCAGAGCTGGGGATTTTTTTACCACGTTACTGGACGCTCATGCGCAATGCCTGTAGGCTCATGCGTCCTTTTGAGGAGGTGACAAACCTTGTCAGTCGCACCGAAGGTACCATCAGCGACATCATACCATTTATTTTATTCCTGGAGCGTGCCCTACGAAGAGTGCTGGATCAGGCCGTAGATGAGCGTGACGAGGAAGAGGAAGAGTTGTGGTCACCATCACCACCAGAAACAGCCTTATCAGCATCGCTTGCTGGACCTGCCGCAACGCTGGAAGAGGATTGTGAGGAAGAGGAGTCAGAGGAGGAATGTGGCTTTGAGGAAGAGGAGGAAGACCAATCACAACAGGCATCCCAGGGTGCTCGTTGTCACCTATCTGGTACCCGTGGTGTTGTACGTGGCTGGGGGGAAGAACATATCTTCAGCGAGATCACTGAGGACAAGGAACAGGACATGACTAGCTCGGCATCCAACCTTGTGCAAATGGGGTCTTTCATGCTGTCGTGCCTGTCGCAGGGCCCTCGTATAAAAAGGCTGAAGGGGAACGACCTGTACTGGGTGTGCACGCTACTAGACCCCCGGTATAAGCAGAAAGTGCCTGATTTGTTACCAAATTACCGCAAGTCAGAAAGGATGCAGCAGGTCCAAAACAAATTAACAAGTATGCTTTACACAGCATAGAAGGGTGATGTCACAGCACAAGGGCAATATAACAGGGGAAGAGGTGAAAGTAATCCACCTCCCACGACCACGCCGGCAAGGACAGGACGTTTAAAAGACGTGTTGTTGATGGAGGACATGTGGACCTTTTTCAGTCCTACGCATCGCATCAGCCCTTCGGGATCCACCCTCAGAGAACGACTTGACCGACAGGTAGCAGACTACCTCGCATTAACTGCAGATATCGACACTCTGAGGAGCGATGAACCCCTTGACTACTGGGTATGCAGGCTAGACCTGTGGCCTGAGCTATCCCAATTTGCAATTGAACTTCTGGCCTGCCCCGCTTCAAGTGTCCTGTCAGAAAGGACCTTCAGTGCAGCAGGAGGTTTTGTCACCGAGAAGAGAAGTCGCCTAGGGCAAAAAAGTCTAGATTGCCTCACCTTTATAAAGATGAATGAGGGATGGATCCCAAAGGGACTGACACTGGGCGATACATTCGACTGAAAAAGGCCTGATGAGATGAGCTGCCTTCGGCTAAAAATGGTCCACACGCTGCTGTATGTTATCTGTGAATTCCGGATGAGTTGCGTGAATTATCCGCCACCAACTAGGGTTCAAGAAGACGCAATGTTTTATGGCACTTTCTGCCTGGGGAACAAAGGTCAATTTTTCTGGCCGCTGCAACAGCAGCGGCTGCAACAATACCTAATTTTTGAATTGCATTTTTTATGTCAGAAGGCGTACGGCATGTAATGAAAAAGAAAGCATTACAATGAAGACATTTTGTTAAAATTAGGTGGCTAGGCCTTATTTTTTTTACTTTTTTGGTTAATACATTTTCTTTTTTTTTACTGTGATTGCAATTTTTAAGAGAAACCTAAGACATGGTAAAACAGACAATAGTAAAGAGTATATCAGCAGTTAACACCAAAGTCCTATTATCTATCATCACTCCAGCAGTAGCTTATTATTTACAATATCTAACCTGCTCAATCGCCCTTGGTTTACCCTAGGGAAGGCTTCAGTAGGCGACCTCTCCTTTCCTCGGATGATTTTGTCTCCGGTTGCTTCTGAAGTGTCTCCTCCAGGGCTCCCCCACTCCGGTCCTTCCCCCTGAGTCGCTTCAACCATTAACAAATGTTTTATTATATTAGGGGGGCACTAAATGGGGATGTTATCCAGGGATCCCAAATTGTCTGGAACTGGGTGATTCTATCCAAGACTACATGGTTAAATCTCTCGTTGAGCAGTAAATAGTTGATTTTTTTTATTAATTCCTGAAAGTTTTAATTTGGGGGTTTCCAACTACTAGCTATGTGTATTTTTTCTTTAAAAAAATATTTTATTAGGTCAATCTTAAACATTTTAGAAGCTAGTAAGCATGTTTCTTCCCATAGTCTTATGACTGCCGAACACTCCCACCAGACATGAATAAATGTAGCCTCATTACCACTGTTCCTAAAACATGAGCTGCTCCGTTTTGGATCCCATTTATTAGCTTAAAAGGAAAAATATATGTCCTGTGTAGGACCTTTATTGAAGTCTCAAGCAGACTATAATTTAAAGATCCCCTACTTAAGCCTCGACAACTTTTATCCCATGTGCTGTCTGCCAACTCGGTGCCCAAATCCCTCTCCCAGGCTTTGGTATAGTCTGGTTTGTTTGCCCATGAGTTTTCATTAAATAGTTCATACATGAGGCTAATAATACCAGACTGAAAGGGGGAACCCCTACATTTTTTGAGTAGCCAGGTGTTTCTTTGGGGGTTTCCCCTACCACTTATCGTATATATAAAATGATGTATCCTGCAAAAATTATAGTATTCAGCCAGGGGTAAATTGTATCTATCTCTCATCCACTCAAAGGTCATTATTTTGTCATCATGCCACCATGGACCAACCCTTCGTAGGTTCTGAGACTTCCACCAACTGAGAGAGCTTTCCGGAAGATGTATCTTAAAGTGGGGATTGGGTACGATAGGGATAAGATCTGATACCCGAGTGTACAGTTTTTGTGTCCAGTTCATCTCCATCCATATTTTTAATGAGTGCTTAATCAACGGGTTTTTCAAGTTTCTCAAAAAAGTATACAGGCCTGGAATCCATATTACTGTATCCCATGTATAAGGTGACATGCTTACATTTTCCATAAATACCCAGAGCGGCTGATGTGTTTTGGAGAATGCGCCAGAGGAATGAAAGCCAGCTGCGCTGCCTTGTAATACAGTATGAGATTCGGGTCCCTACCCTATTTTGGAAAGACTATGAGGTCGGCCTGATTCAATTAAGGGGGCATAGGTTCTCCATTTAGTATAGCGTTAAACAAAGATGTTAGGTGCGGGGGTAAGCAAGGGCTCAAATTTCTTATAGTACAGATGATTAAAACCGTCTGGCCCTGGGGACTTGCCAAATTTAAGATCTTGGATTGTAGATTTAACTTCCTCTTGGGATATGTCTAGGTTCAAGCTGTCCAATTGAGGTACAGGTATTTTGTGGACTTCTTGCTGTAGTAGGAAGGACTCTATGTCAGATCCGCTGCAGTGGGATTGGGATGAATATATGGTCTGATCGAAGTTTTGAAATGTTTCTTGGATAGCATTGGGGCTAAAGGAGGTTTGGCCATCAGGTAGTCTAAAGATACCGTATATTATGTCCTCTCTTGGGGGGTAAAGACACTAATAATTCCTCCAATAAAATTCTGCTTTTTTTTTGTGGGCAAGGTCCCTGGTTAGCCCCTTGGGTTATCTGTTAAAAAGAGTGGTGCAGAGACTGTGGGGGCTGTTAGCCTCCTTGTCCCCGTATGGCCGTTTAGAATCCCTGCTGCTGCATGTCAGGAAGAGGAGGATACCAATCACAACAGGCATCCCAGGGTGCTCGTTGTTACCTATCTGGTACCCGTGGTGTTGTACGTGGCTGGGGGGAAGAACATATCTTCAGCGAGATCACTGAGGACGAGGAACGGGACATGACTAGCTCGGCATCCAACCTTGTGCAAATGGGGTCTTTCATGCTGTCGTGCCTGTCGCAGGGCCCTCGTATAAAAAGGCTGAAGGGGAACGACCTGTACTGGGTGTGCACGCTACTAGACCCCCGGTATAAGCAGAAAGTGCCTGATTTGTTACCAAATTACCGCAAGTCAGAAAGGATGCAGCAGGTCCAAAACAAATTAACAAGTATGCTTTACACAGCATATAAGGGTGATGTCATAGCACAAGGGCAATATAACAGGGGAAGAGGTGAAAGTAATCCACCTCCCACGACCACGCCGGCAAGGACAGGACGTTTAAAAGACGTGTTGTTGATGGAGGACATGTGGACCTTTTTCAGTCCTACGCATCGCATCAGCCCTTCGGGATCCACCCTCAGAGAATGACTTGACCGACAGGTAGCAGATTACCTCACATTAACTGCAGATATCGACACTCTGAGGAGCGATGAACCCCTTGACTACTGGGTATGCAGGCTAGACCTGTGGCCTGAGCTATCCCAATTTGCAATTGAACTTCTGGCCTGCCCCGCTTCAAGTGTCCTGTCAGAAAGGACCTTCAGTGCAGCAGGAGGTTTTGTCACCGAGAAGAGAAGTCGCCTAGGGCAAAAAAGTCTAGATTGCCTCACCTTTATAAAGATGAATGAGGGATGGATCCCGAAGGGACTGACACTGGGCGATACATTCGACTGAAAAAGGCCTGATGAGATGAGCTGCCTTCGGCTAAAAATGGTCCACACGCTGCTGTATGTTATCTGTGAATGCCGGATGAGTTGCGTGAATTATCCGCCACCAACTAGGGTTCAAGAAGACGCAATGTTTTATGGCACTTTCTGCCTGGGGAACAAATGTCAATTTTTCTGGCCGCTGCAACAGCAGCGGCTGCAACAATACCTAATTTTTGAATTGCATTTTTTATGTCAGAAGGCGTACGGCATGTAATGAAAAAGAAAGCATTACAATGAAGACATTTTGTTAAAATTAGGTGGCTAGGCCTTATTTTTTTTACTTTTTTGGTTAATACATTTTCTTTTTTTTTACTGTGATTGCAATTTTTAAGAGAAACCTAAGACATGGTAAAACAGACAATAGTAAAGAGTATATCAGCAGTTAACACCAAAGTCCTATTATCTATCATCACTCCAGCAGTAGCTTATTATTTACAATATCTAACCTGCTCAATCGCCCTTGGGTTACCCTAGGGAAGGCTTCAGTAGGCGACCTCTCCTTTCCTCGGATGATTTTGCCGCCGGTTGCTTCTGAAGGGTCTCCTCCAAGGCTCCCCCACTCCGGTCCTTCCCCCTGAGTCGCTTCAACCATTAACAAATGTTTTATTATATTAGGGGGGCACTAAATGGGGATGTTATCCAGGGATCCCAAATTGTCTGGAACTGGGTGATTCTATCCAAGACTACATGGTTAAATCTCTCGTTGAGCAGTAAATAGTTGATTTTTTTTATTAATTCCTGAAAGTTTTAATTTGGGGGTTTCCAACTACTAGCTATGTGTATTTTTTCTTTCAAAAAATATTTTATTAGGTCAATCTTAAACATTTTAGAAGCTAGTAAGCATGTTTCTTCCCATAGTCTTATGACTGCCGAACACTCCCACCAGACATGAATAAATGTAGCCTCATTACCACTGTTCCTAAAACATGAGCTGCTCCGTTTTGGATCCCATTTATTAGCTTAAAAGGAGTAATATATGTCCTGTGTAGGACCTTTATTGAAGTCTCAAGCAGACTATAATTAGCCTCCTTCTCCCCGTGTGGCCGTTTAAGATCCCTGCTGCTGCATGTTTCAGCTTTATTAAGGTGTAATTGTACAGCATTTGACTCAAGTAGCTGCCTGTGCTGGGTCAGTTTGGCTTAATTGCTGGGCTCTTTTCCTGCCAAGATGGCGACCGTCAGTCCATGGGCCTCTTCACTACCTTTGTCCCCGCTTGTGTGCTTATTTGGGATGGCCCCCCTTTATATCTCTGGCCCGTGGCCTTGTAAGGGTCGCCCCCTCAATCTCTGAGTGTGGATATGCAGGGATGGGGCGTTGAATCAGGCCTACCTTCTTCTCTGCTCGCTGCAAGATCAACAATATCTAATTTTTCAGGCATGTGTAGATGCCTAATTTTTCTGGCCTCTGGTGCTGCACTGTGGCTTCAACAACCAAACCCTCAAAAAAGGCACATAACAGGGATTAAACTGATAGGAGTAGTACTACTTAACACACCACTCATATCTGGTGTAACAGTAGTGTACATTTAAAACAAAAAAAAATTGTACTGTAATAGATTGCATAGCAGTTAGTTGTCTGCAAGCGTGTGTGTCAGACCTACAGCGTCTACTCTACCAACTTCTGCAAGTGCACAGTGCCACTCATATCTGTTGTCACAGTAGCTTGCATGCATAGTACCGATCTGTCAAAACCTGTAATGATGAATGAGGTCTAGAGTAGCATGGGTCCCTTATCCTCTACAGGTTGAGACCTAATGTTTGGGTGACTCCAGACCAACACGAGTAAAAGCAGCACACAAACTCAAAGCCGCCATCCTCCTCCTGGAGCAGCATCATAAGCCACATCAACCACTGCTGTCCTCCTTGCTCTCTCTCAACCATCCGCCACTCCGTCTCTTGCCTTGAGCAGTTCCTGCTCATCTGCCCATAGTCAGGTGCCTGTAAAGGACATGTTTGAGCGTAAGAAGCTAATGTCACAAAGTGCCCCAAAATTGAAGTGATACGACCAACAAAGCATCTTTTTCCATCTCCTGGTTCTAAAAATCCAGGCCTTATACACACCCCCTGATAGGTGACGTAACAAGTATTAAACTGATAAGAGTAGTACTTACAAACACGCCACTCCTATCTGGTGGCACCTTTGACTGCACGTGCCGTGCCCCAAAATTGAAGTGATACGACCAACAAAGCATCTTTTTCCATTTCCTGGTTCTAAAAATCCAGGCCTTATACACGTCCCCTGATAGGTGACGTAACAAGTATTAAACTGATAAGAGTAGTACTTACAAACACGCCACTTCTATCTGGTGGCACCTTTGACTGCACGTGCCGTGCCCCAAAATTGAAGTGATACGACCAACAAAGCATCTTTTTCCATTTCCTGGTTCTAAAAATCCAGGCCTTATACACACCCCCTGATAGTTGATGTAACAAGTATTAAACTGATAAGAGTAGTACTTACAAACACGCCACTCCCATCTGGTGGCACCTTTGACTGCTCGTGCCGTGCCCCAAAATTGAAGTGATACGACCAACAAAGCATCTTTTTCCATCTCCTGGTTCTAAAAATCCTGGCCTTATACACACCCCCTGATAGGTGATGTAACAAGTATTAAACTGATAAGAGTAGTACTACTTAACACACCTTATAATAATGCAGAGAGAGACAACGCAGTGAGAGGAGTCTGAAGAAGAGGAGTCAGACGAGGAAGTGCCTTTGAGGAGGTGGAAGACCAAACACAGCAGGCGTCCCAGGGGGTTTGCTGTCACCTTTCGGGGACCCTTGGTGGCTGAGTGGAGGAAGAGACCTTCAATGACATCAGTGAGGACAAATAACGGGACATGGCTAGCTTGGTATCAAACCTTGTGCAAATGGGGAGTTTGCGGTTGTGCAAATGGACTGTTTGCGGTTGTTTGCGGTGCGTTAAACTGGGAGTTTGGTCTGTCACTGTGAAGCGGGCCTAACCCTTACACTACCTGATCGATACAACATCATACCTGATGTTTTAAAGCACGTTATTCCAAACAATTTAGGAATGTTAGGTAATTTATGCCCTTTATGGCTTAAAACCAGACTCTGCATCAACTATGTAATTTTCCATGGGAGTTTTGCCATGGATCCCCCTCCGGCATGCCACAGTCCAGGTGTTAGTCCCGTTGAAACAACTTTCCCTTCACTATTGTGGCCAGAAAGAGTCCATGCCGGTTTTAAAATTCGCCTGCCCATTGAAGTCTATGGCGGTTCGCCGATGTTCGCCGGTTCGCGAACATTTGCGGCGGTTCGCGTTCGCGGTTCGCGAACCGAAAATGTTATGTTCGCGACATCACTATTTGTCAGTAAAGTTACAAGGCTTTTGATTACGAGAAATGCTGTGTTAAGTAATATTATGTTTTCCAACCCCACTGCAACCAATGAGAAGACACAGGGACTCCCTTCATGGCTGTGATGTGAATTCCTGGGAATATTCTTCTCTGCTCATGCCCAATAATCCGCTTCCTTGCTCACACCTAATTGTCCCTGTCCCCACTTTATCATTCCTTTTACATAACCATGGGGGTCTCAATGAACCCAGTTAGACCCCATGAGAGCCCCTAAATGTTAACCGTCACCAGTGGGGGCTCTAACTGACCTGCTCAGAGAGTTAACACCAATGCCACAGGAGTCCTATAAGAACCGCCTAATCAGCGGTTCATGGTTTGTCCTTGCGGGACCTCCATGATACCTATACTAGCAGTACATGTCATGTGAGGACCATCTTGTCACATAATGAAAATCTGATGGGACTCTGTGTCATGAAAAGTTAAACCCTACCACAGAGGTCCTTTTATAACCTCTGTAACATCTAAAGGGCCCCAATGCTATCCCTATTAACCCCTTATATACCATGGGAGTCAAGATAAAGCCAAATGCTATCTAAATAAACTCTTAAAAGCCACAGGTGGTCTTTATAGATCCCTATGTTACCCTAAAGTTAACCCCTGCTGTGCCAAAAAGCAATAAATTACAATAAATTAAAGGAGCTCATCCTCTGCAAATGTATATTGCCACACTTTGAGCCTTAATCAATTGCAAGGCCGCAAATTAGGGTATGTAGGCCGTAAGTCTGCGGGACTTCTGCGAGCCTGCAGCATTCGTGACTTACGGTGCTATTCAACTCGGCAAGTTAGGGGCTGATAATGAAATTCGTAAACCATGCTATCCATGTAACATTTTGGAGATGTGAACATAATCAATTAAGCAAGCCTGTAACTCTAGAGTTGGAAACAGACAATAAAAATGCAACCCGTCAACATTACGTCAGTGAAACATGCAGCCCTTTTAAATTACCCTAACGTGTCATACCAGTAAAGCAAGCCGCGCACGACTTGTGGCTTAAATCAATGCTGCTATGAAATTGCAACGAATTTCCAAAGACACCATGGTCCGTAACCCACAAATGGAGGCCAAAACATTACAGCCTTCAAATAGGACCCGTAAAGGGTTTACAGACAACTTTTAAACAATGTAAAGGGCAATATAAACACACCAGTGCACTTTAAAATATAAGGAAACATGGAGAGGAATTACAATTACTTGCACAATAATACCCAAATAAAAAATAGGCAATAAAAAATATTTTATTTTTATCATATGCTGGAATGGTCCTGCACATGCTAATATGAAAAGCCAAGCTGCAACTTGCAGAAAGCAATTAAAGACACACTACCTGACTAATTAGCAATTTAAAAACATGAAACTCATGCCATATTAACCCCTTTCCCACTCACAAAGGCTCTATAGTGGCCCCTAAAATATCAATATAATTGCATATACATCTCACTCATTACATCTACATTTGGGAACACAAATAGTGGCCATATTTCACTGACACATCACATAGATCAAGTACCCGGGGAACATTTTATTATTTGTTGTTCAGTCCTTCAGTCGTGCCCTACTCTATGTGACCCTATGGATTTCAGCACATTCAGCTAGGTCTCTGCCTTTGTTTTTCCACAAGATTTGCATGCCACAGATACTAGAGTGGGTTGCCAGTTCCTTCTCTAGTGGATTGCGATTTGGGCAACATACACCACACTAATTTACTATACCACATCAGAAAGGACAGCAAACGCACATGGAGGCTATGCAGAGGCACAGGATTCAACAGCCAACTTACCTCCATCAGGGTAATCTCTGCTGCGCCCATCTTGGAAGGTCCAACGCCATTGCTGGTGGCCATGTGCCATGATGTATACCCATTACCATTTGGTGACCTCCCATTATGTTTACTATTCATCAATTTACATTAGTGTGGATTGCTAAGTGGTGGTAGTGAAGGGGCTTGTGTACCAGAATGAAGCTGTGAGCTATACCATGTAGGGCCAGTGTAGGTGGGCAGGTGATAGCAGAGAGATCAGACAAATCACAGTCTACTAAAAGAGCAACTGGCAACCCACTCCAGTATCTTTGGCCTCCAAGCCTTGTGGAAAAACACATTCAGAGACCTAGTTTAATGTACTGCAGTCCATAGGGTCACAGAGAGTCAAATAATAAAATGTTCGCCGGGTACTTGATATATGTGATGTGGTGGTGAAATATGGCCACTATTTGTGTTCCCAAATGTAGATATAATGAGCGAGCTGTATATGCAATTATATTGATATTTTAGGAGCCCCAATAGAGTCTTTGTGAGTTAGAAAGGGTTAATATGGCACAAGTTTCATGTTTTTGTATTGCTATTTAATCAGGTAGTGTATCTTTAATTACTTTCTGCATGTTGCAGCATGGTTTTTCCTATTGGCATGTGCATGACCATTACAACATGTAAAAAAAAATAATATTTGTAAATCCATTTTTATTATTGGGGGATTATTGTGCAACTAATTGCATTCCAACATAGGCTAAGTAGTGGTGGTGGTGAAGGGGCTTATGTGGGCCAGTGTAGGTGGGCACGTCATAGCAGAGAGGTCAGACAAATACCAGTACACTAAAGAAGGAACTGGCAACCCACTCCAGTGTCACGTGTCATATTCATTTTAGGCCCTCAGGGGAATGTTCATACTCCACAGTATCATTATTGGACTTTGCCTCTGCATTAACCCTTTATTATTATTATTATTATATTTGATATTTATTATTATATGATATCTAATGCTATGACAATTATTTTTTTAATATGTTTTTATCTATTGCATGTTAACTACGGCTCATTCATTTATATCTATAGGAATGCGGCACTAATGTGATGCATGTGGATGTCCAAAACCCCAACCATTGAAAACACACTGACACGGTTAGAACGGCTTAACAAAGCTTTATTTAATACACAGAGCACAATCAGAAACAGTCAAGACTGTGCATTAATATCATGGGTGTGGTGTGGACGGGTCCTGAGAGAGCAAGAGGCTATTATTGGGAAAAAGGGGATACCTACAGGAGGTAATTTTGTAGTCTAGAATAAGCATGATGCATAGCACCTACCAGGGTCACATGTGGTCACTACACCACTGCATCTGGAATCTGATGAAAAAAGGATCATCAGAAATCACTCCATTTAATTGAAGAAACCATTAATGTACATAGAACTTACAATTTGTCTAGATCTGTTCAATGAAACAGATGATTCAACCTCTGGACTGTGTAATCCAATCCAGTTTCACACAGTGTGGTGACAAAAAAATTGAAAAAATAAAAAAGTGGTCAACTAAAAAAAGGCGGAGGAGGATAAAAAAAACAAATCAACATACATGTACAGTACAGTGCTAAATACTGTACCAGTATACCAACTCACCTGATTCTCATCTGCAAGCATTACTAACTATCAGCTAGGTCTCTGGATAATCAGTAATATGGGAAAATACCCATTAAAACGGAGAGGACATAAAAGTCAGCAGCCAAATTCAATGTTACTTACATAAGACCCAATGATCTGTTCTCAGACCGATATTGAGGTCAGGATCACATGCTTCACTAGTGAATATATTAATGCTGGCTGTCATTAACATGCCATTGTGAGACTTTGCAAGTCCACTGCAATAGCGGTATTAGTCTACATGTAAGCTAACAACAATCGTGTCTTAGATATCTGGATATATGATAGCTTTAATATTGTGCAAGCTACATGTTAAGGGGGCTGTCATTAAAGGAATGTCTTCCTGAGAGGCACTGGAAAAACCTTACACCTCATACATTTACTCCACAATACTTGCAGTTGCAGAAGATGCCTTCATGGACCTGAATTGTACCTAAAACCAACAAAAAAAAGGAAAAACAAAAGAAACCTAAAAAATAAGGCCTGAAAAAATCATAGGGATTGCAGCATCTCTTCTCAACAGAATTCCTCAGTGATCATCAGTTGATGACATGTTACAGAGAAGAGGATAATGGACCATGTGGTGGGACGTAACCATCTGCATACAAAATATCACCATCACATAGACCAAGATACAATATTTTATAGCCAGGATAGATTAGGTTAACATTGTGACCAATAGATTGTCACTGAAGAGTGCTGTTGAGAAGGCACAAACATGTACGAAGGCTCTATGTCCTCCTCCACCCAGTCACAGGGCCCACATGTTCCGTGGCCAGAAGCCGTCTCCCTGCTGGTGTTGGTGGTTGTGGTGAGTGGGTAGATTGCAGCACCACGAGTGGCGGGGGTGGAGGCATGGTGGGAGGAGAGGTGGAGCAGGGGCTTGGTGATGCCCTATCCTTAGCAGCCTGGCCAGGTAGCTCTTAGTCATTAGACGATGCCTCCTCTCATCCCTAGAGTGCCTTGCCAGGCTGCGCATTACCTCTGCATGATTGGCAGAGATACTGGCCTGGATCCCCCGCAGACAGTCCATCTGCTGACGCATAATGGCCAGCATCTCCACCTGCAAAGCCTGGCTTGGTGGTGACAGTGGTAGTGGGGATGGAGGTCCTTGGTTGCAGGGCTGGGTAAAGGAGGTGACAGGGATGGAGTGGGGAGGGTCTGGGGCCCAGCTTGAGCCAGAGGTGATACAGCCTGTGGTGTCAGTGTGACCCGTGATTGTGGCGGCCAGGCCAGCGTACTGTTGTGTGGGGAAGGAAGTGGTGGCTGGCTGGCCGGCAAGTTGGAAGGCCCCAGTGAAATCCACAGTCTTTCGAGGAGGGGATTGTGGAGTAAAATCCCAGAGGTGTAAATCCAGGGGGTGACTCCACCACCAAAATGACCCCCGCCTCCTCTGAGCCAGGGCCCTCTGAACCTCCTTCTTCCTCCTCCACCTGTGCTGGACCCAGATCTCCTCCTGGATGCTGAGAGATAGAAGACAGAGGCACATGTCATTAGTATGATGAATAATACATTGTTATGTGTTCATTCAGAACTAGCTGACATCTTGGCTTGAATCTGGATGATTCTTCTAATTACAACTCATATTAGCTATCATATGCTAGATTTGATCTATTCTATTGGTTCATGGTCTTGATCGTTCTTGGCTCCTAATGCTATCTTGAATCTGGCTGTGGTCTGTAACTGCATAAGCTGCAGTGGGTACACCAATACATGAACTCTCTATTGGTTGATTACTGTTGTGGTACCCAGGAATGACAGTGATTTGTCAGCTTCATGGATTTAATGACACATCCATCTATCCCTTGTTAATTCCATGGAGCTGACATGTCAGTATCCTTCTTGGTCATCATGTACATGTGTAGTGTGTGTGATGCACATGTGTTGGCATGTTGGTGTATGTGATATTCACCTGGCATGGAGGCTGGGTCCTGTTGGGCCACTGGGCCTGAAGCTCCAGCGGCGGTCTAAGAAGGTCCCTTGGGACCCTCTCCCACTCATTATTGGTCACACTGCGGTCTCTGTCCTCCTTAGCCATCATCCTCCTCACCTTGGCCCTGATGTCATCAAAGCGGTGCTTTATAGACCCTTACATCCCTTTGCTTACCACCGTAACCTCTGCTGCTATCTCAAGCCAAGCTTGAGCCCCCCTGCGACAATGGCCACGGATAGCACCAAGGAGGACCACATTCTCATGGTGCGTATTGTTGTGGGCCCTGTGCTTGCCCCTAGCCTCTTGCCCTCTCAAATTTCAATGGGGACCTTTGCTTTCCTGACCTGTCCCTGGGGCCTGTCCCTTCCCTGAACTATCCCACCCCATGGGATCAGGCCCCTTCCCCTCTGATTCTCTTATAGATGTGCCTGATGCTCGGGCCCCGCTTCCACCACCCACCACTGCACTCTCCTCCTCCTCTCCTTCTTCCTCCAACGTATGATTTGATGGTTATGATGTGAACTACACTAGAATCATTTACCTATTTTGAAACCTGACATTTTGGCAATTATTTTGTAAGCAACTTTTTAAATGTTAATAAAATGAATAAATGTTATTACTACACCAGCAGTTTTGCTCTCCTCCTTTCCATTAGGTTTACAAAAATGCCATGCTGCTAATACTAAAGGAATAGACATTTGGAACTGTATGAAAGGCAGAAAGGTACAAGAAGCTTTCTTCTATGCAGTTGATTTTTGTCTGTTTTTTGTAGTGCACCATATATTTTGGGTGGGGTTTCTTCCTGGCCCCAAGTAGAGGATCATTAGCTTTAATCAAACAAGGATCATTGAATTCAATCAGACAAGACAGCAATTAATGATTTCAAGTAAGTTCTATTCTACATTGATGTGCATACACACCAGGGCTCAAGAGAGGATTCAGGGTGTTGCTTTGCTTTGCTGGATCCTTAGGGGGTAAATTATTAATTAACTTATTACAAGTTTTCCTTTTTATGTTATCTTAAGCACAGACTTTATGTAATATTTGTTTTTTTACTGTAGGTTTTTTTTTTCTTGTAACATTAGGTTAGATTTTTTAGCTTTAGTTAGATAATGGGGAGGCAGTGTTAGGGACTTCGGGAGTCTGTATGAGAGGTACTATAAATTACCATAACTGGATATTTGTAAAAGCAAAGCAGTAGCCAGGCACAGAAAATCAAATGAATGGCACTAAAATTAAAATACAAACCTATTTATAAAATAATGAAGGTTAATGAGTAGTTGTATTTTTTGGAAATACTTACATTTATGAACAGTTTAATCACACTTTAATATGCATGTTCAAACAATTCATAAGAAAGTAAAATATGTCTTTATATAACAATGATTGTTTTTGTATTTGATTTACTATAACAAGTATATATTAATTTTCTATTTGATGTACATTTTAGAAATCTACTAAGACTGGATATAATATATTGTACAGTATATAGTATTTTATTTTTAAACAAGTAAAATATTAAAACAAAAATAAAAGGTTTATTTATCTTTAGTTAGGTTATGAGCTAAACACATAAGCCAAACAGGTCTGTATATCATAAGAGAATAGATGTCAATCACTATTCACTTGGAAATCCCAATGCTGTTTGGTGGTTCAAATCATATCTGGTTATTTGATCATTCTGACTTTTATCTTGACTTGGGCTGGCATAACATTTAATGATGATAAAGGGCAGCCATCTGGTAATTTTTATCCCATGTCACTGTTAAACACAGTAATGTTACAGATGTTTTTGCCTCTAAGATTAGTTTTGGCCTATTTTGCATACTGCTTGCTAATACCTTGGCTCAACTATCTCTGCAATGTAGTTCATTTGAATGTTTCACCATTTGTTGTTCAGATTTGTCAGTAGAGCAGTCACTTTTTTGTATCTACAGGTCCATCACTGGAAGTTTGGCAATTGAGAATTTTATGTTGTCTATGATGATTTATTAATGGCTATGAGTTGGAATGTTGTGCCACAGTTTTTTTTTGTTTTGTTAATAAGATCATTAATATGGATTTTATTTAAAAAAAAATGTCATCCTCCCCTGTGTTCCTTCTAGTTGAACACTATGAGCCTCATTCAATTGAGCTTTTGGGAGATCCGGGCTTCGGAAATGTAGCCCGCAAGTTATTTTGCAATTCAATTGGCGTCTTTTTGCGGGCTCCAATCGAGTTATGGGCTACGGACTCCAACTCGATGCAATGGTTAACATCGCAAATTAATGCCCCTTCAAGCCTTTGATCTTTTACAGCCGCTAAAATTGCAAATTGCTATTCCATTGCTCTGATTCCCCCTCACTAACCACCCTGTCAGGCCTGCAAATGGCACAAAGTTGAATCACAAATTAAAGGTACCAAGGAGGATTCACAAATGGCTTAATGACATGTCCGGAGCACTTGAAAAGCAAGTAAAAAATCAATACTGTATTTTTAATAAAATGGAAAGTGATGTGAGGTCTCAGAATTCTCAAGCTTGAAAATCGGCCCATAAAAATACTTCATTTCATGTTTAATTTCCGTGTTATATCGATCACGGCAATCAATGTGTTAATACATATAATGGAACTTGCTTGTAATAGAAAATTATATTTACGGTTTTATCGATATTGCATTACATCTGGATTGTGGATCTGACCTCAACCAGTAATTCAAGCGGGTAGGACTTTGAAATCAAAACTCCATTTTACATAGACATAATGATGATGATGATCTCTGTTTCCATTGGCTGTTTCTATCGCGGGAGTAACAACCTTGCTTGATTGATCATGTTCAAGCTCACAAAAGCTACATACGATGGCATGGTTTCCGAATTTCGCTATCGGCCCTTAACTTGCAATTGAATAGCTCCATAACTTGCGAACGCTGCAGGCTCACAGACATACAACCTATACCTCCACAACTTGTGCTTCCTAATTGAGGCTCAGTGTTTTACTTAACTGGCAGACTTTTTAGATATTGTAAAATTCTCTGCTATTTTAAAAACGTGTTCTCCTCATCCTCACTCCACCTAATTGTCAGTGTTAATATTTAATGACGATTATATATATATATATATATATATATATATATATATATATATATATATATATATATATATATACACATTTTTAAATATGCTTCTTAGCTCTTTAGTGATCTCTCTACAACAATTAGAATGACTTCCTAATCATTTGATTCAGGATAATGTCTGTTCTAACTTATTTGCAAACAATGCAGTTTGATTGGCAGTAGCATTTCTCAAAAGACCTTTAGAACCATTACCTCAGTACCTCAGAAATGCCATTTTTAAACATTTATCACTAGATGCTGACAATAGGCAAATAATTGTGAGGCAGTGTGATAGCAACTGAAATATTCACACCTTCTTTCATCAGTGACATGTTCTGCTGGTTTATGCTTGACATAGTAGACAAGTTAAGATTGTTCATTGAAAAAAAGGGAACAGATGCAAAAACATTACACTACACATGCCCAATAGAACATTGACAGCTGTCAGCACGTAAAAGCTCAGAGCATGGCAATGATTGTGCTTTTTGTGGAAAAAATTTAATTTTGCTGAAAGGGCAAGAACATATCTTCCTGGAGAAGTTGTATGTTTTCCCTTATATTGCTGTATTCTGTTTCAGATAGCAATTAAAGTAAAACAGTAACATTTCTTATTTTTAATTCACCACCATCACCAAAATATAGAGATTCAAAAACAATATAAACTGTAGAATGCATATTTTAATTATAATATTAAATAATGGATCAGTATTCAAAGAGAAACAAAAACTGCTGATAGATCAGTTATTATTATTTCGTATCACTATATATGGGTTGAGTACAAAGAAAAAAATAATATTAACACATGGCAAAAATGAAGGACCTTGTTTTTGAGCTTAAAATCTTCCCAAAGCACCTTCTAAGATTTTAACTAGCAAACTTACAATTTAAAGGGAGCAGGTACATGGACAAGGATAGCAGTAAGGGATTTGAACTGTCCAAAAAGGGAGTGACAGATGTAAGAGAGAGTGTAGAGTCAAATGAAAAGTTTGCCTGTTAGAAAATATGCAAGGTTGGGAGAATGTTTCCAATAAGTAGGAAAGAGTAAAAAGTTATCCATTCTTTAGTACTGACAGTGATGTGTACGATTACCTGCTGACCAGAGGGTGAGAGTAAAGTTACAAGGAGCAAGGGATAATGAGGCATGGGAGAACAGTAAAGAGTTAATTAAAGATGATGTATCTGTAGCAGCTGAATGAAACACAGGTGATAATTCAGAGACTTAAACCATAAAAGATCAAGAATTATGGGTGGGTGGGTGTAGACAGAGTATGTGGGAGAGAAAGAGGTTCCAGGTCAGAAGCAGGGGGTATGAGATGTGTCTGGCTCCTTGATCTAAAGGAAAAAGGAATTAATGTATATACTCAAGTATAAGCAGACTTTTTCAGCCCATTTTTTATGCTTAAAAAGCCCCCCTCAGCTTATACTCAAGTGAGGGTCCCAATTACCTGTTCTCCGGTGCAATGCAGGTGTTCCTCCTCCTCCCTCCTCTACCTCATCTTCCATAGTCCTCCTCTTCCCCAACCTCCTCCTCAGTAACTGCTGCATTTCCCACCCTACGCTTATACTTGAGTCAATAAGTTTTCCCAGTTTTTTGTGGTAAAATTAGGTGCCTCGGCTTATATTTGGGTCGGCTTATACTCGTGTATACTGTATACGCTAATTGACAAAGCAATACTGTTTAATATGTGACAAGCATTGATCATGAAAACTTAATTTACCAGGTAATGATGCCTGTCTTTTGTCCCACGTGGGTTTTTTGCTTCTGTTTGGATAACGAGAGGTGTGTGTCTCGAAAAGTTGTCACTCTGAAATATTTGTCCATGAGAGACTCTCTCAGTCCACCAGTAAATTTATTTGATTAAGTCCTGTTCAGTGCTGACTATTGTTGATGTATGTATGTGTATGTATATATATATATATATATATATATATATATATATATATATATATATATATATACATATACATATATATATATATATACATATACATATACATATACATATACACTGTGACAAGGACGGCCGCGTAGAGCGGTGGTTTCTTGAATTAGGAACAGATACGTCCTTGTAGTGCAGCAAACTGGTTTATTACGAAACAAAAACAAAGTGTAGCAGTAACTCTGCTTAAAAAATGAAAACAAACATCTGCATTTACATACTAACTGTCACGCAGGAACGCCCTGACTATACCTGCGCAGCTTATCCGCAACAGGGCCAAAACTCTACTCCACGGTGTCTTCAGGACGGAGCTCCAACTCCGTTGTATTCAGAAAGGAGTAATTTCAAGGAAATAGCGCCACCTAGTAGCAAGGAGTAATTTACTTAAACTAGCGCCACCTAGTGGCAAGGACACCGGCCTGCCCTACTCTCCGACTGTCCTCCCCCCAGGGCAGTTATTCAGAGTACTCAGGTACTCAAACAGAAGAAAAAAAAAAGTCACATTAGTAATGCTCAGTCTTTTTCCCTGGGGGGTTCTCTTTAAGGTAATGGTCCAGTGACCAGAGGCTTTGAGATTATGGTACAGTCCTCTTTATTAAAGCAGTACAGGTCACAGCAGTTCACTATATCCCACCAGTATATGCAACAAAAGATCTTCCCTTCAACTCCAGCGGCACTGGCTCACCCAGCAGTGTACTTAGGATTGAGGTCCCCTTTGGTAAGAACTTACTGTGTTTGCAGTCTCTCACTCAGGCTCTGGTATACAGCAGGACTTTTACCTTGCAGCTCCAGGAAATCGCAGGATCCCACTCACAACGCCGATTCTCCAGAAGTTCACCTTGGTTATCTGCGCAGCATTTCAGGCAGCTGACTGTTCTCTCGGCTAGCTGCCCTTTGCAGGCTCCACACAGCTTGGCTCCTAGCTAGGCCTCAGCTTCTGGCTTCAGCTTCTACACCACTCAGGCCAGAGTCTAATTAGCAGTCTCTTCAAGCAGCACACACCCCTCCCCTTCACTGGGACTTCCTGGGTTTTTTTATAGTGTAGCACTAGACCAGGTGGAGTCAAGTGCTTTAACTCTCTGAGAGCTGGACACAAGGAGCGGTACAGCCTATAGCTTATATACCGGTCCTCTAGGATCTGACCCCGGCTTCTCCTTACATTCTCACAATACATATATATATATATATATATATATATATATATATATATATATATATATATATATATATATATAAATAAATATATATATATATATATATATATATATATATATATATATATACAAATGAATTACTTGTTGCCTATACTCTGTACGGTGGAGAGCTTCACTTACTCTTGAGCTCACCATATACTAAATGATTGTTGTGGAAAACTCAGTCCCACAAAACTACAGCACAAATCAGAATCTAAATACCAAAATAGAGGTGATCAATCAGAGAATGATCTAACCTTAACAAGTTAGTTCTATGGACATGATAACCCACTCTAAGAGGAACCTCTTTTAGCTCACTTGTGTCCTTCACAGGAAGAAATATCATGTAGTATATCAGTCTGGTCCCGCTCACTAGAGTGGTCCAGCCCTAAAATACCAGGCAATTCTACCCTGAATATGAGAAACAGCAAACCCCAGACGTACATTTCGGCCTTCACTGGGCCTCAAGCAAGGGAACAACGTCTGGAGTACCCTTTCACCCTTAGGGAGACTAATCCCTATGGGTCATTTGCATAAACAAAATACCAAAATAGAAGTGTTCAATCAGAGAAAGAACTAACCTTAAAAGGTTAGTAATATTGACATGATAACCCACTGTGTGAGCAACCTCTTGTTTTTTGTTTATACAAATCAGAATCTGCCTCACACTGATGAGAGCCATAAAGCTTGAAACAGTACTATACAGTATATGAAAGTCAGATTTTTATAACATGATTTTCTTAATTATCAACATCTTTTGATGAGTAAGACTGACTTCTGGTTTTGTGGAGTTGAAATTTTCTCCTAAAAATACACATTTGGGAGCGAGAGAGAAAACCCTTCTTCTGGTTTCCAATCCACCCACGCAGAGTTAGAACTGTAAGCATCTCCTTGCTTTATTTCAATTCAAATTCAAGGCAAGCCATTTCCCATCACAGTGATCCGAGTCTATGCTCCAACCATGGATGCTGATGAGGCTGAAGCTGTCCAGTTCTAAAAATATTCATATTCATAGATATAACACCAAGAAAATATGTTACTAACATCAAATGAGATTGGAATGCTAAAGCAGGGAACCAAAAGACACCTGGAATAACTGACACATTTGGCAGTGCAAAATGCAGCAGGTCAGAGGTTTGTAGAATTCTGTCAAGATAATTCTAAGGTCATAGCAAACACCCTCTTCCAACAGCCTCCGACATCAGACCCAAACATCTTTTTTCTTTGTTTACATTCACAGGAAAGTCAACTATGGCAAAAACTACTGAAAAGGGAAATAAAACAAATGAGGGGGAGAGAATGTTATGTGGCAGCCTGTATCTCTGGCTCCAACTTGCCTCATATTACAGTGATAATTTGGCCCCAACGTACCTAAAAAGCAGTAATGATAGCACATTAATAGCTAGATATTAAGATTCTTAGTTCAGTCATTTTAATTGTCCAAATCGCAATTACATAAGCCCGTAATGGAGCCCATAAATTTTACTGATATTTAATTGGCTACATTTTGCTACTAGCATTTGATTTGTGAGTTACAGGCTCAGAATCACTGGGGTTGTCAAAATCATAACGTTGTACTATCTCCCCCTTTGATGTTTCAAGGCTGCAAATGTTACTAGTGCTAAAAATACAAAATCGATATTCAATAACAATTCAACAAGCCCGTAATTGCCTTCTAAACGTAAATCGCAAATGTATCAAAAGTTTTTCAAAAATATTAAGGTTTCCAAATAGAACTTGCAAAAACTTTTTTCCAGACTTAAGAGTGCCCTAGCAGCATTCAAAAAGACAGTAAACCAATTTAAAACGATACAAAAGCAGGGAAGTATATCAGATTATTATGCTCAACATTCCCATTGCCACATTTGCACATAAAAACATATCTGTCCCGCTCCTCAAGTGTAAATTATCAAATAAATTGTAACATCATATACATTGCCCAAAAATGTTTGATACAGCAGTTAGCAATGGGAGATATCATCACATAGCATTCATAGAGGCACACAAGAGCAAGGAAATATATAAATCAAAATGAAATGTATACATCATGAAATACATATGAACATGAAAGGCCATGTTGAGGGCTGCAGCACCGGTAAAACAAACATTAAAATATATAATATACATTCTAAACAAATAAATAATCTGAAACTATGGTCAGTAACTTATCTCGTTTATCCTGCATCAAAAAGTGAGTATGATCAATATATGGAGCATAACATATATAAGCTGTAATGTCAAATAAATCTCAAATACCTGAAATCCACCTGCCTATTAATAGGTGCTGTATTCAACAAGCTATATAACCCCAGCCCCACCCCATGGGGATTAGAGTACAAATGTGATCCATTCTGGTCCAGAACCAACCCAGGCAACTGAATTACCACTGGCTATGCATAGTATCATGGTGGGGGATCCGCTAGGGGAGAGAGTTCCAGTGGCACAGGGACAGGGGATATAGGGGCACCTGCAGACAGAGAGGATGACATTGATGTGGGTGAACAGCTTCAGGGGGGTCCAGAACCAGAAAAACAACCAAATGATGTACTGAGGGTGGCAGATGGAAAACTGGGAGACCTTGAAGTGCTGGCTCCAGGCCAGCAATAGCCACAGGGAGGTGAGCAGGCCCATGAGCCTGTAAGGAGGCACCCAAATTATACAAGGAGAGAGGCACATTAAAATGGGTTAACTGATGTGGAAGTGTATGAGCATTTTAGGCTGACCAGTGCCAGTCTTCTAGAGCTCTATGCAGTCCTGAGGGAGGACCTTGAGCCTCTCGCAATGGACAAATAGAGCTACACTGGGAATTACATGGATGTTAGCCACAATACACTCCTCCATGCAATGGTTCTGAAAGCTACTAGATTGATCAGTTTCCCCAACACTGTTAAAGAGACCTGGAAGGTGAAATATGATTTTCATCAAGTAGAAGGTGTCCCTAACGTGCTAGGTGCTATTTATTGCACATATGTTGCATTGACACCTCCTAAAGATCAGAAAGCACTGTTCAGAAATCACAAACATTGGCATTCTATCAATGTACAAGTTGTTTGTGATGCAAACATGCGCATACAAAATGTTTTTCAGACTTCCCTGGAAATGCCCATATTCTATCGTCTGTTCAAGTCTGGTCAATTTCCATCTGTTTGGCTACTGGCTGAGTACCCATAAGTAATCATAGGCAAACACATCTTACTAAGAGAGCTTACACTAACATACAGAACATGTTTGACTGTATTGCTTTGAAGCTCAAATGTGACAAAGAGAGTAACACTACCTGAGCCATGACATCATTAATTGTTGCTGTGCATAACCCTGTGTCATATGGCCAGAAGAGTATCAAGTTCAGAGCAACATGTCCAAAAACTAACATTACATGGATCATTATGGATACTTAAATCTATTAATATATAAAAAAAAACATTTTGTTTACTTCAGGTGATGCCGTGTTGTTAACCCCTTGTGAACAATCAACAGTCATAGGCAGAGGAGAGGTACAATGCGGCCCACACAACATGCCGGAATGTAATTGAGCTAAAGATGCACTTCAAATGCTTACATCGATCTGGTGGGGCTCTACATTATACTCGAGACAAGGTTTGTCAGATCATCAATGTCTGCTGGTATCTGCACAATAAAGCAGTATAGGCCAACTGTCTGGAGGACATTGGTGAGGCGCTGCTACATTGTGAGGAAGAGCCTTTACCCCCCTCTGTTGTGGATAATGTGCAGGGGCCACAGCAATGTGCCCACCTCATTTGTGAGTACTTCACATGTAAGTATATATCTCATACAACTCTGGTATACTGTATCACAATGAGGAAAGAGAACAAACAGTCCACAGTAGAGGAGAGCTTCTTGATACAATGTCTCATGATGCATTATAGATTTACACAGGATAAACAAAAACATACTATGCTATCCATTAATGGTAAGTATGCACACATTCACTTGCACAGCATATGTACTGTCAATTCAAAACATCATGAACATAGCTAAATGGGCTTGATTATATATCCCATAATGTCAATGTATATAGGCCCAACAATCACATATATAGTTGTGAGCGTACGAGTTGTTGCTAACGCTGCGGGCTCGCTATGCGAGCCATGGCCCTGGCGAAGCGAGGGCACTGGGTGAGGGTCTCAGTTGCTGGCATGGAGCGCCGTAGGCGCTCCATGCCAGCACCTGAGGACCTCGCAAAGCGAGGGACGCAGTTGATGGCATGGAGCGCCGAAAACTACAAAGCAAATAAAGCATTTACAACCTATTCCTCAAACATCAGATGACATTTTACAAGATACAATTAAAGACACACCAAAAAAAGCAACTACAAAAAAAAAAACATTTACAACCTGTTACTGAAACCTTACAGGACATTTCAACAAAACAAGGACAACATATACCAAGAAAAGCCACGAAAAAAACTAAGCATTTAGAACCTGTTGTTCAAACATTCCATGACTTTTAACCTGATGAATATGCAAGTCAAACTCCTATATGCTTTGCAAATTGTCCTTTACTGAAGTCTTTAGCAGTAGAGGTTCATAGTTGTGGGGACATGACTACTCAATATCAGTTTTGTGAGGCTTATTATTTTAAACAGGAGAGACCCAGAGATGGACAATTTATTAGTTGCTGTCAAAAAGGCAAGTTCAAACTTCCAGAAAGGAAAGAATTTCCAATTTATTTACAAAATATTATGACTGAACCTACTTTTCCAAACTACAAAAATTTTAAGACAAACATAAGATCCTACAATAGTGCCATATCCTTTGCATCTATGGGGGCAACATTAGCTGCTAATGTACCAGGACATGGTCCTTACTGTTTTAAAGTCCAAGGCCAAATTTATCATCGTACTTCACATTTACATCCAGAGGAAGGAGAGCAAAGAAAATTTGCTCAACTATATGTCCTAGATACAATGGAAGCTGTTGACCAACGTATGCAGATGGAAGAAAATAAGAAATGCTTACCCAGTGTTTTCATAGAGCTAAATAACATTATGGACAACAATCCCTACAGTGAAGCTTACAAAAAATTGGCAGAAGTAGAAAATGAACAACTACTTCATGCACAAAGACATCAATTACCCATGCAAGGTTAATATGGTGCTTAAAAGAGACAGACATACTGATAAACGTCGTTATAACTTGCCAACATCAAATGAGGTTGCAATGGTCTTTCAGAATGATGAAGGAGAACCACCATTTCAAAGAGACATTAGAATATATCCCAGAAATGAGGAGCAACCATTTATTAATATTAATATCTTAAGTCCAAATTTAGATCCAATGACATATCCCATCTTTTTCCCACATGGAGAAGCAGGTTGGCAACCAAAATTAACCCTTCCCAGTTACCCAAATGCTAAAGCCAGAATCCAAAATAATGTTTCTATGCTTGAATTTAAAGTAGCTCAAATTGCCATTAATCCGATTTTATGTGGTGGAAAACTAACACAACAATGGATTATTGATTCATATTTGCAAGTTGAGGCAAATAATTTAAACTTTATAAAATATCAACAAGATAAACTACGTGTAGAACAATATTGTGGACTCATGGACTATGTTGCTGACGTGGCTACAAGCAGAGACATGACAGCTGGCAAAGCCATCATTTTACGATCTTCCTTTCAAGGATCTCCTCGAAATATGAGAGAAAGATACAATGATGCTATGGCTATTGTCACTAAATTTGGAAAACCAGATTTATTTCTGACATTTACATGTAATCCACAATGGCCAGAAATTACACTAAATCTACTTCTTGGACAAACTGCTTTTGATCGACCAGATTTAGTAGCCAGAGTTTTTAAGATCAAATTAAATGAATTAATACGTGACTTCACTATAAATCAGTTATTTGGCAAATGTCTTGCTTATGTATATACCATTGAATTTAAAAAAAGAGGCCTTCCACATGCACATCTTCTGATAATACTTCAAGAGAAAGAAAAATTAGATACTTCGGACAAAGTGGATGCAGTCATAGTTGCTGAACTACCAGATCCAGAACTATATGGTAGACTATATGAGATTGTTACTCATCGCATGATTCATGGACCCTGTGGAGACCTTAATCCACAATCACCATGTATGGACAATAATAAATGTTCAAAAGATTTTCCTAAAGATTTTAGAGACAAAACATATGCTAATTGTGATGGATATCCACTTTATAAAAGAAGAGAAGGAGATAGTGCCATTATTCGTGGAAAAAAAGTGGACAATAGATATGTAGTACCCTACAATCCTCATTTACTCATGAAGTACAACGTCCACATCAACGTAGAAGCCTGCACTTCCATCAAATCCATTAAATATGTCTACAAATATATTTACAAAGGCTATGATGCAGCTACTGTAGTCGTCAAAAGTACAGACAACCCTGAATGTAGTGAGTTAGTACATGATGAACTTGCATTTCATGTAGATGCTCGCTATGTCAGTGCACCAGAAGCTATGTGGCGGCTTTTAAAATTTGAAATGCATGATAGATCACATGCAGTATATAGATTAGCAGTACATTTGCCACAACGACATTTAGTCTATTTCCATGCTGGAAATGAAATGAATGCATTGGCCCAAAGTGAAGATCGTCACACTACACTAACTGCATGGTTTGCATTAAATTCCAATGATGCTCAAGCTACACAATACTTATATATTGAAATTCCATATCACTATGTTTTTGTGAATGGATTATGGAGAGCAAGAAAAACCAGAGGCAATAAAATTATTCAACGAATTTACACAGTCAGTCCAAGAGATGTTGAACGTTTTTGCTTACGGATATTACTTTTAAATGTTCCAGGAGCACAAAGTTTTGAACAATTAAGAACTGTTAATGACATTGTATATGAATCCTTCCATTTAGCTGCAAGACATAGAAACTTACTCGCTGATGATACAGAGTGGGAAAGATGTTTAGAAGAAGCAGCACAATGTCAAATGCCACGACAGATGAGAGAACAATTTGCCTTTATTTGTATCTTCTCAAATGCTCCAAATGCATTAGCTTTGTGGGAGACTTTTAAAAGTAATATGGCTGAAGACTTTATGCGGCGATACAATGAACCCATTGCACACTTAAAAGCGTTAATGGAAATCCAAGACTATTTTTAACTTATGGATTAAGTTGTGCAAGTTTTAATTTGCCTGATCCAGGTCTTATAGATTACAAAAACTTTGAAGACTATGACATTCAACTACAAGCAGAAAGAACACAAGAAAGACTTGCAACTTTAAATACACAACAATTGCAAGCATTTCATGCCATTAAAAATGCAATAGATGATGACATGGTGACAGAGCGTTATTTCTATCTTGATGGACCTGGGGGATCAGGTAAAACCTATTTGTACAATTTATTAATGAGTTCAGTACGAGCACAAGGACAAATAGCAATGGCGTTTGCCACTACTGGAATTGCTGCACTTTTATTAGAAGGTGGAAGAACTGTTCATAGTGGATTTAAACTGCCAGTGCCTATTTTAGAAAATTCTGTGTCAGATATTCGCATGACATCCTTACAAGCAAAGAAATTAAAGAAATGTAAATTAATTATAATAGATGAGGCCACAATGATGTCATGCTATGCCCTCCAATGTATTGACCATTTGCTTCGTGAAGTCATGGATAATATTTTTCCATTTGGTGGAAAGGTAATGTTGTTGGGTGGCGATTTTAGACAAACATTACCTGTTGTTGTACATGGAAATAGAACTGACATTATCGAAACCTGTATCAAGTCAAGCACAGTATGGAAACATTTTACCCATCTTCAACTGCAACAAAATATGAGATCAGAAGGCCAAACTGATTTCAATGATTGGCTTATTAAAATTGGAGAAGACAGAACAGAAAAAATACTACATTTACCTGACGACACTGTAGAGATCACACCTGATATGATTTGTCAACAAGATATTATATCGGCTATATTTGAAGGGAGCATAAATAACGAAGAATATTCCGAGCTTGCCAACCAAGTCATACTGACGTGTAAAAATAAAGATGAATTAATACTCAATAATGAAATATTTAAAAAAATTAATGCACCACAAAGAAATTATCACAGTGCTGATTCTGTACTTGCTGATTACAATGAAAGTCAGGCTAACTTTTCAACTGAATTCATAAACTCTCTAACTCCTTCTGGAATGCCACCACATATTTTGCAGCTAAAGAAAGGTGCAATTATCATGTTACTGCGAAATATGAACCCCAAAAAAGGCCTATGCAATGGGACAAGATTAATTGTTCAACAATTAAAGGACCATTTTATAGATGCTGAAATTTTAACTGGGACCCATAAAGGAGAGAGAGTTTTCATACCAAGAATAGATTTAGCACCAAGTGAAAGTAGTCTCCCTTTTATACTTCAAAGAAGACAATTTCCCATTATTATGGCATTTGCCATGACTATTAATAATTCACAAGGTCAAACTTTCAAATCTGTGGGTATTTTCTTTGAAGAACCAGTATTTGCACATGGTCAATTGTACGTTGCGTTGTCACGGTGCAAAAATCCACAGGCTATTAAAGTTTACATTGAAAACAATGAAAGTCAAGGTGATTTATTAGAAGATGGACGTATTTTTACTAAAAACATTGTCTACTATGAAGTACTATAACTTTGCAGGAAACAAATTAAAGCCATGCAAACATTTTTTTAAAGCATTCAAAAATACATAACAATTAGTTGTTTCATTCCGTCATAATTAATGGAAGTAATGTTTATGGATAATTCGCCTCACAAAATACTTGCCTTGCATTTTTATGAAAAATTATGTTAAAATTTTAAGTCACTATGTTCATGTTTCTAATGTTACAAGTTTAAAAACAATATTTTCAAGTTATTTCATTCAACAGATTACAAAGTTCATGTTAAGAGCTCAAGCACCTTTTAAGTCCCAATGTAAATATTGTCTGTTATCTTAAGATTACTACCTACATTAATGTTTATCGCCAGTTTATGTGGTCAGTAAGGAATTACTTTCATTAGTTGCGTTTTAAGGAGAGTTTTTACTGTATGCCTTCCTCTACATTCAATGTATATTGAACTTAACAATTATTCTAATACAAATTCCATGTTAATACTGATTAATTTAAAGTTCATTCAAATGTTAATACTTTTAATACAAAATTACGTTACAAAATGTATTCACTAAGTTCCTGTTTATAATGTTCCAAATTATACAAATGTTTTGACAACTTCCAAAGTTACATAAAAAATAAAGTTCAAGTTTAAAAATATATACTTTCAAGGTTATTGCTTACATATATTTTAAACTTCATGTTAAAATTCGGGACGTTTCAACAAGTTTTTTTAACTTTTTACTTTCCTCTGGATTCAATGTATATTAAAGTGAACAATTCTTCAGATACAAATTTCATGTTAAAAAACCATTACATCAACATTTTACAAAAATACATGTTCATATCACAATACTTACAAGGGTAAAAAATATATTTAAATAACTAAACAACTTGACAAACATATACATCACATTGCCGTAATTTTTTGACGGGCAAGTCGATAGTACTGTATAGTTGTGAGCATGCGAGCTGTTGCTAACGCTTGCGGGCTCACGTAGCGAGCCCACGGCCCTCACAAAGCGAGGGCCGCAGTTGCTGGCATGGAGCACCGAAAGTGCTCCTTGCCAACAACTGGGGACCTCGCAAAATTTACGTAGTTAAGAAAGCAAAATCCAAGACACAATACGACCCATTACGACCTCGCAAAAATCGTCCGAAACCTGCGCACATGAAAACATGAAAAACACAATAAATACACACAACAAATACATAAAAAGCTTACCTACAGGAAGAGGGGGCACCCAGGACCTCGAAAACTGAAGTTACACCTCAATTTAACTCAAAATAAAAGAGTTTAGATACTCAAAAATCCTTTAAGCAAAAGAAAAAATGGCAGTTGGAAAAAACGAAAACGAGGCTACAGCAGTCTAAAGACGCAAAACACCACCAAACGTACGAGATTTGAAAACAAGGATGCAACACGCGCGACCCCAAAAACATTACAAACACAATAAATACAAACAACAAACACATAAAAAGCTTTCCTACAGCAATTTGATTTAAGTACAAATTTCGGAGTTTAGACACCCGAAAATCACCTAATCAAGAGAAAAAATGGCCGCCGAACAAAATGAAAACGGAGCTAAAGGACCCTAAACACGCGAAACACCACCAAACAGCTAAGGATATTCCAAAAAAGTTGGACGACATCCGAAACGAAGGACGCTAAATCAGCCACAGCCGCATACCAAACATTAGCCGCCATTTTAGAACAATAACGTATACAATACAGAAGTACACAGCTACGCTAACGGATTTGCCTTGCTATTACACTCCACACATTCGTCACGCTTACACAGCAGCTCCACAGCACTAATGCTGCAGCAACATCAAAACAGATTGCCAGCTCTTCAACAGAATGCTTCCTGCATATATTACTTCAAAATAGGTAAAGTATATTACTTTATTAATGTATTATTTATTTTATTATCATACACCAAACAGCATTAGCTCACTTACAATTTCATTGCCGTCATTTTTTGACAGGCAATATTCCAGTCATATATAAAAACCTCACCACAGTACAGACCAGATCCAATAGAGGTCAATGCAATTAATAGCAATCTGTAAATATGAACATAGCAGCACATTTTAAACAATAATATATGCTCAGCATGGGATACAAAGATGTGATCACTAATTATAGTCTAAATCAATGTTGGAATTAAAAGAATTAGAGTGGACTATGGGTGTCATTATGTGTGTGAATTTATTGGTTAACAAAACAGAAAAAGAAAAACATGTACATCAACAAAACACCAGCTACATCAAAGTGAACCACAAGTATTTCCTAAATAACATGTTCATGTATGCTGAAGACAAACAAAAAAACATTCCATTAATAGAGTCCTACCTTTTTTTTTCCAAAGACATTCTATACATATTCTGAAGTGATTTAATAACACAATCATCCACTGCAAAGATGTCTTGGGGGAACAAATCTCCCCGAGGATATCCTCTTGACCACATCAAAGGTAAAACACCACCAATGATGCACCAATTTGTAAAAGTTGCGGCCAGGCATTGAGTGCCGAAGGCGCTCATTGCGCTGGTGGAGATGAGCGCCCCTGTCGCTCATCCCCGCGACTCATGGCACTTAGGCAATTAGCGCCGAAGGCACTCATTGTGCTGGTGGTGATGAGTGCCACAGGCGATCATCCCTGCAACCCGCGGGACTCGGGCAATGAGCGCCAAAGGTGCTCATGTGCGAGGCCTATAAAGTAAACAGGGGCAGAGGCTTGTGAGCCACGTAATAAGAGCTGAAGGCGCTCAGCTCGGGCCTCATGATGAGCGCCAAAGCTGCTCCGAGGGGCCATAATCTCACATTCTGTTAAATTTTGCCGCCATTTTTGACAGGTAAGTTGCTAGTTAGAAATATCCAGCATCATCATCTGCCAGATGAGTAGCTTGTTTGATATAAAAATGTAAAGGTATATGGTGAAGTAGATGCTCATATTGCATGGGTAATGTTTAAAATAACATATTCATGTTCATGTTCATCACTGTCAGAACAAGCCATGAAGATAATCACCCCAACATTCCTTGGACATGCTAATGTCACATTGCATCATGTTGCCTAATCATTGTGCTGTCATAAG
This sequence comes from Discoglossus pictus, assembly GCA_027410445.1. Classification (NCBI taxonomy): domain Eukaryota; kingdom Metazoa; phylum Chordata; class Amphibia; order Anura; family Alytidae; genus Discoglossus; species Discoglossus pictus. Next base: position 111,859,428 of record CM050166.1, on the reverse strand, counting down.
CAGTGTGATATCTGAATCTTACTACTGATTAGCTAATATGTAAAGCTTTAATTGCAAAATACAGTGCATGTTCCTTGCATACAGACCGCACGTCATACATAATTTATACACTCTATATTCTCCTCTACTTAAACTATTCTGAAGCCTGCATCATACTTCCTTCCAGATATCTTATTCAGTGCTGATGTGACCCTCCCTGTACATATGGGGAAGAGTAACTCTAGGCTTGGAATATAACTTTGAATGAGGTTATGTTACTTTTCAGTTATGCTTTTCAGTTATGCATATGCAAAAACAGATAATAAATCCAGAGAACAGAATTACCCTCGAATTGCATTGTTTGTTGGGAGCGAATCACTCAAATGAGGCCAGACTGATGTAGTACTGGTCATGTCCCCATCTGAGTGTCCCAAGCTAGGTATGAATCACATACATCCTTGCAACTCATCATAAACAGTGCCCTTGACTTTTTACCTATTTTGTTACATTACAGACTTAAGTTCAATGTTTTGTTAATCTGAATTTTATGTGATGGATCAGAACACAATCGTCTAAGTTGGTGAAGTGAAATGAGAAAAATATATACATAAAAATATTTTTTTAGAAATAGAAAACAGAAATATGTTCGTATGTATTCACCCCCTTTGTTATGAAGCCCATAAAAAGCTCTGGTGTCACCAATTACCTTCAGAAGTAACATTATTAGTGAAATAATGTCCACCTGTGGCAAACTAAGTGTCACATGATCTGTCATTACATATACACACCTTTTTTGAAAGGTCCCAGAGGCTGCAACACCTAAGCAAGAGGCACCCCTAACTAAACACTGCCATGAAGACCAAGGAAGTCTCCAAACAAGTAAGGGACAATGTTGTTGAGAAGTACAAGTCAGGGTTAGTTTATACAAAATTATCTAAATCTTTGATGATCTCCAGGAGCACCATCAAATCTATCATAACCAATTGGAAAGAACATGGCACAACAGCAAACCTGCCAAGACACGGCCGCCCATTAAAACTTACGGACCGGGCAAGGAGGGCAATAATCAGAGAGGCAGCACAGAGACTTAAGGTAATCCTGGAGGAGCTGCCAAGTTCCACAGCAGAGAATGGAGTATCTGTACATAGGATGACAATAAGCCATATGCTCCATATTGTTGGACTTTATGGCAGAGTGGTCAGAAGAAAGCCATTACTTTCAGCAAAAAACAAAATGGCACATTTTGAGTTTGTAAAAAGGCATGTCTGAGACTCACAAAATGTATGAAGATAGATGCTCTGGCCTGATGAGACTAAAAATGTTTTCGGCCATCAAATAAAACGATACAGTATGACTGGCGCAAACACATCACATCACCCAAAAAACACCATCTCCAGTGAAACATGGTGGTGGCAGCATCATGCTGTGGGGATGTTTTTCAGCAGCCGGGACTTGGAAACTGGTCAGAGTTGAGGGAAAGATGGATGGTGGTAAATACAGGGATATTCTTGAGCAAAACCTGTACCACTCTGTGCGTGATTTGAGGCTAGAACGGAGGTTCACCTTCCAGCAGGACAATGACCTCAAACACACTGCTAAAGCAACAGTTGAGTGATTTAAGAGGAAACATGTAAAATTGTCGGAATGGACTAGTTAAAGCCGAGACCTCAATCGAATAGAATATCTGTGGTTAGACTTAAAGATTGCTGTTCACAAGCATAAATCCTTCAACTTGAAGGAGCTGGAGCAGTTTTGCAAGGAGGAATGGGCAAAAATCCCAGTGGTAAGATGTGGAAAGCTCATAAAGACTTATCCAAAGCTGTGATTGCCGCAAAAGGTGGCTCTATTGACTTTAGGGGGTGAATGGTTATGCACAATGACTTTTTCTGTTATTTTGTCCTATTTGTTGTTTGCTTCACAATAAAAATAAAAAAATAAAAACATCTTTAAAGTTGTGGGCATGTTCTGTAAATTAAAAGATGCAAATCCTCAAACAATCCATGTTAATTCCAGGTTGTGAGGCAACAAAACACGAAAAATGCCAAGGGGGGTGAATGCTTTTGCAAGGCACTGTATTTTCCACTGCATACAACAAAAGACAAGTCTATAACTTTCCCAAAAATTAGCCATCTATAACGCCTCATCACCTTACATCATTAAGTAATACAGTTATCAGCTATGAACTTATGTTTTTCAGTGAGTTATCAGTTCATGTTTTCCTCCCTTTGTATAATCATCGGTTTCATACATGAGGATATTTCTTATATCACGGGATGCAGTATACAGTCACCCAAAACACGTATATCATTATAAACGTAAAACCATAATAACCCTGGGACTGGGAATGAGTCTAGAGGACAGGAAGCATTTATTGTCTTTGTAATTTCCTTGTCACAAGCTCAAGGTGGAGCTTTAATTAAAAAGGCTTGTTTGAACTTATCCCATATCTTCCATTTATTTTCTGTATTAGATATGACGTCCATTTCCATGAAGTCTAATTCTTATAAGCGATTTTTATTTATTTTTAGTATCATTCGAAGTAGGTACAGTAGATTCTTTTGTTTCAAATTTGAGACTATAAGCATTTTTAAACCATTAAAGCTTGTAGCAAAAAAGCTTTTATGGCCAATGACATTGTGGCCGAAAAGATATGTAATCAAAAAATTTCAGGTTCTATCTCAACTTTAATCATATTTGATATTTGGAACATAGTTACATAGTTACATAGTAATTAAGGTTGAAAAAAGACTTTCAGTCCATCAAGTTCAACCTGTTAAGATCTCCTCTGATCTGCAATATGCGGATTAGTTATTAACTAAATTATTGATTAAATAATTATTAATAGTATAGTATTGGAGGATGAATAAAGAGTTAGTCCATCAAGTTCAACCTTTTTAGATCTCTATTGATCTTTTTAATGTGGACTATTTATTATTAATTGTTAATTGTTATTTGATCCAGAGGAAGGCAAACAAAAAAAAAAAAACATTGAAACTTTGCCAATTTTCTCATAAGGGAAAAAAAAAGCAAAATTCCTTCCTGACCCCAGAAACTGGCGATCAAATTTCTCCCTGGATCAATATTCCTTTGCTAGTTATCTAGGATAGCCTTGAATGCCCTCTTTATTCAAAAATATATATAACCCCTTTTTGAAGTTGTCTATCGAATTTGCTGTCACCACCTCCTTTGGTAGAGAATTCCACAGTTTAACCACCCTAACTGTGAAGAACCCTTTTCTTTGTTTAAGGTGCAATCTTTTTTCCTCTAACCTCAAAGGATGTCAGTTGAAAATATCTTGCTAAAAAAAGTTCACTTGACAAAGCCTTATATTGACCCTGGATGTATTTATATAAGGTAATCATATCCCCTCGTAAATGCCTTTTTTCTAGCTAAAATATGTTTAATTTTGTTAGTCTTTCTTCATAACTTATCCCCTCCATTCCCCTTATTAGTTTTGTAGCCCTTCTCTGTACTTTTTCCAGCTCTAAAATGTATTTTTTATGAGGTGGTGCCCAAAATTGTACTCCATATTCCAAATGAGGGTGTACTAGGGCTTTGTATAGTGGCAGAATTATATTTGCTTGCCTTGCTTCTATACCCTTCCTAATACAATGGAGACACTACTTTCGAGTCCTACTTCAATGTCATTAATAAATATGTTAAAAAGGAGAGGAACATAAACTGTTGCCAAAACATTTGTATGTGTAGACTTTGCCACCAAACATGAAAGTAATTCCTAACTTGATTACCTTCTATCCAACAATATTTGAGCTTTTCTTTTGCAGATTTTAAAATAAGCTTCTCTATAGGCAGCATTTTTTTTATAAATTTCTCAGTAATATAAAGGGCTTTATAGCAAATATCTTTAGACCATTCGGTATTGAGTTCCTCTTTCCAAACTTTCATTATGTGTTAGGAATAGCTGCAGATGGAGGTAAGTGAGGGGAAAGGGAAAGGGGTAAGTATTTAGAGGGTAAAGTGAGGAGGGGGTTGAGGATGGAGGTTGAGGATGGGGGGTTGAGGTTGAGGAGGGGGGTTGAGGATGGGGGGTTGAGGTTTAGGATGGGGGGTTGAGGTTGAAGAGGGGGGGTTGAGATTGAGATGGGGGTTGAGTTTGAGGATGGGGGGTTGAGGAGGGGGATTGAGGATGGGGGTTTGAGGATGAGGATGGGGGTTGATAATGGGGTGTTGAGGTTGAGGAGAAGGGTTTAGGATGAGGAGGGGGGTTGAGGATGGGAGGCTTGAGGTTGAGCAGGGGGGTAGAGATTGTTGAAGGGGGTTGAGGAGTGGGTTTAGAATGAGGAGGGGGGTTGAGGATGGTGGGTTGAGGAGGGGGGATTGAGGATGGGGGTGATGGTGGGGGATTGAGGATGGGGGTTGAGGATGAGGATGGGTGGGTTCAGGTTGAGGAGGGGGGTTGAGGTTGAGGAAGGGGGTTGAGGTTGAGGAAGGGGTGGAGGAGGGGGTTAAGAATGAGGAGGGGGTTAAGGATGAGGAGGGGGTAGAGGATGGGGGGTTGAGGATGGGGGGGGTTGAGGATGGGGGTTGAGGATGAGGAGGGGGGTTGAGGATGAGGAGGGAGGATGAGGAGGGAGGATGAGGAGGGGGGTTGAGGATGAGGAGGTGGGTTGAGGAGGGGGGCTGAGGTGGGGGCTGAGGAGGGTGGTTTAGGATGAGGATGGGTGGTTTAGGATGAGTATGGGGGGTTTAGGATGAGGATGGGGGTTTAGGATGAGGATGGGGGTTGAGGATGAGGAGGGGGTTGAGGAGGGGGTTAAAGAGGGAGGTTGAGGATGAGGAGCAGGGTTGAAGAGGGAGGTTGAGGATGAGGAGGGGGGTTGAGGAGGGAGGTTGAGGATGAGGAGGGGGTTGAGGAGGGAGGTTGAGAATGAGGAGGGGGGTTAAGGAGGGTGATTAGGGAGGGGGGGTGACACATAGGGAAGGGAGAGGGGGAAGAGACACGAGGGAGGGAGAGGGGAGAAGAGACACAGGGGAGAGAGAGGGGGGACACAAGTAAAGGGCACAAAAGAGGGGGACACAGAGGGCACAAGAGGCACACAACGGGCAGCACATTTCCCACCCTTGGCTTATACTCGAGTCCCTCATTTTTCACAGTATTTTGTGGTAAAATAGGTGCCTCGGCTTATACTCGGGTCGGCTTATACTCGAGAATATACGGTACTTGCCTTATTTCCGAAATTATAGAGGTTTCTCTGTAATTTCCATACTGATCGTTCTAAAATTTCCTGTTCTATCGATTTCATTTTTTGTTAATAGAGTCTAATGTGTTCCTGAATTATTTTATCAAAATCTTTCTTTATTTGCCTATCTAATTTAGCTAATTCACATATAATTGTTTTAATGGAAGACCTCTTTGTTTTTTGTAATGGTGATACCAACTGATCAAAATTCCTTGAATTACAGCATGGTGTGCCATCCAGATCATTGTTTTAAAGTGGATTGAAGGACCATTTTTATTGAAATAGTTAGTTACTTGTTTTCTTACATGGTCTCTGATTTTTTGATCTTTCATTAAGTTTATGTTGTATTTCCATGTTGGTCTCTGTAAGGGTAACCCTCCTATGTCGAGATCAACAGAAACCATACCGTAATCTGACCATGTTATGGGACTGGTTTCTTTTCTATTTATTCTTTTTAAAAGACTCTCTGAGATGAGTATATAGTCTAATCTAGAAAAGGTTTTGTGCCTATGCGAAAAAAAAGTAAAATCTCTCTCATTTGAGTTAAAGACCCTTCATGAGTCAAAAATATTTTGCTTAAACAGTATATTCTGAAAAAGTTTAGAATTTCTATTCCCTTGCAAATCAGGGCTAGATGATATTTCTGCTTTTCTATCCAATTCCCAGTCTAGGCACATATTAAAATCTCCGCAAATTACCAGATTTATATCACTATATTTTTTAATTACCGTATAAACTGGAGTATAAGCCGACCCAAGTATAAGCCACCCATTTTACCACAAAATACTGGGTAAAATTAGTGACTTGAGTATAAGCCGAGGGTGGGAAATGTGCTGCCCCCTGTGTCCCTCTTGTGCCCTCTGTGTCCCCCTCTCTCTCTGTGTCTCTTCTCCCCTCTCCCTTCCCTGTGTCTCTTCTCCCCTCTCCCTTCCCTGTGTCTCTTCCAACCTCTCCCTTCCCTGTGTCTCTTCCCCCCTCTCTTATTACCCTCCTCAACTCCACTCCTCAACCTCCCTCCTCATCCTCAACCTCCCTCCTCATCCTCAACCTTCCTCCTCATCCTCAACCTCCCTCCTCAACCTCCCTCCTCATCCCCAACCTCCTCCTCAACCTCCCTCCTCATCCTCAACCCCCTCCTCAACCTCCCTCCTCATCCTCCCTCCTCAACCCCCCCTTCCTCAACCCCCCTCCTCACCCCCCATCCTCATCCTTTCTCCTCAAGCCCCCATCCTCAACCCCCAACCCTCAGCCCCCTCCTCAACCTCAACCCCCCTCCTCAACCCCTCCTCCTCATCCTCAACCTCCCTCCTCATCCTTAACCTTCCTCCTCAACCCCCCCATCCTCAACCCCATCCTCAATCCCCCCATCCTCAACCCCCTCCTCAAGCCCCCCATCCTTATCTTCCCTCCTCAACCCCCCCCTCCTCAACCCCCCATCCTCATTCTCTCTCCTCAACCCTCATCCTCAACCTCCCTCCTCATCCTCAACCTCCCTCCTCATCCTCAACCTCCGTCTTCAACCTCAACCGTCCTCACCCTCAACCATCCTCAACCTCAACCCCCCTCAACCCCAAACCTCCCTCCTCAACCCCCTCCTCAACATCCCTCCTCAACCCCCGATCCTCAACCTCCCCATCCTCATCCTCTCTCCTCAACCCCCCATTCTCAACCCCCCTCCTCAACCCCTCCTCCTCATCCTCAACTTCCCTCCTCATCCTCAACCTCCCTCCTCATCCTCAACCTCCCTCCTCATCCTCCCTCCTCATCCTCAACCTCCCTCCTCAACCTCAACCCTCCTCAACCTCAACCCCCGCTCAACCCCAACCCCCCCTCCTCAACCTTCCTCCTCAACCCCATAATCCTGAACCCCGTCCTCAACCCCCCATCCTCAACCCCCCATCCTCAACCTCACTCCTCAACCTCATCCCCCCTCAACCCCCCTCCTCAACTTCAACCCCCCTCAACCTCAACCCACCTCCTCAACCTCAACCCCCCTCAACCTCTCCCCTCAATCCCCCTCAATCCAACCCCCCTCCTAAACCTAAACCCCCCTCAACCCCCCTCCTCCACCTAAACCCCCCTAAATACCTCCCCCCCTACCCTCACTTACCTGCTTGTGCTCCGGCCTCCGCTCCTTGACCCGGCGCGCATGTGACGTCACATGCGTGCCGCGTCATTAGCATATACCGGGTGTTGATTTTCTCTTAGCTGTCTGGTAATATTCCTCAACTCTTTCCTTTTAATCAGTATCTTCCCCGATAAATCAGGAAAATATCTGAATTTTTTTGTATGGATTATCGTATTTCTTCTTTTCATGTGCTTTCCTCATTATTGCATTTTTATACATGACAGAATGCAATCTTATAATAACATATCTAGAATACTCCTCCTTCAAGTTTCTAGGTAGAGAAATTCTATGAAAATATGCTATAAGCATTTCTGAACTCAATTCTGATGGGACCAGAGAGGTCAGGAAAGTTGTGACATAGCTCAAGAGAGATACATTTTGAATGTCTTCACCTATACCCCTTAAACGCATATTGTTCCTTCTTGAATAATATTCTAGTTTTATGTTTTGATTTCTTAATAACTCTACCTTTTTTTTTATTTTTTTTTATTTCTTGCTCTAATAATTTATATTTCTCCTCAAGCTTGTCACTCCTATTCTACAAGCTCTCTGTTCTCATTTGCACTATGTTTATCTCCCTTGTATTTTGTTCAATTTTCATTGTAAAATCTGAAATGATTAAGTCTCTAAATACCTGCAATAATTCCTTCATCATCCCAGTTGTTCATTTTTGCTCCTCTAATTCCAAGTCTTTACTTGAATCTTCTAATATTCAGCCCTCATTACTGGTTGAATGTCCCATAGTGCGGTCTAAATTTACTTCTGTTTCTACTGCTGGAAATATTTCCTCATTAGAATCCAGTTTACTTAGGGGGCAAAAAAGCTTTGCCTAGCTTTTTTAAGTTGTTGATTTTTTCCTCTCTTGCCTTAGTTTTAACCCACTTCTTCTTTATTCTCTATAGAAAATAGAAATAGTCTTCTAGACTTACTTACTTTCTTATTCCTCTTACTGTTCTCCTTTGTCTTTAAACCATTGTATAAGCTAATTCATAAGATCAGATATGAACCAGATGTATCCTATGTTTCAGGTAAATTACCCACCTGGCCAATATTCATTAGACACCTGGCCAGTACTTTTGAGATTGATCTTAAATCTGTTTCTCCAACTGGTTCTGTATCATTAATTATTCATAAAAAAATGTTAAGATACGTATAGACAACAACTAATAACAGCAAGCAAATACAAAAATGTACGGAATTTACCCACAGTATTTTTACGGGCTAATTCATGCATTCACATAATATACCTCTCTTCTCTTTCTCTCCCCCATCCTTCCCCCTGCCTCTCTCATCCTTCACCCCTCTCCTAGGAAATATAGCCCTTTGCACAGGTTCCAACACTAACAATTTATACCAGCTATACCAAAGAGGTATTTCCTAATAATTTTTTTTTCCTAATAATCCCTAGGGTCTAGAACCTAGCAAGACACACATTAAGTCCAGAACTGAAGAAAATGAAATTCTCTTCATAAAATTTCTTCAGGAAAAATATGGTCAAAATTTCTGTACCTTATAGTAGATGGCGTATACCTGCCATGATTTATTTACTATATTTGTACAGATTAATATCAGCCTTTTAGTTTGATTTAGGATGTTTTCTAAGGATAGTTTCAGTATCTGAAAATGGTCTATATTTTCCTTGGCTTAAAGCAGTGCAAAACCAGATCCATTTTAACTTAAATCCTGTCTTAGAAATTCCATCCTCTGTTTTACATGGCACCCTCTGTTATACCCCAGCCCTGCACCAGTTCACTAAGTGGCTGAAACAGCCTTTTACTCACTGTGACCTCCTCATAATGTTCTTTGTTCTCACTTAGAAAATCAAGACTGCGGTTTATTGCACATAGCAGGAAGGTCCTTATGTCTTCTCTTGTGGTGCAGGGTCATTGGGGGTGATATGGTATCTTTTGGTAGGAACTCTATATGCACCATTCAGGGGTCTGAGCAGGAGCACCTTCCATTCAGTGTGCTCAGAGTGGCTACTCTCTGGGAACTGCCGCCATTGCCCTGTTAGCTGCAGCTGCTTACTCCTTCCTGGGCATGGTCCATTTTTGGGAACTCAAAATGTCTGACTGAGAAAAAAGAAGTCAAGAACGAACTGTGGAGCAGTGTAGCATGCCTACAAAAGCCAAAGAGTACTCTGTGCCCATAAAAGAGCCCAAGAGCAGCCTGTGCCTACAAGACCCAAAGTTTGGCTTCTGCTTACAAGGACCAAAGTGTAGCTTGTGCTCACAAGAACCAAAATGTAGCCTCTGTCTATGTGAACTAAGCAATAACCTCTCTCCTATTTCTCCTCCTCTACATTGTCACCATCCCACTGGGCCCTCAAGTCATCTCAGGACAGTTAAAATGAAGTTAAATTATTTTTTTATTTCATTTATTATTGTTTTTTTAGTTATGCTTGTTTAGTTTTGAGGCTTTGTATCAAGAAACATCAGTGACATTTCTGGGGTTCATAACTATTTCAATTTACATTGATCCCTATGGGAAATTTGTGTTTGTTACTCAACCATTTTGGTGCTCAGCCTTCCATCTGGAACAGATTAAGGTTGAGTACAAAGGTACCACTGTAATATATTCCTAATGAAATCGAGAAACTATTCATGTTCTGTAAAGCTTTCTAGATATATCAGCTTCTTTGCTATGCAGTTTCTTATTAAGAAAACGCTTATAATGTCCCACTATCTTTTTAACTTTTGCCAAGATATGATCCATTACACACTAAAACAAGGTAGGAAACAGACAATTAAAGACTATGGCCTCCATTCAATTGCAAAAATTACAGAGCGATTCAATTGAACAAGCTAAAACAGTAAACCATGAACCCGTAAGTAGCATTTTAGGCCATGATCATGATCAATTAAGCAAGGCTGTAACTACCGATTTAAAAAACAGCCAATTGTAAATGAGACCATCATCAAGACCTCAGTAAAACATGGTGTTTAAACATCAATCAATTAGCACTTAGAAGTCCTATATGCGATTTGCCTTGCAATCCGGTAATGTACAAAATAATAAAAATGAATGATGATACTGTTCTTGTTCGTGTGGGTGGCCTGACATGTATTAACTCCTTGATTACCGAGACTGATATAACACAGAAATAAAACGTAAAATAATACATTTTTTATTGCTGATTTGCGAGCTTGAGGCAGTTGTGCAATTAATTCTAATGTCTTTCATCGCTTTTTTTATTTTTTATTTGATTTTACAGTGCTACGAACAGTTATTCAATCTCCTTGTGAGTCCTATCTGGTACTGGTATGATTTTTAGCTACATTTGCCATTGACGGGTTTGAAGGCAAATGTGGGCTTGAGGTATTGCAGCAATTGGATAGCGATTTGGAATTGTAACATTTACAGGCTTGAAATATCAAAGGCATAGTTGGGTCGCAGTTATGATTTTGACAAAAGCAGGGATTTTTAGATTCTAACCTGCAAACCGATTGCGGGTAGTCAAAAGACTCCAATTGAATACCAAATTATTTTATGGGCTCCATTACTGGCTCTTGTGTGACACATGATGTTCCCATTTTGATCCGACACTTACCAGTATTGCTCATGTTTCAAGAATTACATGTATGCAATGCTGTCACTTTGTTACTCACAATCTTCTGATGTTTTTGCAAGCTGTTAGCACAGTTCACTTCATACTGATTTTCTGTGGAATTCTCCATCATTGAAGTAAAATAATGCTACTTCCAAGAGTTTGGATTAATTAGTGTCATTTCCCACTGGCGAGCAATAGTCTGCTGTGAGTGGAACATTATTACTTATTTAAATAAATATATCTCTGACCACATTTTTTGTTTCATTATACAGGTTCTCAATATGAGCCTGAATGGTGCAACCTGACAGTGTTTTTACATATCATTTGAGAGGGTCACACTCGGAAGTCTCGTAGATCTTCATCCTCAACAATGCTCACTTGTCGTGAATTCTTTACTATACACATACAGGTATACCCCGCTAAACGCTACCCCTTATATCACTGATTCGCTATAGTGCACTTTTTTCCTATAATTCCCTGTTTAGCTCTAAACTCCACTATATTGTTGTTTTTTTGGATGACGATCCTCGTTTAACACTATGCACTGCTATAATGCTGTTTTTTCTCACCAGACCCCTTTTTTACTCTCTGAACCACCATTTAAAGTGGATTGTTAAGTTAATGTTTCCTGTTTCTTTAAAAAAAAAAATGTTCCGTTTATGTTGTTGTTAAGTTTGCTGTTTCTTAAAAATTAATATAAAACCAAAAATGTTGACATTCTACAGGGTTTAACGGTTACAGCTGTATCTAAAGTAGCTGTCAAACAACTCTTCATTTTGCAGTTGTATTTACGGCCACATCAGCAAAATCAGAAATCTTTGCCTGCCTGCTGATTTTTCCTCAACTAATTATACATCCTCTTATTGATGTAAAGCATGTGCTGAATAGGACTGAGTATTAGTCAATTGAAATAATCAGACAACGCCCTGCCAAACTTGTTATGGAAATGTTATACATATGTTTATTTTACGTAACGCTATAGAATCCACTGGTGCTCTACAACTAAACTATAATATATAATATAATATGATGTAGTGAGGGTAGAAAGCTAGGCCTATCATTTATCAATGTTATTTTTGGGAAAGAAGATGGTTCCAGAGCACACCAGATAAAAAACAAAGCAAGTATTTTAGAAACAGAGGTAGAATTGTGTATTTTGGTTCATATGGCAGATATGAACCTAAATACACAATTCTACCTAACAAAACATCTTGGCTTAGCCATGTGCCTATCCTAAGCTTTCAAGCAGGCATATATTCCTTAACTGTGTTTATCCTTGCTGTTATGACTGACTTTTTGGGCCAGGGTGGGACTGTTATTTGGGACACTATCACATAGGGTTGATAATATCAAAGGCTATTACAGTGGACATGAGACTTGTTTTAAGTATTGTGACATGTTGTTTTTTATGTGTAATGTAATGCTGGCCACAATAATGAATGTTGGCGTTGCTATGTGGTGTGATATTCACCAGTTGTTGCTTATAGGTGGTAGAAATGGTGTATACTGTATGATATTCTGATGTATTAGGCCCTTCCACCCAAGTCCCTCTCTCTAGTCTCTTAAGCCAGGTAAATCCACAGATGTTGCTCTACCCCCTTCTTATGATCAAAACCTAGTCATAAAGTGACCCTCAAGCCCTTGTGTACTTGAAACCAGGGAGGAGGGGGAGGGTTGATATCCCTATTAACAAGGTGGGGAGGTCTCAGTGAGAAACCATACCCCTCATCCAGGGAGGGGTTTAATAAGGGGGGCTAGTGTGGGGTGGGGTAATATACGCTAAAAAATAAATAAATAAATATATATATATATATATATATATATATATGTCCGTGAAGAATAAAGTCAATCTCTGTCTGAACACTAAACAATTGGTATGTGCTTCTTCTATTCCCAGACAAGTGGATACAATTAGTTTTATTGTTTTTAATAAGTTAATAACCTTTGGGCTGAGCCAGTAACCTGTGATTTAATGAGATCTTCTAAAAGATGCTCCTGAGGAAGAGCTGGGCACTGATATTAACCGCAAATTCCCACAATACAGAGATGTTCATATAGCAGAAGGCAGGAGGTTTTGGGGTGAACTTGGTCCCTTCGCCCTGGGTTGTAACACCAACCATTTGCACGTATTTACTATTTTTCTGCACATTAAACTTCCTCTTGTTCTTGCATGTTTCTGTTTTGGGAAGATACTTCCCTCCTATACATAAAAATGATTTCATACATTAATATTTTTAAAGTATCATTTATTTGACATACAAAACAGCATTTGACAGTACTTAAATAACATTTTTAATTTAAATGATGTTGAGGTACCAATATCTAGATATATTTGTTAATCGTGTAATATTTAAGTGGACTAACCAGGAAAGATCAAATGCCATCTGATGACAGGAGGTTCCAACACGCTTTAGCAAAATGCATCTTTCTGTTAGAAACTCTACATCAAAAGACCTAAATATACCCTTTCACATTTTCATAAGTTCTGAAAACTATATATATTTTCTGCCAAATTCTGTCATTTTGTTACATTAATTTAATTTTAAGTACACCTCACTGTCATCCATTCATTTCACCAAACACCAAAATGCCTTGCAAATTGAAAATTCCTGAAACCTGTGATTTGTGCTGTTAAAATCATTATGCATATTGATAATTATTATCTTGACAACTGACATTATATAGGTTAACTGTTAAAACTATAATAAGAATTATATTTTTACAACTTCAAGTTCTTTCAGTTTGGCAGCTCAGATATTTTGGTCACAATATCGAAACATCATACATTTATAAATATTCCTAGACAACCTATATTTTTGGATTAAAGATGTTCAAGCTGCACTATTCTTGATCTCAAAATATAAACATGTATGAATTTGTTTATTGATATTTGTGAATGATTTTTCTATTAAAGATGTCTTGCATATAGACTGATATTAAAGCCATTTTGCCCCCACCTTTATAGTAAGTTCCCATATATTTACACATTGTGGCAGCAACATGTATTCACTGATACCATATACTGTATATCCCGAGATTATTTTGTTAAAGACACTATGATAACTGGCATATACATTGTTCATGTGTGTGTGTATATGAATGGCCCAGGTTGAATAATATTACAAAAAGGATTTATTTGTTAACGATGTGGCAGCTCCAGCAATATTAAAATATCATCTATTATTAATTTAGTAGCATGTGCATATAAGGCTTTTGTTTCAAGTATATACTTGGAATACTCCGAAGTAATAGCAATCAAAGCAAACAGTTCCAGAATAAGTTACAGGCTTTAAATGGTTCAAATACTGTTTACATTTTGCAGTATTCCCTAATAAAATGGTCACATATTTCTTTATTTTTAAAATTAGTGACTGTATAAAGATATGAAACTGACTGTACACAGACATATTACAACTTCTGTTTTATGCTGCAACAATTTGAAGATATTTAGTATGTTAACTTTGCTTATTGTATACATATTTTTTTAGCATATCACAAAAAAAATGTGACCCCTAATACAAAATTCTAGCTCAAACAAATGTCTTGAAATATCTTAAAAATGGCTTTGTTGTAATAACTGAATATATTTCATCAAAAGTTTCAACAAAGCTCAATAAATCATTAGGCAGACGCTCAAGTTGTTTAAAAATGTCAGCAGACTACAAAAATATGATTACCTACCCTGCCTGCCATCTGCTGCTTTGTTAATATGTAACTCAGGGGGCATTGATGTAGAGAGTTAAATTAAACCAAATAATTGCTTGCAACTTGTAAAAATAACAGAATTTGATTATTAAGTAAGTGGTTTAACAACTTGTTTTAGAATCATGATAGTTCTTACCTTTTAAAAGAAAAATATTGTCATAATTACTTTTTACTGTATTTTAAAATATGCTGAGGTCTTTACAATTTAAAATTATTTCACATTTATATGATAAAATAAATCAATTAGTAGGTAAAATGGACTTATTTTAGGAATAACACTAAATAGATGTCAGTAAATCTGAATTGTATTTCTTTGTCAATAATTTATAAAAAATATAATCATTTTAAAATGTCATTTTACATCTTAACTAAATGGAAAGTACATGCAACATTTGAAAAATAATGTTGCTTTAGTAAAAACTTCAAAATACCAAAGTAGAGGTGCTCAATCAAACTAACTTTAATAGGTTAGTTTTATGGCCATGATAACCCACTCTGAGAGCAACCTCTTTTAGCTCACTTGTGCCCTTCACAGGGAGAAATATCCTGTAGTATATCAGTCTGGTCTCACTCACTAGAGTGGTCCAGCCCTGAAATACCAGGCAATTCTACCCTGAACAGGAGAAACAGCAAACCCCAGACGTACGTTTCGGCCTTCATTGGGCCTCGTCAATAAGTACAATCTTAACAAAGTGTGGAAGGAGGGAATGCCTCATAATTGGTGTCTGTATTAATTAGAAGTTGTTATTTAGTCATTCAGTTGAGTCTGACACTCCGCGACCCTATGGACCGCAGCACACCAAGCACATCTTGTGCCAATCCCATAGGTTTTCATGGCAAATATACTGGAGTGGGTTGACAGTTTCATCTCCAGTGGAACTTGATTTGTCTGACCTGTCATGAATCATCCAGTGGCCATATTGGATTTGGCCTGAATAGCCGGTGGCCATGTTGTGACTGGCACAGCCAGGTTGTGACTAGCAGCAATGGTCACATTTAAGAGCCATGTGGTATATGGTATATGATAACCAGGGGGTTTGGGGCTCACAGACCCACTGTTATACTGTATATTGTTATGCTGTGGGTTAGGGGAAGGAGCAGGGTTTTCTCATCACCAATAATAAAGTCATCATTATGCATAAAATGGATTGATGGAGAAAGCCCTGTCCCAACCCTAAATACCATAACTCCCATGTTTAGGCTCAGCGTAATGAGTGTCCTGTGAGAGAGCTAATGGGAGATATTGGCTATACGTGGGGGCAACATTGTGGGTTATATTTGTAAATATATAAATGTATATTATAGTAGAGAGTAGCCCTATTGTACATAGTAAACATACATCTTGTCATAGGAGTCTGTTGACCACAAAGGCTAATCCCTTGTGTACACACACTTAAGGGATAATGAACAATGGGATCCCCACAGAGGCACCATCTCCCCAGGGGGCTTCTCAGTTCTCAGCAGAGGACCCAGGAGAGAGTTAGGACGTGCTTCCCCTCTGGTGGTCAGAAGCCAAATGACTCTGTTAGCCACACATAGTGGGCGGACCTGGGAGGGGACTCATGATTCCGAGGACATGACCCTATGTGATTGGCCAGAGGCCATTAGGGGCTGACCTCAGGTAGCCCCTCCCTCTACTATGTTGAAAAGTTGTTAAATACCATGTGTTTCCAAAATAAAGTGGTTCTTAATTTTCATACTTTGACTAAGCATGTATTATTGACCCAGAGGCATATGCTTGTAGAGGAACTCGTTCTGACTCCCTACTAAGGTGCTCCTAGGTACACTACCAAAGCAAGCTGGGACTTATGCCTTTGCATCAACAAAGACTGTCCATAGGTCTAGAGTCACCCAAACTTAGGTCTAAACCTACTGGGAATAAGAGTACTAGGATACTCTAGATCCCATCATCATAGTAGGTTGTGACATTACCTCTTTGCTATGACCTTCCCATCTTGGCTATGACCTGCCCTACATGGTATAGCTCACATCTTCACTGAATTACACAAGCCCCTTACCCATGACAAGGTAGTGATTCAGAGGGGTATGATTTAAAATTGTCATTTTTAAAAATTGTAAATAAATAACTAAAATACAATACATATGATATTTATTTTAGGATGAGCCTTTCACTTACTCAGGTATATAACTCTGAGCATGTTTCTCTTTGGAGAACTTTCAAAGGCTTGCAATATTGAATTTAAATTGTATTTATTAGGACATTAGTAAAGCATATAGGCCAAAACATCACCAAGCATTGCAATGGCTTCAATTAGTTTCGCAATGACTGGCATTTTTTCCATGAAAAATATGTATAATTTATTTCTCTGAACCACTTTGTAGTTTTACTCTAGTTAGTGATTTTTGACCATAGATTTGCACAAACACACAACACAGCCAACTTAAAGACAAAGAGATAGTAAAGAGAAGGAATATACCAAGCAGGTTATAATGCTTATGCTTAGACTGTACTAGAAACAAACATTAACAATTTTTCAGTCCAGTCAGGAGATACCAGTGCTTGTTGCAGACAGGAAATAATATGTAAAGCACCACATATAGACAAAATGCTGGACCTGCCTCTGACTTGACAGTTTTCTGCCAAGTTTAGGTGAAGCAAAGCATATTGATGAAGTGGGTATTCTATAGTGCTGCTCCTTTTATTTTCTTATGTGCCTGAGCCTCTTTCTCTAACAATTGCCCCAAATGTTTCTTTAATTAAAATCTACAGTTTACTTATAAACGTTGCCAAGTACATTGCACATCTATTTGACATGCAGCCTCATTAAATTGGAGGCCAGTAACTCAAACGTGAGGCCTGCAACAGCTACGGGCTTGAATTTCCCCTGTGTTACAGGGCTATTAAATTGGAAGGGGCTGCGAGCTTTGGGCCGGAGACACAAAACAGCAATGCAGTCTGTCGCACGTTGGACAGGTCTAACCTGCAGTGATGGTTTAGACATAGCCAATGGCAAAATAGATTGCCATCATGGCTGCTGAAAGCCTGCGGGAACCCCCGCAGGCTCCCAACATCAGCCCTTGCTGCGGGGGTCCTGATCGGGACCACTGCGGCAGTACCGCCCAGGCACCTAAAGTTAACCCCCCTAAACATTGTCCCCATATTACCCCTTGCAGCAGGGGTCCCGATGGGGACCCCTGCTGCTATTGAAACATGGAAATTTACCGCTTCTGGTGAGGCTTTCAGTAAGTATAACATTTAAGTCTTTGTTACAGCAATTTGGGAATAACAGTATCTGTAGTAGCATTACTAAAGTTTGGGTTCCTTCAATGTAGGCTACTTTATTTTCTCTTCATTGTTCCTTTGCCTCAAACCTCTCTCTCCCTCCTGTCTTCCTCACACCATCTAATTTTCTTTTTTCAGGGACCTTTCTACATCAACAGCCTGCCTTCCTGTTTTGGGGATTAAGGCTCCAAAAAATTCTGAAGCTTGCAACTCACCTGGAAGGGCCTTTTTCTACATTTTCTGGAGTTAACTCTGAAAACATCTGAAGCTTGCAACTCATCTGGAAGGTATGAACAGAACTTTGGAAGTTGTGCCATCTCACGAGCCAATATAAGTATTAATATTACTATTAATGTATGTCTGTTAGAATTTTTAACAATAGAGAGAAATTATTTTGTATCTAAATATCGCCCACTTGCTAAATGTTGTAACATCTGTGTAAGCAACCATGATGCTATCTCTGGCCTCCATCAAACCACCCTACTCCCACTTCTTTACTTGGCTAACTTACTCAGACCTTCTCTCTTTATTTTCTTTTCATTGTTCATTTGCCTCAGACCTTTATCTCGCTCCTCTCTCCCTCACACTATCTAATTTTCTTATTTCAGGGACCTTTTTTCAACAGCCTGCCTTCCTGTTTTGTGGGTTAACTCTAAAATATCTAAGATCACTTCCCTCCCTCCCCTGTTTAGACTTTATTTATAGAGACATGAATACCACTTGTACCTGACCAATCAGCAGCATATCCTATCCTTTAGATTGTAAGCAGCAAGTTTCCAATCTTATAGGGTGTTTTCGAAAAAAAGTACTTTCTACAAAGATTCCAAGCTCAAAACCAGGCCCTCCATTTTCTGCAGTTTTTAATATTGTATTTTTCCTGTTCTTATCTTTTTTTCCTGTTCTTATGTTGGTGCATTACATTTAACGGTTAATAATAATACTTTGCCCCCAATGATTTATGCTCCGTCTCTGCCTTATGCATGCAATGCAGGTAACTCCCCAGAATGGCATGCCGTGTGCGGCGAGGCATGGGCGTTGACGCATGTGCACGCACACCAAAGCGCGCCCAGAAATATCGTGGGTCAGCGAGCTTGACACTGTCCCTCCTCTGACATAGTGAAGCAGATCTGTGTGTAGGTCAAGTGCCTTGACTCATTTCTGGCAGACACAGTAAAGGCCAGGCCATCGCTATGCCATTTAGGCCCTATTGGCATGAACATTCCACTTGATGTAAAAGAGAAACTTTCTCAAATTGGCTTCAAGCATATGTTATTACGGCCAGCATTATTGGGGAAACATATCCTAATCTAGATGAAATTGAGAGCATACACATAACTTACGGGAGTATGGTATGGTGGTCTTATGGTGAGCACTTTCGCCAGTGTTTAGCTGTGACTTCTGAAATAAGAAGGGATGAAAGGGACATGGGCATATGGAAGAGAATAGTCACTTAAGCAAGGATTGTGTTTTCCATTTTGAGGAGGCCTTTAAATGAGGTTGGTCATGCCAATACAAACACAAATGATCTGCACGTGGTCACGCCCATCCCTTGTTCAGGCGTTTTAAAAATATCAGTGTGTCCACTCCAAAGAGCAATGACTCTCATAGCAGTAGGAAGGATACTAAAGTGCTACACAAGTAGACAAGTAGAGTTCTCCAAAAAAGCAGACCTGCTTTTATGCGGTTTCTGTTCTGGTTTCATCACTCCAGGTTCAGCATCTTCTTCAGCTAGGTCGCCACGCAATCTTATCTCTGCTAGACAATTTTGACGATTTTGGTATCCCCTGTCATAGGACAAGACACAAGGTCCCACCACATTTGTACATTTTGGCGGAACTGAAATTGATTTGTTTCAGTACTCTCTTCCTTTGGTCAAGGTGGTTGATCTGCAAGCTTCCTTAAGTAGTTGCAATCTGTATTAGGTAAGCTCAGCTCTGCATGTAGAATAATTCCAATGGAGGGGAATTTCTGCAGGCATTTATCATTAGCAACAGCTGTAATCAAACACCCTCATCATTTCATTAGAGTTACTGAATGCCTAAAGACTTGAGAGTTTGGTGGATTTTTCTGCAACATTTCAATGGAAAATCAGTCTTTATGGCAAAACATGTCTGCAACTAGCACATTGATCTCTACACTAACTCAGCACGTAATGTAGGGTTTGGTGCATTTTTGAAAGGCCAGTGGTCAACGCACTGGATGCATTCTGCAATGGTGAAGAATATGGTTTTCCTAGAGCTATTTCCAATCATCATGGCTATTTGCATATGGGGAGATCAGCTGCGGGGTCAATATATAGTGCTTCACACAGATAACATGGGTGGCAATAAAAAACAAATGGCAATTAAAAATCTCACATCATCGCTATTACTGGTCTTTCGGCTTTTGAGACACCTTGTGCTGGAGTACAATTTGCATAATATTTGGTGCCGGGCTGAGCATGTTCCTGGATTAAAAAATGGCATTGAGGATTCACTTTCAAGTTGCCAGTGGAGTCGATTTCGTGAATAAGCTCCAGAGACTTTTGTGTCCCCTACATCTTGCCAGAATCCTCTGTGGAGCTTGGGGGATGACTTCATAATGTCCTCACCAGAGCCCCATTAGCCCTTTTGTGCACAATGCATGGACACCTCTGTAGTTCCAGGGTTATCCCCATTATTACTTTTGGGGTATTGTTACATAACATAACTTCATGCAGTTATACCCATTTTCTTGGGATTCACACTGTCATCCAAAGTATCTTGGCGTTCTGCTTCGGCTTAATTTTATCCCCATTATTAATGGGGTATATTCTGGCTGTGTTATATTTTGCTATTTTCAACCTTTTGTATTGATACTACTTCATAATGTTTTATGGATTGGATTGGTTGTTCATTATGGGGTATGCTTATCGGGTATGTTGGGGTATGTTATTTTATGTTCTTAATCATTGAGTGGATTTATTTCTATTGGCATTTAATAAATTGTGCTTTATTGTTATTATAATTGAGGGACTGTTTATTTTCTTTCTGTTGTTGGAATTTTGATTGTATCTTAGAGTCTAAGTTCTATTTTGCTTTCCATTTCTCTTTCTTTAAGCCCCTTGAACAGTTTGGATAATGGGTCACTCATGCATAAATTAGGCCCGGAGGACAGCTGCTAAGCAGAACAATGGGTTGCAGCTAGGATTTGATAGAAATCCGTTCATTCTAAAGTGGTTTGAGACTAGGGGTATGAAATGGGAGAGGGTTCTTGTTTATGTGGTGCTATATGCTCGTTTAGTGGGTACTCCAGATATCTTGATTATTCATTGTAGGGGTAATGATTTAGGTTGCATGCCCTTGAATGAACTTATATTTTCAATAAAAAGAGATCTTGCTAGACTGCAACAATTATTCCTCAATATAATTCTCATTTGGCCCCAGATAGCTTTTCATGGAATTCCCTCATTAGCTATGTTATTATGGCTAAACCAAGTAAGAAGGTAAATAAGTCTGAAGGCAGCTTAGTGAAAAAACTCGGGAAGGTTTCAATTCCATAAGGAGCTTGAGGGTCCAGATGCAAAGACATTTTATTTGGATGATGACTGATTTGGTGCGCCTGTGGCAGGCTGCTTGCCCTCAGAGGGTCAGGAGAAGCTATTATAGCTCATCTGTGTTAGTACTCCTGGGGCACGGGACCCCCCCTCCCTCTTTAATTTCAGTATGTGGATGGGAAAGCACTACTTGTTTATTTGTCATGTTTTTATTTGTATTAATAAATGAGCTGTGGCCTTTTATTATACCATATAGGAGTGTATTGGTCCGTATTATGTGGTCTTTTATTGGGGTTTATCGGTATTGACAGTTAAAGAAAGTGGGTATTTGACCATGTTTGGAAGTAGAAGGCATAATTATTATTATCAGATATTCCTTATATATATATATATATATATATATATCCCTTCTCCTTCCCTCCCCTTTTTCAGTTGGTCTGGATATCAGAACCATTTCCCTCCCTCCCTCCCTCCCGATTTTATTTGATCTATGTTTCTTTCTTTTATTTGAGTTTTTATTCTGTCACAGCATTGGTGAGGGTGCTGGCTCATCTGGATTAGTACTCCTGGGGCACGGGGTTCCCCCTCCTCCTTTAATTTCAGTATGTGGATGAGCAAGCACTGCTTGTTTTTTTGTTTATATATTTGTAATAATAAATAAGCTGTGTCCGTTTATTATACCATACATGAATGTATTGGTCATCTGTTATTGGGGTTTATCTGTATTGACAATGTATTGGTCAAGACAGGATACTGGTGAGAACTTTGCAGCTAGCAGAGGTTGGTTCTTTAGATCTAATGAAAGAAGCAACATCTACAACATACAAATCACCTGAAAGCAGCTAGTGCAGATAATGAAGCTACATCAGCCTTTCCATTAACTTTAAATTACAAAATAGGAAACCATGAAATATATATAGTAAACAATAAATATAAATGCACTAGAAACTGACTAGGAGGAAACCCAAAAATGGGAGAAACCTCCTATGAGTCAAAACCTACCAAGACTCTATTATGAACGTAGCAACAAAAAAATTGTATTTATATATTTACAGGGTGAATAAGCATTCAACACGCTATTTATTAAAAATACACTGTGAAGGCTCCTTAATACTAAAGACTGCTATTATTTACCTTGAGTTATCACTATCAAAATAATTATAATTATACCGCAATTTATTTTATATATGTATATAGAGAAAACAATTTTTATTCACAACCAGGCTATAAAGTAATGCGCACAGGCTTCCTTCTCAATAATTGTGTAAACTGAAGGTGGACTAGCAAAAATAACTTAAAGTAATTGTACTGAATATCCCTTGACATGAGCAAGAATCCAGAACACTTGCTCATAATATGTTGCTTGTACGTATTGTGACCTTTGTGGAGAACCAGATGTTAAGTGATAAAATAACACTACAGCAACACCAACATTTTTGGGGTTCTATTTCATTAATATAGTGAAAATACTGAAGACTTTACACTGAACAGTTGATGACATATCTGGTGATAAGCTACTTGAATGATATAGCAGAAATGTGAACTCTTGTCCACCACCACTTTGTCACAAAACAATCATAATAAAGAGATGGGTCTGCCCTAGTTATTTGCACATTTCATTCTCACTTAATACTTTATAGAGCCACCTTTTGCGACAATCACAGCTCCAAGTTGATTTGGATAAGTCTCTATGAGCTTTCCACATCTTACCACTGGGATTTTTGCCCATTCATCTTTGCAAAGCTGCTCCAGCTCCTTCAAGTTTGATGGGTTGAACCTGTGAACAGAAATCTTTAAGTCTGACCACAGATTTTATATGTGATTGAGGTCTGGGCTTTGACTAGGCTATTCCAACACATTTACATGTTTCCCCTTAAAACACTCAAGTGTTGCTTTAGCAGTGTGTTTGGGGTCATTGTCCTGCTGGAAGGTGAACTTCCGTCCTAGCCTCAAATTACACACAGAGTGGTACAGGTTTTGCTCAAGAAAATCCCTGTATTACCACCATCCATCTTTCCCTCAACTCTGACCAGTTTGCCAGTCCCAGCTGCTGAAAAACATCCCCACAGAATGATGCTGCCACCATCATGTTTCACTGTGGGGACAGTGATTTTTGGGTGATCTGATGTGTTGGGTTTGCGCCAGACATAGTGTTTTCTTTGATGGCCGAAAAGTTAAATTTTAGTCTCATCAGACCAGAGCACCTTCCTCCATACATTTTGTGAGTCTCCCACATGTCTTTTTGCAAACTCAAAACCTGCCATTTGTTTTTTTTGCTGAAAGTAATGGCTTTCTTCTGGCCACTCTGCCATAAAGCCCAACACTATGGAGCACATGGCTTATTGTCTTCCTATGTTCAGATACTCCAGTGTCTGCTGTGGAACTCTGCAGCTACTCCGGGGTTACCTTAGGTATCTGCGCTGCCTCTCTGATTAATGACCTCGCCCGGTCCGTGAGTTTTCATGGGTGGCCATTTCGTGGCAGGTTTGCTACTGTGCCATGTTCTTTCCATTTGGTTATGATAGATTTGATGGTGCTCCTGGGGATCATCAAAGATTTGGATAGGTTTTTAAAACCTAACCCTGACTTGTACTTCTCAACAACATTGTCACTTACTTGTTTGTCGAGTTCCTCGGTCTTCATGGCAGTGTTTGGTTAGTGATGCTATCACGACCCACTCTCTGGCTGGGTTCTGTTGACCGGATTTGGGTTACTCTGGACCTTGGAGTAGCTTTGAGTACAGGAACATCATGTCTCAGCCCTTGGTTTAGACTGAGCAATATTGACAGTAAGTCTGACGAATCTTACTGCAAGCATATGTCCCCGGGTAAATAATACATCTACACACCACGTCTTGATGAAAATTATGAACAACTTTATTTGGAAAACATCATCTTTTAAACAGGCATACAAAATCACCAGGAGGGCTATCTTTAGTCAGCCCCTAACTGCCTCTGGCCAATCAGGCAGGGAACCATGAGACTCCTCCCAGGTCCGCCCACTAGGTGTGGCTACCTAATTCAGTTGGTGTGTGGCTCTCAAGGGAGAAACATCTACCTGTCCTCTGGAATTTGCCCTGATTATCTGAGTGAGAATCCCTGTAGACCCCCTGGGGTTATGGTGCCTCTATGTCTGTATAGACCCCTTTGTTCTGGCCTTGCTATTACTTCAAGTGTTTACTTTAGGTGATAGCTGGAAGGCAGATGGGTGATCAACTCAGGTTACATA
Organism: Discoglossus pictus; assembly: GCA_027410445.1. Classification (NCBI taxonomy): domain Eukaryota; kingdom Metazoa; phylum Chordata; class Amphibia; order Anura; family Alytidae; genus Discoglossus; species Discoglossus pictus. Next base: position 111,834,879 of record CM050166.1, on the reverse strand, counting down.
TGCAGTCAATATGGATGATGTACACAACATGGCTCCAACATTCCAATACAATATATTTACAGATATTACCACTACAACATGTTATAACCCACATGTTATGAGTTGAGGCAGTACTTCCCACGTCAGTCCACTTAATGCGTTATGACGACTTTATTAGTGGTGACGTGGTAAACTGCCTCTTCTCTCAATGCCTAACAATAACAGTGGGACTCTGCCCTGAATATATTACATTATAACAGTGGCTCTGGGAGCCCAAAACCTTCTGTTCAATAACATGTGGCAGGTAACAGTTCCAAATCCAAGATGGCCCCTGGCTGATTCATGACAACACCTCCCCAAGCGTGGCAGGAAACATCCATGCCCCTATGATTTTCCCAGCCACGCTGATAGTCATGAATCTTCTGGATTGGCTAGGCCCTCTGTACTCTCTCCACGTTCAAGTCCTTTAGAACACAGTCCCAAAGTGCAGAGTAACAACCTCCCCCAGCCCTTGGCCTTGCACCCACTGTATATAGCAAATTGCTCTTCCCATTCACACCCACCCAAATAGTCCAGGGTACCTCCCCAATAATCTGGTATCCCAGAGTACAACAGGTGGGCCACAGTTTCTGTCCCATAGCAACTCTGTTCCCCCCAGCCAGTCCCCACCGATGGGCTGGGATCTCTAATACAGTCTCTGGGCCTATGGGATCGCAAAGGGACAGCTCCTCTTGGCTTCCTTCCTCTGGTCCAGCTGTTTCCGTTGCTGCTTGGGGAGCTACGCTGCTCCCACCCAAGCTGTGCTTACACTCCTCCATTGCCCGTTGTTGAGCAACTTTATCCCAGTACTTTCTGTTGAACTGGGTCTTTGGAGTGGTGTCTGTTCCAGTGGGCCCCTGGACAATGGTTATCCAGGGTATCTCCCCACTTGGTACACCCTCTTTCATGGTGCCACTCTGCACCCATAATGCTTTTGCCAAGGCTGGCATGCTTGCTGCCCCCGCCTGGCTCTTGGTGCCCCTGGCACTCTCTTGCTGTGTGAGGTCAGGTTCCTTGTAGCCAGAAACCAATTCTTTTCCCTCCCCACAGTCTCTTACACAACCCTCCTGGGCTCTGTGCTTCACTAGCACCTCTGGGGACAACTCCCCTGGACTGTCAGGGTACAGACAGTGGTTATCTGATGCAGGCTGGGGAATCTCATCATTCCCTTCCAGCCTGGCCTCTAAGGCTCCCTTCCCACCGTCCATCACATAATAATCCAGAGCCTCTGGCTCCATTAACAGTTCTGGCCAACACACTTTGCCTAGAACTTCTGAGGGCAGACTTAACTTATCTGGCCCTAGCTTGTGAACAGTTCCCACTTCCTCTGGGATTAAATCTCTTGGGGTATCAGGGGGCAGACATGGATTATCTGACCCCACCCAGGGAACATTCCACTGGGTCTCTGGCTCTTGAGGCTGGTGACTAGGCCCTGACACAGTTGCTGCATGTTCTAGGGGCAAACATTCTCCATCCCCAGGAGTTGGCAAAGGAACAGTGTTTACCCCTTCCCACTCCTCACTTTGTTTACAGTCTAGAAATGCCTCTCCCCAGTTCCAGTGAGCATACTCACTCTGGTACATACCGTCTGAGTTGTAAGAATACTTCTTGGGTATCGCATCCCACAATTCCACATACTCAGCCTCCAGTTGCAGCTCTTGTTGAATCAGGGGTTCCAGCAAAGGAGCCTCCGGGAACCATGCTTCCAGTCCCAGACCCCGGCAGCGTTCAACAAACAAGTTATTATGCCTCCTTGCAGTTCCCATGCCACATTCCGGATGACCATTCAGAATCTCACCGACCCCATATTCTAGATCCAAACGAAAATAGAGATCCTCTCTCCGGCCACCCAAGGACTCTATCCTGGCAAGGTACTGTTCCTCCAAGTCCATCTCTTTCTCTACCAGTTCCTCCAACCAGCTTGCCAGCTCATGGCCATGCCATAATTGCATGAATGCCATCCATTGATTTAGCAGGAGTAGTCTGTAGTCCTCTGCTTCCATCTGCTCCATTTTCTGGTCCTTCTCAGAGTACCCCACCACTGTGCCACCAATTATCACGACCCACTCTCTGGCTGGGTTCTGTTGACCGGATTTGGGTTACTCTGGACCTTGGAGTAGCTTTGAGTACAGGAACATCATGTCTCAGCCCTTGGTTTAGACTGAGCAATATTGACAGTAAGTCTGACGAATCTTACTGCAAGCATATGTCCCCGGGTAAATAATACATCTACACACCACGTCTTGATGAAAATTATGAACAACTTTATTTGGAAAACATCATCTTTTAAACAGGCATACAAAATCACCAGGAGGGCTATCTTTAGTCAGCCCCTAACTGCCTCTGGCCAATCAGGCAGGGAACCATGAGACTCCTCCCAGGTCCACCCACTAGGTGTGGCTACCTAATTCAGTTGGTGTGTGGCTCTCAAGGGAGAAACATCTACCTGTCCTCTGGAATTTGCCCTGATTATCTGAGTGAGAATCCCTGTAGACCCCCTGGGGTTATGGTGCCTCTATGTCTGTATAGACCCCTTTGTTCTGGCCTTGCTATTACTTCAAGTGTTTACTTTAGGTGATAGCTGGAAGGCAGATGGGTGATCAACTCAGGTTACATATGCAGTCAATATGGATGATGTACACAACATGGCTCCAACATTCCAATACAATATATTTACAGATATTACCACTACAACATGTTATAACCCACATGTTATGAGTTGAGGCAGTACTTCCCACGTCAGTCCACTTAATGCGTTATGACGACTTTATTAGTGGTGACGTGGTAAACTGCCTCTTCTCTCAATGCCTAACAATAACAGTGGGACTCTGCCCTGAATATATTACATTATAACAGTGGCTCTGGGAGCCCAAAACCTTCTGTTCAATAACATGTGGCAGGTAACAGTTCCAAATCCAAGATGGCCCCTGGCTGATTCATGACAGATGCCTCTTGCTTAGGTGTTGCAGCCTTTGGGGCCTTTCAAAAAAGGTGTGTATATGTAATGACAGATCATGTGACACTTAGATTGCACACAGGTAGACATAATTTCACTAATTATGTGACTTCTGAAGGTAATTGGTTGCACCAGAGCTTTTTATGGGCTTCATATCAAAGGGGGTGAATACATACTGTGGTAGATTAGCCTATTACCTTGTAAATTACCAGCCAGGAATTCAGATATTCTTTTAATGTTTTATCTAAAAGTCCCAATTTTATAAGAAAATAATATACACTCTCTTCATCTGTGGAAAAAGGGGAGCATTCGGCCCGCCCGTCTCTCCGAAATGCTCCAACCACCAGGAACCCTTTAAATAGTCTTTTGAAAGACAGTGACACTTTCAGTTATACTGCTGCCTTCTCCCTGGGGTTAAAATGTCCACAGTCTCTAAACCGGAAAACTGCTTTCTCAGCAGATTAACTTGCCTTGTAGGCCCGAGTTGCTCCTGCAGACAGCTCTGCTGTGGAAACTTGTGCTGCTCCTGCAGACAGCTCTGCTGTGGAAACTTGTGCTGCTCCTGCAGACAGCTCTGCTGTGGAAACTTGTGCTGCTCCTGCAGACAGCTCTGCTGTGGAAACTTGTGCTGCTCCTGCAGACAGCTCTGCTGTGGAAACTTGTGCTGCTCCTGCAGACAGCTCTGCTGTGGAAACTCTTTCCTTGCAGACAAACAAATCTTTACTCAAAACACTCCCCCATAGTGTGCTCTGTAGGTCTTCTTAAATCATCCTGATAGGAATCAGGTGCACTGGCTGATTGAGCTGCAGTCCCAGTTAACTCTTGCTAATCCTGCCTGGATATATGGCTCTGCTCAATCTCAGGCTTATGTATACTCCTTGCTTAACTCTGTTACATATCCTTCCCCTTAGATCAACAGCATGGGGTTGAGCTACATGAGCCGAGAGGCAGTGGACCCTGGATAGGGGATCCGCATTATTATGTTTCTTTCCAGCATGATGTTCTACGGTAAATCTGTATTGTTGTAACGAAAGAAACCATCTAGTCACTTTGCGTTCTTCTCACGGTTTTGATGCATCCACTTTAATGGGGCATGGTCTTTAACAAGCTTAAATCACCTGCCGAGTAGATAATACTTTAGAGCCTCTGTAGCCCATTTTATAGCCAGACACTTTCGCTCAACCACTGAATACCTTTGTTCTCTAGGTAACAGTTTCTTGCTGAGATATATGACTGGATGTTCTTCACCCTCTACCTCTTGGGATAGTACAGCTCCCAGACCAATCTCAGAAGCATCCGTCTGTAATATAAAGAGTTTTTGGAAATTTGGAGCTACTAATACTGGTTCTTGACACAAAACCAACTTTAGGTCTTCAAACGCAGTTTCAGCTTCCGGATTCCATTTTACTGTATCTGGGGCTCTTTATTTAGTTAGGTCTGTTAAAGGAGCTGCAATGGTGGCAAATCTGGGTATAAATCTTCGATAGTATCCGACTATCCCCAGAAATGCACGCACCTGTCTCTTCCTCACAGGCCTTGGCTATACTCGTATGGCATCCACTTTATTTAGTTGAGGTTTGATCAGCCCTCTTCCAACTGTATATCCGAGATATTTAATTTCTGCCAATCCTAGTGCACATTTTGCGGGATTCGCTGTTAAACCTGCTCTTCTCAGGGACTCCAATACTTTTTCAACTTTGTATAAATGCGAATCCCAGTCTGTGGTATGTATTACAATGTCATCCAAATAAGCAGTTGCATATTCTGAATGAGGTCTTAGCAGTTTGTCCATAAGTCTCTGAAATGTTGCTGGGGCTCCATGAAGGCCAAAAGGTAAAACTTTATACTGGAATAGTCCATTAGGGGTGCAAAACGCTGTTTTTTCTCTTGCTGATTTTGTCAGAGGAACCTGCCAATATCCTTGGGTCAAATCTATTGTAGACATAAATCTCGCAGTTCCCAGTCTGTCTATTAATTCATCCACTCTTGGAATGGGATACGCATCAAATTGGGATACTTCATTTAACTTTCGGAAGTCACTGCAAAAACGAATTGTCCCATCGGATTTGGGGATTAGGACAATTGGATTACACCATTCACTGCTAGATTCTTCAATGACCCCAAGTCCAGCATTTTTTTTACTTCTATTTTAATTTCCTCTCTTTTTGCCTCCGGAATACGGTACGGTCTGCTTCTTATTATTACTCCAGGTTTGGTGATAATGTCATGGTAGACCATTTTTGTTTGACCTGGATTTTCAGAAAAAACATCTGTATTTCGTTGAATAATTTTCATTACTTCTTCTTTTTGCTGTGGTGATAATTCTGATGATATTTGCACTTCAGGTAGCCTCTCTTCCATTGGGTATACATTGCATACAGCTGCTACCTCAGTCTCTTTCTCATGCCAGGTTTTTAATAAATTCACGTGATAGATCTGTTCCTGTTTTCGTTTACCAGGCTGCTTGATTTTGAAATTTACTTCACCTACAGCCTCTATTATTTCATATGGTCCCTGACATTTAGCCAGGAGCTTGCTTTCAGCTGTAGGAACCAGTACCATAACTGGTTGTAATTTCCTGACTTGGGCATCTCAATTATAATATGTTTTCTGGTGCAGCTGTGCTTGTTCCATGTGTTCTTAAACAAGCGAGGTTATCTGAGAAATTCTATTTCTCAAGGACTGGACATACTCCACAATATTTTCCCCTTGGATTTTTTGATCTTCCCAGGTTTCTCGTAGTGTATTAAGTATTCCTCTTGAATGACGTCCATACAATAGCTGAAATGGTGAAAATCCTGTAGATGCCTGGGGTACCTCTCGTACTGCAAATAATAGAAAAAGCAGCAATAGGTCCCAGTTTTTTTCATCTTTATCCACCACTTTTTGTATCATTCTTTTCAAAGTTCTATTGAACCTTTCCACCAATCCATCGGTCTGAGGGTGATATATTGAAGTCCTTAAAGTTTTTACTTGTAATTGTTTGCATAAATCCCTCATTAGCTTTGAAACAAATGGTGTTCCTTTGTCCGTTAGTATCTCTTTGGGTATTCCTACTCTTGAGAAAAGTAGTAGCATCTCTTTTGCGATACTTTTAGAGTTAGCAGACCTTAAGGGCACGGCTTCTGGATATCGTGTAGCATAGTCCAATATAACTAAAATGTATTGATGCCCTCTGCCACGACATGCTCCTTGAGTGAGATATGAAAGGCACTCACTACCCCTATTTACTGCAGGAATAGCTATGTTGGGATGACTCTGGACCGAATGATGGATGCAGCAAGCCCTGGCAGGGCTCTTCCAATCATTAGCAGTGCCCAGAGATGCTTCTGGAGATCTACAGTAAGTCTGGATCAGACCTTACTGTAGCAGACTGCTAGCTTGGACAATAATTAACTCCAACACCATAATCATGATGGAAAAATTAAGACCCTTATTTTACATTGGACAGGTTATATGCAGTCATCATCAAAGACCTGGGGGTGGCTAACCTTGAGGATGCCCTCCTGTACATATGCTGACCCATAGTAACTGGTCTCTGAGACTTCCTATTAGTCCTGACCAATGGGCTAAGGGAAATCCCTGGGAACAGCCAGCCTTGTTCCCAAAGCCTCCCCCCTGGGCGTGGCTAAGGGGCTCATTTGAAGATTGACTGGCGACTTGTGTACATCTCCCAGATTGATAGTTAGCCCCTCAAGTGAAGGCCAGGAAACCCTGTCAGATCTGCCCCTGAGATGTGCCTCAATGTCTGTAAAGACCCCTTTGTTCTGACAGTTATAACTCAAGTGTGTTTACCTGGGTGATAACCTGGGAGACCAGATGGTTGACCTCCTTATGTGTTGCAATATGTACAGAGATGGCTTCCCCCAGTACAATATGGCTGCTACTGTAATCCAGTCCCTCCTGGTAAGCACAACTAGTGGCCAACTTGAGTTATGACACCCTCAGGCTGTTTTTTCTAGTGGTTCCACGAGGTCCATCGCTATTCTCTCAAAAGGTTCTTCTATAATAGGAAGTGGTATCAAGGGAGCTTTTAGATGGGGATGTGGACTTGCAAGCTGACACTCTGGGCAAGATAGACAATATCGGCTTACTTCTTCATACACTCCAGGCCAGAAGAATCTCTTCATTACCCGATTTAAGTTTTTCTCTACTCCTAGGTGGGCTCCAAAAAGATGACTGTGAGCCATGTCTAATACTTTTCTTCTGTAGCCCTGAGGTACCAGCAATTGTTCTGTGATGTCTTCTCCTATTTTAACCACGCGATATAGGAGATCTCTTTTTAACACAAAGTGTGGACCCTGGGGATTTTCTAGCCCCTGTATGATTTCTCCATTTACTTTTACCACTTCCCTTCTGACATTTTGTAGGAGAGGATTGTCATGAATCAGCCAGGGGCCATGTTGGATTTGGCGTGAACTATGCTGGCGCCATCTTGAGACTGGCAGCAGTGGCCATCTGTTGCCATGTGGAAGAACAAAAGGTTTGGCTCACAGAGCCACTGCTTGTGAATGGTATGGGATAGGGGAATGAGTAGGGGGTTCCACTGTCACCATTAAATAAAGTCAGCATTACTGCATAAAATGGATTGACGTGGAAAACCTGCTCAACCCTGATACCATGTGGGAATGGGGAAATATCTTATGGGTTATAATATGTTAGTATTATATTGTATATTGTATTATGGAGTGATAGCTATGTTTTAATTAGTCAACCCTCCCCCATTGTATAAACTCTCAGTCAGGAGTTGGCCATATTGTCCTTAGTGTAAACAAAGGAGATAGCAGAACAAAGAGATTTGCCACACTGCCAGGCACCGTAGGACAATGGTATAGTACAGGGTCTTCCAGCCTCAATACTAAGGCCATAGGCCAGGGCAGAGATGTTACTCTCTCCACCGCCAGAGATAGAATGAGCATGGTAGCCACGCCTGGGGTTGGCCCATGGGTGGAGTCTCATGGTTCCCACGTAGGGACCCTGCCTGATTGGCCAGAGGCAGTTAGGGGCTGACTAAAGGTAGCCCCTCCTGGTAATGTTGTATGCCTGTTTAAAAGATGTTGTATTCCAAATAAAGTTGTTCATAATTTTCATCAAGACGTGGCGTGTAGATGTATTATTTACCCGGAGACATATGCTTGCAGTAAGATTCGTCAGACTTACTGTCAATATTGCTCAGTCTAACCCAAGGGCTGAGACATGATGTTCCTGTAATCAAAAAGGCTTTGGTCCAGAGTAACCCAAATCTGGTCAACAGACCCCAGCCAGAGAGTGGGTCGTGACAATTGGTGGCATAGTGGTGGGGTACTCTGAGAAGGACCAGAAAATGGAGCAGAGGGAAGCAGAGGACTACAGACTACTCCTGCTAAATCAATGGATGGCATTCCTGCAATTATGGCATGGCCATGAGCTGGCAAGCTGGTTGGAGGAACTGGTAGAGAAAGAGATGGACTTGGAGGAACAGTACCTTGCCCGGATAGAGTCCTTGGGTGGCCGGAGAGAGGATCTCTATTTTCGTTTGGATCTAGAATATGGGGTCGAGGAGATTCTGAATGGGGATCCGGAATGTGGCATGGGGACTGCAAGGAGGCATAATAACTTGTTTGTTGAACGCTGCCGGGGTCTGGGACTGGAACCATGGTTCCCTGAGGCTCCTTTGCTAGAACCCCTGGATCGGCAAGAGCAGCAACTGGAGGCTAAGTATGTTCAATTGTGGGATGCGATACCCAAGAAGTATTTTTACGACTCAGACAGTATGTACAAGAGGGAGTATGCTCACTGGGGTTGGGGAGAGGCTTTTATGGATGGTAAACAAAGTGAGGAGTGGGGAGGGGTAAATACTGTCCCTTTACCAACTCCTGGGGATGGAGAATGTTGTCCCCTAGAACATGCAGCGACTGTGTCAGGGCCTAGTCACCAGCCCAAAGAGCCAGAGACCCAGTGGAATGTTCCCGGGGTGGGGTCAGATAGTCCATTTCTGCACCCTGATACTCCAAGAGACTTAATCCCAGAGGAAGTGGGAACTGCTCACAAGCTAGGGCCAGATAAATTAAGTCTGCCCTCAGAAGTTCTAGGCAAAGTGTGTTGGCCAGAACTGCTAATGGAGCCAGAGGCTCAGAATGATTATGTGATGGACGGTGGGAAGGGAGCCTTAGAGGCCAGGCTGGAAGGGAATGATGAGATTCCCCAGCCTGCATCAGATAACCACTGTCTGTACCCTGACACCCCAGGGGAGTTGTTCCCAGAGGTGCTAGTGAAGCACGGAGCCCAGGAGGGCTATTTAAGAGACTGTGGGGAGGGAAAGGAATTGGTTTCTGGCTACAGGGAACCTGACCTCACACAGCAAGAGAGTGCCAGGGGCACAAAGAGCCAGGCCGGGGCAGCAAGCATGCCAGCCGTGGCAAAAGCGTTATGGGTGCAGAGTGGCACCATGAAAGAGGGTGTACCAAGTGGGGAGATACCCTGGATAACCATTGTCCAGGGGCCCACTGGAACAGTCACTGCTCAAAAAGCCCAGTTGAATATAGAGAACTGGTATGATGCTGAACCAAAGGCAAGGTAGGAGGTAAAGGAGGAGTTGCCCAAAGATACAGATTTCCAGGAGCCAGAGGAAAGGGAGCAGCCAGGTCAGGACACCATCAGGGACGCTGGAGTCAAGCGCAGACCGGTATGTACTTTCCTGCAGTGGTTGTGTTATTGGACTCCCAACAATAATGTTTTTGCTGAGTGGGGTACTGGACTGCTCCCTTGCGATCCCATAGGCCCAGAGACTGTTTTAGAGATCCCAGCCCAGCTGTGGGGACTGACTGGAGGGAAAGGGGTTGCTATGGGACAGAAACTGTGGCCCACCTGTTGTACTCTGGGATCCCAGACTATTGGGGAGGGACCCTGGACTATTTGGGTGGGGGTGCAGGGGAAGAGCAATTTGCTCTATACAGTGGGAGCAAGGCCAAGGGCTGGGGGAGGTTTTTACTCTGCACCTGGGGACAGACAAGAACTGGCATAGCATACAGAGGGCCTGGCCAAACCAGCAGATTCATGACTATCAGCGTAGCTGGGAAAATCAGGGATGTTCCCTGCCACGCTTGGGGGAGGTGTTGTCATGAATCAGCCAGGGGCCATATTGGATTTGGCGTGAACTATGCTGGAGCCATCTTGAGACTGGCAGCAGTGGCCATCTTGGGGCTGGGTTATCTTCCACATGCTGTTGCCATGTGGAAGAACAAAAGGTTTGGCTCACAGAGCCACTGCTTGTGAATGGTATGGGATAGGGGAATGAGTAGGGGGTTCCACTGTCACCATTAAATAAAGTCAGCATTACTGCATAAAATGGATTGACGTGGAAAACCTGCCCAACCCTGATACCATGTGGGAATGGGGAAATATCTTATGGGTTATAATATGTTAGTATTATATTTTATATTGTATTATGGAGTGATAGCTATGTTTTAATTAGTCAACCCTCCCCCATTGTATAAACTCTCAGTCAGGAGTTGGCCATATGGTCCTTAGTGTAAACAAAGGAGATAGCAGAACAAAGAGATTTGCCACACTGCCAGGCACCGTAGGACAATGGTATAGTACAGGGTCTTCCAGCCTCAATACTAGGGCCATAGGCCAGGGCAGAGATGTTACTCTCTCCACCGCCAGAGATAGAATGAGCATGGTAGCCACGCCTGGGGTTGGCCCATGGGTGGAGTCTCATGGTTCCCACGTAGGGACCCTGCCTGATTGGCCAGAGGCAGTTAGGGGCTGACTAAAGGTAGCCCCTCCTGGTAATGTTGTATGCCTGTTTAAAAGATGTTGTTTTCCAAATAAAGTTGTTCATAATTTTCATCAAGACGTGGCGTGTAGGTGTATTATTTACCCGGAGACATATGCTTGCAGTAAGATTCATCAGACTTACTGTCAATATTGCTCAGTCTAACCCAAGGGCTGAGACATGATGTTCCTGTAATCAAAACGGCTTTGGTCCAGAGTAACCCAAATCTGGTCAACAGACCCCAGCCAGAGAGTGGGTTGTGACAATTGGTGGCATAGTGGTGGGGTACTCTGAGAAGGACCAGAAAATGGAGCAGAGGGAAGCAGAGGACTACAGACTACTCCTGCTAAATCAATGGATGGCATTCCTGCAATTATGGCATGGCCATGAGCTGGCAAGCTGGTTGGAGGAACTGGTAGAGAAAGAGATGGACTTGGAGGAACAGTACCTTGCCCGGATAGAGTCCTTGGGTGGCCGGAGAGAGGATCTCTATTTTCGTTTGGATCTAGAATATGGGGTCGAGGAGATTCTGAATGGGGATCCGGAATGTGGCATGGGGACTGCAAGGAGGCATAATAACTTGTTTGTTGAACGCTGCCGGGGTCTGGGACTGGAACCATGGTTCCCTGAGGCTCCTTTGCTAGAACCCCTGGTTCGGCAAGAGCAGCAACTGGAGGCTAAGTATGTTCAATTGTGGGATGCGATACCCAAGAAGTATTTTTACGACTCAGACAGTATGTACAAGAGGGAGTATGCTCACTGGGGTTGGGGAGAGGCTTTTATGGATGGTAAACAAAGTGAGGAGTGGGGAGGGGTAAATACTGTCCCTTTACCAACTCCTGGGGATGGAGAATGTTGTCCCCTAGAACATGCAGCGACTGTGTCAGGGCCTAGTCACCAGCCCAAAGAGCCAGAGACCCAGTGGAATGTTCCCGGGGTGGGGTCAGATAGTCCATTTCTGCACCCTGATACTCCAAGAGACTTAATCCCAGAGGAAGTGGGAACTGCTCACAAGCTAGGGCCAGATAAATTAAGTCTGCCCTCAGAAGTTCTAGGCAAAGTGTGTTGGCCAGAACTGCTAATGGAGCCAGAGGCTCAGAATGATTATGTGATGGACGGTGGGAAGGGAGCCTTAGAGGCCAGGCTGGAAGGGAATGATGAGATTCCCCAGCCTGCATCAGATAACCACTGTCTGTACCCTGACACCCCAGGGGAGTTGTTCCCAGAGGTGCTAGTGAAGCACGGAGCCCAGGAGGGCTATTTAAGAGACTGTGGGGAGGGAAAGGAATTGGTTTCTGGCTACAGGGAACCTGACCTCACACAGCAAGAGAGTGCCAGGGGCACAAAGAGCCAGGCCGGGGCAGCAAGCATGCCAGCCGTGGCAAAAGCGTTATGGGTGCAGAGTGGCACCATGAAAGAGGGTGTACCAAGTGGGGAGATACCCTGGATAACCATTGTCCAGGGGCCCACTGGAACAGTCACTGCTCAAAAAGCCCAGTTGAATATAGAGAACTGGTATGATGCTGAACCAAAGGCAAGGTAGGAGGTAAAGGAGGAGTTGCCCAAAGATACAGATTTCCAGGAGCCAGAGGAAAGGGAGCAGCCAGGTCAGGACACCATCAGGGACGCTGGAGTCAAGCGCAGACCGGTATGTACTTTCCTGCAGTGGTTGTGTTATTGGACTCCCAACAATAATGTTTTTGCTGAGTGGGGTACTGGACTGCTCCCTTGCGATCCCATAGGCCCAGAGACTGTTTTAGAGATCCCAGCCCAGCTGTGGGGACTGACTGGAGGGAAAGGGGTTGCTATGGGACAGAAACTGTGGCCCACCTGTTGTACTCTGGGATCCCAGACTATTGGGGAGGGACCCTGGACTATTTGGGTGGGGGTGCAGGGGAAGAGCAATTTGCTCTATACAGTGGGAGCAAGGCCAAGGGCTGGGGGAGGTTTTTACTCTGCACCTGGGGACAGACAAGAACTGGCATAGCATACAGAGGGCCTGGCCAAACCAGCAGATTCATGACTATCAGCGTAGCTGGGAAAATCAGGGATGTTCCCTGCCACGCTTGGGGGAGGTGTTGTCATGAATCAGCCAGGGGCCATATTGGATTTGGCGTGAACTATGCTGGAGCCATCTTGAGACTGGCAGCAGTGGCCATCTTGGGGCTGGGTTATCTTCCACATGCTGTTGCCATGTGGAAGAACAAAAGGTTTGGCTCACAGAGCCACTGCTTGTGAATGGTATGGGATAGGGGAATGAGTAGGGGGTTCCACTGTCACCATTAAATAAAGTCAGCATTACTGCATAAAATGGATTGACGTGGAAAACCTGCCCAACCCTGATACCATGTGGGAATGGGGAAATATCTTATGGGTTATAATATGTTAGTATTATATTTTATATTGTATTATGGAGTGATAGCTATGTTTTAATTAGTCAACCCTCCCCCATTGTATAAACTCTCAGTCAGGAGTTGGCCATATGGTCCTTAGTGTAAACAAAGGAGATAGCAGAACAAAGAGATTTGCCACACTGCCAGGCACCGTAGGACAATGGTATAGTACAGGGTCTTCCAGCCTCAATACTAGGGCCATAGGCCAGGGCAGAGATGTTACTCTCTCCACCGCCAGAGATAGAATGAGCATGGTAGCCACGCCTGGGGTTGGCCCATGGGTGGAGTCTCATGGTTCCCACGTAGGGACCCTGCCTGATTGGCCAGAGGCAGTTAGGGGCTGACTAAAGGTAGCCCCTCCTGGTAATGTTGTATGCCTGTTTAAAAGATGTTGTTTTCCAAATAAAGTTGTTCATAATTTTCATCAAGACGTGGCGTGTAGGTGTATTATTTACCCGGAGACATATGCTTGCAGTAAGATTCATCAGACTTACTGTCAATATTGCTCAGTCTAACCCAAGGGCTGAGACATGATGTTCCTGTAATCAAAACGGCTTTGGTCCAGAGTAACCCAAATCTGGTCAACAGACCCCAGCCAGAGAGTGGGTTGTGACAATTGGTGGCATAGTGGTGGGGTACTCTGAGAAGGACCAGAAAATGGAGCAGAGGGAAGCAGAGGACTACAGACTACTCCTGCTAAATCAATGGATGGCATTCCTGCAATTATGGCATGGCCATGAGCTGGCAAGCTGGTTGGAGGAACTGGTAGAGAAAGAGATGGACTTGGAGGAACAGTACCTTGCCCGGATAGAGTCCTTGGGTGGCCGGAGAGAGGATCTCTATTTTCGTTTGGATCTAGAATATGGGGTCGAGGAGATTCTGAATGGGGATCCGGAATGTGGCATGGGGACTGCAAGGAGGCATAATAACTTGTTTGTTGAACGCTGCCGGGGTCTGGGACTGGAACCATGGTTCCCTGAGGCTCCTTTGCTAGAACCCCTGGTTCGGCAAGAGCAGCAACTGGAGGCTAAGTATGTTCAATTGTGGGATGCGATACCCAAGAAGTATTTTTACGACTCAGACAGTATGTACAAGAGGGAGTATGCTCACTGGGGTTGGGGAGAGGCTTTTATGGATGGTAAACAAAGTGAGGAGTGGGGAGGGGTAAATACTGTCCCTTTACCAACTCCTGGGGATGGAGAATGTTGTCCCCTAGAACATGCAGCGACTGTGTCAGGGCCTAGTCACCAGCCCAAAGAGCCAGAGACCCAGTGGAATGTTCCCGGGGTGGGGTCAGATAGTCCATTTCTGCACCCTGATACTCCAAGAGACTTAATCCCAGAGGAAGTGGGAACTGCTCACAAGCTAGGGCCAGATAAATTAAGTCTGCCCTCAGAAGTTCTAGGCAAAGTGTGTTGGCCAGAACTGCTAATGGAGCCAGAGGCTCAGAATGATTATGTGATGGACGGTGGGAAGGGAGCCTTAGAGGCCAGGCTGGAAGGGAATGATGAGATTCCCCAGCCTGCATCAGATAACCACTGTCTGTACCCTGACACCCCAGGGGAGTTGTTCCCAGAGGTGCTAGTGAAGCACGGAGCCCAGGAGGGCTATTTAAGAGACTGTGGGGAGGGAAAGGAATTGGTTTCTGGCTACAGGGAACCTGACCTCACACAGCAAGAGAGTGCCAGGGGCACAAAGAGCCAGGCCGGGGCAGCAAGCATGCCAGCCGTGGCAAAAGCGTTATGGGTGCAGAGTGGCACCATGAAAGAGGGTGTACCAAGTGGGGAGATACCCTGGATAACCATTGTCCAGGGGCCCACTGGAACAGTCACTGCTCAAAAAGCCCAGTTGAATATAGAGAACTGGTATGATGCTGAACCAAAGGCAAGGTAGGAGGTAAAGGAGGAGTTGCCCAAAGATACAGATTTCCAGGAGCCAGAGGAAAGGGAGCAGCCAGGTCAGGACACCATCAGGGACGCTGGAGTCAAGCGCAGACCGGTATGTACTTTCCTGCAGTGGTTGTGTTATTGGACTCCCAACAATAATGTTTTTGCTGAGTGGGGTACTGGACTGCTCCCTTGCGATCCCATAGGCCCAGAGACTGTTTTAGAGATCCCAGCCCAGCTGTGGGGACTGACTGGAGGGAAAGGGGTTGCTATGGGACAGAAACTGTGGCCCACCTGTTGTACTCTGGGATCCCAGACTATTGGGGAGGGACCCTGGACTATTTGGGTGGGGGTGCAGGGGAAGAGCAATTTGCTCTATACAGTGGGAGCAAGGCCAAGGGCTGGGGGAGGTTTTTACTCTGCACCTGGGGACAGACAAGAACTGGCATAGCATACAGAGGGCCTGGCCAAACCAGCAGATTCATGACTATCAGCGTAGCTGGGAAAATCAGGGATGTTCCCTGCCACGCTTGGGGGAGGTGTTGTCATGAATCAGCCAGGGGCCATATTGGATTTGGCGTGAACTATGCTGGAGCCATCTTGAGACTGGCAGCAGTGGCCATCTTGGGGCTGGGTTATCTTCCACATGCTGTTGCCATGTGGAAGAACAAAAGGTTTGGCTCACAGAGCCACTGCTTGTGAATGGTATGGGATAGGGGAATGAGTAGGGGGTTCCACTGTCACCATTAAATAAAGTCAGCATTACTGCATAAAATGGATTGACGTGGAAAACCTGCCCAACCCTGATACCATGTGGGAATGGGGAAATATCTTATGGGTTATAATATGTTAGTATTATATTTTATATTGTATTATGGAGTGATAGCTATGTTTTAATTAGTCAACCCTCCCCCATTGTATAAACTCTCAGTCAGGAGTTGGCCATATGGTCCTTAGTGTAAACAAAGGAGATAGCAGAACAAAGAGATTTGCCACACTGCCAGGCACCGTAGGACAATGGTATAGTACAGGGTCTTCCAGCCTCAATACTAGGGCCATAGGCCAGGGCAGAGATGTTACTCTCTCCACCGCCAGAGATAGAATGAGCATGGTAGCCACGCCTGGGGTTGGCCCATGGGTGGAGTCTCATGGTTCCCACGTAGGGACCCTGCCTGATTGGCCAGAGGCAGTTAGGGGCTGACTAAAGGTAGCCCCTCCTGGTAATGTTGTATGCCTGTTTAAAAGATGTTGTTTTCCAAATAAAGTTGTTCATAATTTTCATCAAGACGTGGCGTGTAGGTGTATTATTTACCCGGAGACATATGCTTGCAGTAAGATTCATCAGACTTACTGTCAATATTGCTCAGTCTAACCCAAGGGCTGAGACATGATATTCCTGTAATCAAAACGGCTTTGGTCCAGAGTAACCCAAATCTGGTCAACAGACCCCAGCCAGAGAGTGGGTTGTGACAAGAATCATTTGCTTGGTCTCACCCAAAACATTCTACCTCCTGGAGAACATTTTGTTCTTCTTCCATCTCTGTTTGAATTGGAGGGATCATCTCTTGGTCAGAAGAGGATTCTTCCAAGTTTGCTGTCTCTTCACACTTAGTCCGTGAAGCTATCAGGGCTTCTTCTTGGTCTTGTCTCTTTTTTCTTTCTGTCCCCCTTTTTTTTCTTTTCGTCTCTCTTCTCGAGATTTCGGAACCTTTTCCCCACTGGAGAATAGTTCATTATCTTCAAACGGGAAGATATCCAATATAGATTCGGGACTCATCCTATTGCTTTCTATATGTAGGAGATTTTCAAAATTTGGGAAATTTCTTCCCAAAACCACTGCATATGGTAGATGGGGCACTACCGGAGCTGTTATTTGGGTTTTTATGCCTTTAACATCGATCCATGTGGTTTTTGTTGGATAGTTCAATACTGTTCCATGCACACAGGTGATGCCCATGTTTGTTCCTAGCCTCCCATTATCTGGGGCTACTGCTCTTCTGGACAACAGGGTAATGGCACTTCCGGAATCAATCAGTCCTTTTCATTTCTGGCCATTTATTATCACCTCTGTAATAAATGGATGCTTCAGCTCAGTCATGCCGACTAAATTAACCACATCACAGTGAATTGTTGAATCTCCAAGATTGCACTGCATGGTCTCTTCCCGGTTTGGGCATGGGGCTGCTATATGTCCTATCTCTCCGCACTGGAAACACTTCACTTTATGCAAGTAATTGTTTCATTTTCCCTTGACCTCTCTCTTGTCGGTTCCAAAAAAAACTCGAGTTTCTCTTTTATAAGTCCCTGTAGCCCCCTCGGTAGGCTGACTTTTTACTGATAAACCACGTTTCCAGGTTTTTGCTTTCTCTCCCGATGATTCGGCTGAGATGCTTCTTACAGCTTCATGACGTTCGACTTGGGCCACTAGTTCATCCAGGGACTGTTATTCATACTGTCCAACCCACTCTCTCATACCTGGAGGTAATCCTCTCCAGTAGTGGTCCAGTACTACTATCTCCACTATTTTTTCTGAGGAGTTGTTTTCTGGACATAGCCATTTTCGCGTGAGGTGCAGTAATTCAAAGATTTGTGCTCTTGGCGGTTGGTCCACTCTGTATTTCCACTTATGGAACCTTTGGGTTCGAACAGCTGGGTTTACCCCTATTCTGGCTAGAATATCTGCCTTCAGGTATTTATAATCATTTGCTTGTTCTGCTGTGAGATCATAGTAGGCTCTTTGCGCTATTCCTACCAGAAATGGGGCCAGAATTCCTGCCCACTGGGTTTGAGGCCAGGCTTGACGTGTTGCAGTCCTTTTGAAGGCCAGCAAGTAGGCCTCTATGTCATCCTCCTAACTAATTTTTTGTATGGGGTGACTTGCTTGCAATCCTATAACAGTTTCTCCTGTTCCTGTAGCTGCCAGGTGCTTGGTTTGGTGTATTATCTCCTGTAAACTGGCTTGGCTTTGTGTCATCTGTTTTGCCAGCAATCTGTTAAATTCCTGCTGTTGTCTGTTGGTCTATTGCTGTGCTGCTGTGGCTTGTAACAAGGCTTTTACTACCTCTTCCATTTTTCTGTGGGTGTTTTTTTTGGTATAAAGACCTAGATCGCACTTCTGACACCAGTTGTGGTAGATTAGCCTGTTACCTTGTAAATTACCATCCAGGAATTCAGATATTCTTTTAATGTTTTATCTAAAAGTCCCAAATTTCTAGGAAAATAATAAAATAACACTCTCTTCATCTGTGGAAAAAGGGGAGCATTCGGCCCGCCCGTCTCTCCGAAATGCTCCAACCACCAGGGACCCTTTAAACAGTCTTTTGAAAGACGGTGACACTTTCAGTTATACTGCTGCCTTCTCCCTGGGGTTAAAATGTCCACAGTCTCTAAACCAGAAAACTGCTTTCTCAGCAGATTAACTTGCCTTGTAGGCCCGAGTTGCTCCTGTAGACAGCTCTGTCCTGGAAATCCGTGCTGCTCCTGTAGACAGCTCTGCTGTGGAAACTTGTGCTGCTCCTGTAGACAGCTCTGCTGTGGAAACTTGTGCTGCTCCTATAGACAGCTCTGCTGTGGAAACTTGTGCTGCTCCTGTCGACAACTCTGCTGTGGAAACTTGTGCTGCTCCTGCAGACAACTCTGCTCTGGACTTGTGCTGCTCCTGTAGACAACTCTGCTCTGGACTTCAGACTGTCTCTCCTTGCAGACAATCAAATCTTTACTCCAAACACTCCCCCATTGTGTGCTCTGTAGGGCTTCTTAAATCATCCTCATAGGAATCAGGTGCACTGGCTGATTGAGCTGCAGTCCCAGTTAACTCTTGCTAATCCTGCTGGATATATGGCTCTGCTCAATCTCAGGCTTATGTATACTCCTTGCTTAACTCTGTTACAATACGCATACGCCAATTTTCTGTTTTCTATATCAAAAAAATAGTTTTATGTATATATATATTTCTCATTTCACTTCATCAACTTCGACTATTGTGTTCTGATCCATCACATTAACAAAATATTGAACTTAAGGCTGTAATGTAACAAAATAGGTAAAAAGTCAAGGGGGTGAATACTTTTGCAAGGAACTGTATATGAACAAAGTTACTGATGGACAGAATTAATTATATATATATATACATATATATATATATATATATATATATATATATATATATATATATATATATATATATATATATAATTAGTTTAGAGGAAAAAATCCTTCAATCTATTTAAATAGTTATCTGAATATTCATACTATCACTAAAATATTTTATAGCACATAAGACAACTTACATGGAAATGAATATTAAAAATATACTTGAGGTTAAATAACCAGGGAACTGGAAAACCCTTTAAAGTGATTATTTTCACCTTTCCCTAGTACCTCATGAGTTAAAAAATATTATGTACAAGTTCCATTCAAAGTTTCTTACACTACATCAATATCTGCCATAATACTTAAATTAAAATATGGTAAGTATTTATAATTGTAGCCCCAGTATAGTGGGGATGTGAAATGCTTTCTATAATATTGTATAATAATAAATTAGGTATTAAGAATAATCACCCACTCTGAGATGTATCTAGCCTTGGAAAGGTGTGCTTATCTATTTATTTTTTTTATAACATCATTCTATATCAGAAATCATTACAAAAAAAAAAAAAAGTCTATACTCAGTCACAATAGCAACATTGCTGTTTTGTAACATATGTTATCTGCAGTCTTATAGACATACTATTTACACCTACAAATATATGGTTTTTATTATAGAAATATCATATCATTATTATCTTATATTGTTTCTTCTAATCAAGTTTCTTTATATATTATTTCATTTCTTTGAATTTTATTTTACACTATAAATATACGATTCATCTTAATTATGATAATATATTAATTTTACTATGTCATTTATTTCACACATACACTTTTTATCTGTGTATAATAATTATTTATTCTAGGGACATAATTATTAGTATGAATTAATTGAGACCAGTAATAGATTCATTAGTTATTAATTACAAAATACACATTTCATTTAGATTTGAATAACATAATTCTGTGTTACAGATACACAGATGGATGAAAATCAGAAGGAACTAACGGGCCTGTTGATGAGGGGGGGAGAACATTAAAAAGATCATGACAAACAGCAGTCTCAGTTAGTGAGAACATTTCCCTGATGTATGATTTGAATAGGGTGGTTGTTATACCTCTTTAATTATATTTGAGACAGCCTGACAGCCAATGGCTAAATCTGCAAAATGTGCACAGTCATTACAGTCAATCTCTGCATGCAGCTCAGCACACAGCCTAACTGTGCAATGGAGATGTAGCATGGCAGAGAAAGTCGATGTCCTAGCTGTCATGTAACCAGAGATAGGCATGGGCATCAGTGAGAAGAGTGGAGCGTGGACAAGCCCAAGTTATACCTATTAGTAATTAATTTATCCAGGAATCAATATGCTGAAGAGCTAACAATCGCTGTTTTTTTTCTGCAGCATATAATGTACATTTGGACTGTTGGTGATCTAGGGAGAAAGTGTTAGCAATGTGGCAAGTGTGCAGTGTAAAAAGGCTGCGCGCGCGAGGCTAAACCATTTGTTTAGTTGTGTAATGCGGTATTTTAGATTGGTAATGTTATTAGTTTTAAGTTAGTGTTGTAAAATGGCGGAGAGTGTATATGTGTTATGCAGGTTTCGAGTATTTTCCGTCCTTCCTAATAGTGTATTTTGTACATTGTACGTTCCTGGGTAAAAGTTGTATGTGCCTGGTGGTGTTTTGCGTGTTTAGGGTTCGTGTAGCCTCGTTTTGATTTTTTTCGGTGGCCATTTTTTCTCTCGCTTAGGTGATTTTCTAGTGGCAAAACTCTGCAAATTAGACTTAAGTTTGCATGCAACCTCACTCCCAGACGTCCTGGCTGTCCCCCCGTGCTGTGTGTGATGTTTTTTTTGGGGTGGGGGGTTTTGATGTGTTCTTGGATGTGCGCGGTTCGGCCGTTTAGTTCATATTTTTTGCTGGTCATATTTTATTTTTTCAAAGTGGCGGTTTCCTTTTTAAAGTGTTATGGGCCGTAATTTTTTCAGGCGATTTTTTTCAAAGCGCTACGGGTCTCACACTATGAATTGTGTATTTGAGTTTTCTGTTGTTCTGTAGTCCTGCGGGTCGTAGGTATGATACTTAATGCGTGCGGGGTGGTAGGTATGAGCACCTATGGCGCTCATCTCCACCAGCACAGGGAGCGCCTTTGGTGTTCCCTTCCTAAGTTGTACAAGGTCGTAAGAAATTAGGGGAGGGTATTTGTTAGAATACAGTAGGATTCCCCAGGTTTCTGCCTCTTCCATTCCATTTAGATTGTAAGTAGCGAGTTTCAAATCTTCTAGGGTGCTTTGGAAAAAACACTTTCTACAAAAAATTTCAGCTCAAAACAGGATCCTCCATCTTCTACAGTTTGTTAATATTGTATTTTTCCTTGTTATTATCCACTGTACAGTGCTACGGAATATGTTGGCCCATTAAAAATAAAAGTTAATAATAATAATAATAATAATAATAATAATAATAATAATAATATATAAGGATGCGATAAAGCCTAGTGAGTGCAATACATTTTTGTTACATGGAAATATGTAGAATAAAATAAGCTAAAGTTATTATTGCATGTTGAAATCTAATTTGAACTGAAACAGGACACAAAATATTATTTTTCATTTTGACTGCATGAGGAATTTGAAGTTCATTTTATTAATGGGAAATGGAAAGCAAACTGTTCTATCATATTTAAAAGAGCATATTTTAAACATTTCAACATTTTCTCTTTGCATGAAAAAATATTTATTGAAACTTGTTTAAACTTATTGGAAAAAAAACAGAAAAAGTCACAGGAAATTCATCTGTGTGAGCAGAGAGTATGCAACCTCTAGATCTAATTGGCAAACACTTACGACTCAAAAAGCTTTATTGCTGCACATTTGCTGAAAGGGCCAAACCCTGAAAAAAATAAAGTTATACATTTAAGGCAGAATATGCAGGAATACACCATTTTGTAACATTAGCAGTCCTATCATACCATATTGCACTATTATCATAACGTATTATACTTATGGTGCACTAGCCTTATGATACCATTTTACACATAATTTTTCACTATTATACCATATTGTGCCGCTTCTATGCCGAGCCATGTCATCCCATAATTTACCCCTACCCTTTGCATGCTGAATCATGTCATACCATATCGTACCCCTTTCATGCCCAGTCATGTCATACCATATCTTACTCCTTTCATATCGATTCATGTCATACCTTACCGTACCCCTTATATGTTGAGTTACATAACACTTTATCACACCCCTTACATGCTGAGTTATGTCATACAATATTGCACCCCTTACATGCTTAGTCAGTCATCCATCTCATACCCCTCAGATTCCAGTCCTTTCACGATGAACTGTACCCATAGGGTACCAAATTCCATCACACCTTTTCGTACTTTACTACAGTAAACCAAGTAAACTAAGTCCTACCATACCCAACTGTTCCCCTAGCATACCAAGTCATAGCATACCTTCTCATTTTTTCAGTGTGCCAATACTCCATAAGTTTCACTTCATATATAATTTGCACCCAGGCTTCAAGACATATTTTACGATATCATACTACTACAGTACCAAGCCACCTTCTCCCCTTAACATGTGCAGTTGTCTTCACTTTTCTATCTTCCGTATTCCCCTTGATATATATATTCTCCGTATAAGCATGACCTATTTTATAGCATATTTTCTTGCAATTTCCCATAGATATGCATCCAAACCACAATGACACTAACCATCTCCAATAATCTAAAAGATCTAACTTCGCTTATAGCGCAAATTTTATTTACAGCCATCTACATAATCTATTTGTGCTACATTCTTCACATATTCCTCTCATTCGGAGCCCACCACCATACACAACCAGGCCTCACTTAAGTCACAAGCAAAACCTATTTCTCAAGTCCATTCCTACTTGGCCTTAATCCTCAAATCCAGAAAATCATACTTCACACCATCATCTTTCATCTTTTCATCAGCTAAATCATTACCAAAAGCCTAGCCCCTTGTTAGGATCCCAACCTCCTCAACGTCTGCCCAACGAAGGTCTGCTATTCAGCAACTAACAAGCTTCCACGTTAAGTATCCAATTGGATCCCATTCATCCACTGCTCTTCTTCTTAACACTACATTAACATTATATGGCTTCTAACGTCAAAGCTAGTTCACTAACTCTTATTTCCATTAGATTTAATTGCAAGACACTAACTACCTTTCCGTAGAACCTTGTAACTCTCTCACCCCCATTACAATACAAAGCAATCCTTGCTTTGACTGCTACGAATATATTTCCCTACCACTGAAATCTGCAAAGCTTTCCAAGATTTCATGAATCTAATTATCACCTTATCTACTTTTTAATTAGGCTAGAACGACATAGCTAAATATGTCACAACTCAAGCTACCATCACTAGAGAGAAAGCCCCAACCACAAATGCCTGGTTGTTCATCCTTCTCTCTAGCCTCATTTCACTTCACATAGCACTCTAATCAGGCAAGGACTATGTAGCTCAATATGCCAAACCGCAAGCTACCATCACTAGAGAGAAAGCACCAATGACAAATATATATGAACTAGCGACTTTCCCGTCAAAAAATGACGGTCAATAAAAATTAAATGTTGTGAAATTTGTTTGCAACTCAAAATGACTCACCTACATTTGTCCGTTTTTTTTTTCTAAAAATAAAAACACATTAATTTTTTTAACTTTTTATTTTTTTAACTTTTAACTTATATTTCACAAACATTAAACTTTGTAACATGCAACTTGTATATGAAACATTCGTTCAACATTTTGTTAACAATACTAACACTTTTCAATACATATTTATCACTGAGTAGCTGCGGACTATATTAACTTAGAGTAAGTAAATTGTTTTAACAATAAAATGCTTTTTATCATTTGTAACATATTTGTTAAACTCTTGTTAAACTAAAATAGCATTGAATGAAGGCAAACAATAAAACCCCCCTATTGAAACTTGTCCAATTGTATCAAAGAGGGAAAAAAAATAATTCCTTCCTGACCCCATTAACTGGCGATCGGATTTCTCCCTGAATCAATACTTTGTCTTTAAATAATACATTTCCAATTATTATTAAATACTTTAACTTTATACTAACAATACATATTTGACTATACCACATATATATTTAACAAACTTTTGTAAAAATTAAAAAAACACATATTTAACATCTTAAATTGTAATATCAAACAATAACATTTAACTCTTGTAAATCCTTAAAAATTCAGTTAATTGTTTTGTGGGGCCAATCATGTAAATATCAAACTTTGAACCCATTCAAATCTGTTTAAGGATATTTTACTGTTGTTTTTGTTGTTAATTTTTTTGTTTTTTTCAGTTTGTCCATTCTGCAAATATCACATAGATTTTCATAAGTGAAATAGTGCTCCCGTATTTAAAGAGTCCCAGAGTACTTTAATTTTGTACTGGATGTCAAACCACTGTTCTCTATGTTTTTTTGTCCATTCTTTAGATGTTTTACGTGAAATATTGTTTTTGTGCAATCATATTGAGTACCATAAAATGTTGGCATTTAAATGAAACCATTTTCCTCTATCTTTCCAACACCTCATAGTAGACAATGTTTTTGGTGTAAACACATCCATCGTCCAATAAATGACCTTGAGTTTCGTTTTCTTCAACATGCATTTTAATTTCTTTTGGATTAGTGCACCTTGAAAAAGCCACATAGAGTTGTCCATGTGCAAAAACTGGTTCCTTTAAAAAAATCCCAACTGACTTAAAAGTTTATCCTTGGGATTTATTGATGGTCATAGCAAATGCCATAATAACTGGAAATTGTGTCCGTTGAAGGACAAAGGGCAAACCACTCTCACTTGGAGCTAAATCAATTCTTGGTATAAAAACTCGTTCACCTTTATGGGTACCAGTTATAATTTCTGCATGTATAAAATGATCTTTTAACTCATGCACAATTAATCGGGTCCCAATACAAAGTCCTTTTTTTGGATTCATATTTCGCAATTACATAACAATTGTGCCTTTTTTCAATTGTAAAATATGTGGGGGCATTCCAGATGGTGTTAACGAATTAATAAATTCGATACTAAAATTCGATTCACTGTCTTTATCATCTGACAGAATTGAAACTGCACTGTAATAATTATTTTGTGGTGCATTGATATATTTTAAAATTGCGTTATTTACATTCAAGGCATTGATATGTTTTGATGTTATATATCACTTTGTTTGCAATGTCTGTGTAATCCTCATTATTAAGTGTGTTTAGAAATATGGCTGATATGAGTGATTCATTGCAAACCATTTCTGATGGAATTAAAATGGTATCATTTGGTAAAAGCTGTATTTCTGAATGTTTTCCATCTCCGATTTTAATGAGCCAGTCATTGAATTCATTTTGGCCTTCAGATCTCATATTTAATTCTAATTTGAGATGTGTAAATATTTGCCACAGTTTACTGGTATTGATACATGTTTCAATGATCTCTGTTCTATTTCCGTGTGGCACAACAGGTAATGTTTGCCTAAAATCGCCTCCTAACAGCATCACCTTTCCACCAAATGGCAACTTATTATCCATCACTTCTTTTAAGAATCTGTCAATACACTGCAGTGCATGACATGACATCATTGTTGCCTCATCTATGATAATTAGTTTAGTTAGTTTAAATTTTTTTGCTTTAATGGAATTGAGTCGAATATCTGACACTGATGTTTCCAAAATGGGAACTGGCAGCTTAAATCCACTATGCACAGTTCTACCACCATCTAACAAAAGTTCAGCAACTCCAGTTGTTGAAAATGGCATAGCTATCTGACCCTGTGATCGAATATAACTCATCAAACAATTGTACAGATAAGTTTTTCCTGATCCACCTGGTCCGTCTAGATAGAAATACCGGTCTTTGACCATTTCATCATCTGTAGCATTTGTGATGGCATGAAATGCTTCTAACTGTAAAATATTTAAAGTTGCCAGTTTTTCTTGGGTTTTTTGTTTTTGAAGCTCATTGTCATAGTCATCAAAATTGATGTCATCTATAAGTCCTGGATCAGGTAAATTAAAACTTGCACAATTTAATCCATGAGCCAACAATATTTCTTGGATTTCCATCAATGTTTTTAACAGAGCTATTGGTTCTCTGTAACGTTTCAAGAAATCTTCTGACATGTTTAATTTAAATGTTTCCCACAAAGTGAAAGCATCAGGTACATTGCAAAATATACAAATGAATGCAAATTGTTGTCTCATTTGCTTAGGCATTTGACATAGTGCTGCTTCTTCTAGACACCTCTCCCAATCTGTATCATCAGCTATGAAATTTTGATGTCTTGCAGCTAATAGGAATGTATCATAAACTATGTCATTCACTGTACGTAAATGCTCAAAACTCTGTGCACCGGGAACATGTAGCAGAAGTAATCTTAAGCTGAAACGTTCAATGTCCCTTGGACTGACGGTATAAATGCGTGGTATGATATTATGTGTATCTCTTCTTCGTTGTCGCCATAGACCATTTACAAATACATAGTGATATGGTATCTCTATGTATAAAAATTGTCTGGCCTGGTAAACTGACAGTTTAATTTAAACCACGCAGTAAGTGTGGTATCTCTGTCTTCACTTTGATATAATGCAGTTCTTTCATTTCCTTGAGTAAAGCAAACCATCTGACTTTGAGGCAAATGTACAGCTAAACGATAGATAGCATGTGACCGATCATGCATCTCAAATTTCAAAAGGCGCCACATTGCTTCAGGAGCACTCGCATACCAAGCATCTAAATAATTTGATAGTTCATCATGTAAAATTGGATTTTCATTTTCATTTCCAGCACCTTGTACAACAACAGTAGCTGCGTCATATCCTTTGTATATATATTTATACACATACTTAATTGATTTAATCGAAGTGCAAGCTTCCACATTGATGTGTGCATTGTACTTGATGAGCAAATGTGGATTGTATGGAACGACAAATCTATTATCAACCTTTTGGCCACGGATAATAGCTGTTTGTCCTTGTGTTCTTTTATAAAAAGGATATCCATCACAATTTGCATAAGTTTGCATTTGAAATAGTTTTGGAAATTATTTAGTACATTTTTTATTTTCCATACATGGTGAATTCGGATTCATCTCTCCACATGGGCCATGAATCATTCTATGTGTAACAATCTCCCAAAGTTTTGTATATTTTTCTTGGTCTGGCAATTGTGCAGCAATTACTGAATCCACTCTTTCTGCAGTGTTCAACTTGTCTTTTTTCCTGCAGTATTAAAAGTATGTGAGCATGTGGCAATCCTCTTTTTTGAAATTCAATGGTGTAAAGAAAAGCCACACATTGTCCAAATAAGTGTGCTTTAGTGATATCATGTATTAATGAATTGAGTTTGATTTTAAATACTCTTGCCACTAAATCTGGTCGGTCAGAAGTAGTTTGTCCCAGATTCAAATTTTCCTTGATCTCTAGCCATTGTAAATTACACGTGAATGTAATAAATAAATCTGGTTTTCCATATTTTGTATCAATAGCCATGGCATCATTATACCTTTCTCGCATATTGCGAGGAGATCCTTGGAAAGAGGATGGCAAAATAATTGCTCTTCCAGCGGGAATGTCTCTGTTGGAAGCTAAATCTGCCACATAATCCATTAATCCACAATACTGTTCTACTCATAATTTATTTTGTTGATATTTAATGAAATTTAGATTATTGGCTTCAACTTGTAAATATGAATCAATAATCCATTGTTGAGTGAGTTTTCCTCCATGTAAAATTGGATTAAAACAATCACGGATAGCAGTTTGTGCCACTTTATATTCCAGCATGGAAATATTAGATCTAATACGAAGTTTAGTATTGGGATAACTTTCCAATTGTAATTTTGGTTCCCATCCTGGTTCCCCATTTGGAAAGAAAATGGGATATGTCATTGAATCTAAATTACAGCTTAATATATTGATGTTGATAAATGGTTGTTCTTCATTGCGTGGATATATTCTAATATCCCACTGAAAAGGTTTTTCACCATCTTCATTTTTAAACACCATGGCAACCTCATTTACAGTAGGTAAATTATATCTTCTTTGATCAGTGTTGCGATCTCTTTTTAACACCATATTGACTCTTGGTGTAGGCAATTGATGTCTTTCAGCATGTTCCTGTTGTTCTTTTTCAAGCTGTGCTAATTGTTTGTGTGCTTGACTATATGTTTTTTTTTGCATAATTTTATCCAGCTGTTCAAAGACTATGCGCAAACTGCAAACAATTCCATCGTATCTAAGACATATAACTGTGCACATTTCCTTTGCTCTCCTTCTTGTGGGTGTAAATGTGAAGTTCGGTGGTATATTTGACCTTGAACTCTGAAACAGTAAGGACCATGTCCTGGTACATTTTCTGCTAATGTTGCACCCATTGAAGCAAATGAAATTGCACTGTTATAAGACCTTATGTTTCTTTTGAAATGATTATAATTTGGAAATGTTGGATCGCTCATAATGCATTCTAAATAATATGGAAATGGGTGTCTTAGTGGAAGTTTCACCTTTCCTTTCTGACAGCAACTAATGAAATTTCCGTCAGTAGGTCTTTCCTTTATAAAGTGATAGGCCCCACAAAACTGACAAACCACATTAAATAACCCACAATAATGAGTATCTACTTCTACTGCAGTAGTAAACACATTGTCATGCATTTCTTCAACATAGATATCAGACCCACTTTCTATATGTACATGTTTTTCTTGTGTGTCTACATTTAAGTAATTCTGCAAAATAGAATCATTGGACAATGGTTCACAGAGATGTTTTTGTTTACTTTTACATTTCTTGGAAGCCCCAACACACTCACTTGCGGCTTTCTTACTCATCTTTCTTTTATTTAAAAGTCTCTGTCGATCTTCTTCTCACAAACGTTGTGAAGTTTCCGGTTTCTGAGCATCTCTCCACCTTTGCTTCCTTTCCCTTGCCAATCTTCTTTTGCGTTCAATTTTGTCTCCATTCTCCGCCATTTTAATCTGTAATTGTAAATAGACATGTAATTATTGTTTGTTCTTTGTTTTGTATACATTTTTTTTCATTTTTGTAATGTTCCATTAAAGTAGATGAATAAAATAATAAAACATTTTAAAATATTGCACTTTAGACTGAAAGAAATGAAACCATTTTTCAAAGTATTTTATTGACATATATGAAATGGAAATAGCTGCACATATCTATCTTTATATTATTAATACTTCAATTCCATTCCTTCTTGATTGAATTCACAGCATACCATCAATTTCTTTTTTTTGCAAGTGTTGTAAGCTTCTTATTTTTTTTAAATATTATTATTAATTAGTATTGTCTTTTCAACTTTTTTCAAGTTATGACTAAATATCATACATTAATGACTCAATAAGTACTCTCCATTTTCAAAAAATATCCATTTTCACTAAATATATCATATATAGCCTTTTTCTATGCATCACTACAAAATTAAATTGTATACCTGTGAGGATGCTGTTGATGTTGTTGAAAGGCTGCAAATGTCACACTGTCTGTTTATCCCCTTGCAGATCCAAATAAACTGTAAAATCAAATTGAGAATATTTTTAAACTTTTGCTTCATCGATATCATTAAATGAACATCAACAGACATATATTTGGCTACATTAAAAACCTAAAATCATATTTTTTACTATCTTGCTGTAGTAATATAATTCAAATTCTGTACCTGTCCAAATTATCCTTATGATGTTCAATGTGTGCAAACGTCACTATCTCTGGTCATTCAGCTACAATTCACTGCAATTATTCAAAATAGTCAAATAATGTATAATCTGTTGCTTCATCTGTATCAATCAATGAGGCTTAACATACATATTTTTGCATAGATTAAAAACATGAAATAAATATATCAATCAATGAGCATGAACACACATATGTAAGCATAGATTATAAACATACACTCAATATTACTATTAGTCTTTAACTAAGAATCAATTAATATGTATTAATCTTAAATTAATGTCTGACTAAATATAACGTCAAGACATAAGCATGAGTCTCTTCCCTTTTTTTTTTTTTGAGTTGTCTTTTAAAATGAGTATGTTACAACTGAATTCTTAAAATAATGTACATTACTAATGAAATAAGAATCAATTAAGGTTCATTAATATTAAACTAATGTGTGACTAAATCTAACATCAACATGTAAGCATGAGTATATAGCCTTTAATTTTTATTTTTGGTTTATTTTATACAAAATATATAAGAACTGAATTATTTAAATAATGTACATACATTAATAATTAATTAATCAATCTGTTGCTTTTTTATTCACATTCTTAAACTTTAATTAATTTTGATATTAATCATTAATTAATTAATTAATGTACATTATGAATGTTATTAAGAATTGTTTCACACAGGTAATCACGATACATCACAAAATAATTCTTAAATTAATGTACATTAATAATTAATGAATCAATGTGTTGCTAATTAATTAATGTACATTATGAATCTTATTAACAATTTTTTCACACAGGTAATCACGATATATAACAAAATAATGATTCAATTAATGTACATTAATAATTAATTAATCAATCTGTTGCTTTTTTATTCACATTCTTAAACGTTAATTAATTTTGATATTAAAACAATTGTTTCACACACGTAAGCACAATATTATTTTTCTATTAATTACATTTCTTATTTTTTATTTATTAAGTAAGTACCAATTTATTAATTAATAATTATAAATGATATATTTACCTTTTTGTAATGTAATAATGCTGAAGCAGTATACTGAAGAGCTAACAATCTCTTGAGATTTCCCGGCATCAGAAAATGTCCAGTCAGACTGTCATCACCTGAGGAGAAAGTGTCAGTTATGTTTCAAGTGTGCCCTATATATAGGCTTTATGCGCGAGACAAATGCATTGTTTTAGGCGGGAAATCCGCAGTTGCGCAAGCCAAATGCGTTGTTTCGGCGGGAAATCCTATGTGGAATGAGACAAAGGCGGGAAATCTGTGTTAATGCATAAATCTTTAATTGCGTTTCATAAAATGTACTTGCTACTGTCTTTTTACTCATTGCGCGGTTAATCCGCATACTTTATCTTGTTGTTTTTCGAAGACATAAGTCTATGGTTGTGTTTTACGCAGTTCGTAGTAGTATAGCCTTATTTTCATTTTTTTCGGCTGCCATTTTTTTCTCGCTTAGCCGATTTTCGATCTTTGGAACTCGGCGAAATCGCTGTAAATTGGAGTTTCAACTCACTTCCAGACGTCCTGCCTGGTTCCCCATGCTGTAAGTGACCTTTATTTAATTTTTTTGTCTGTATTTAGTGTTTTTTTTATTGTTTTGGTTCCGCCGCTTATCTCTTAATTTTTTTCACCTCGTATTTTTTTTCTAAGTGCTACGGTTAACGGCTCGCCTCGCTACGTGAAGCTCGCCTGCGGCGCTCATTGCCAAAGTGGTACTGTTTAAAATAATGGTTCGCCTCGCTACACAAGGCTCGCCTGCAATCAGCGCCTGTGGCGCTCATTGCCCAAGTGCTACGATTTAACGGCTCGCCTCGCTGGGCAAGGCTCGCCGGGCGATGAGCGCCTGCGGCACTCATCGCAAAGTCGTACGATCGGCAAAGTGGTTACGGTTTAACGGCTCGCCTCGCAAGCGCCTGCAGCGCTCATCGCTAAGTCGTACTGTTGGAGATCTCGGGTCACCATTAAAGATCTTTGTTCGTTATTATTAGGATTCAGGTTACGGATGAAAAACTTACGATAAAATATTCCAAAATACTTCAGTCTTTAGCATGTGTTTATTGGTTATAAGTACAAAACCTTGTTACATTAGCAATTTCAGACATGTCATGTGTGAATGAATGTCTACCTGATTCTAGAATGAAGTAAGTCACAAAATACAAACTTCTTATAGATTTACAAAGGAATGTGATGACATCACACAAACTAAACATTCAAACTTCACATCCATTACATATCATTCAATCTTCTGCTTCACTCATTCAGTCTGTAGGGACTTCATTGTATTAGTCTCTTTGATATTTCTTTTCACCATATGAATAATTCCTTCCACATGTGTCCATAATTGAACATAATTAAGCAAGTGTTATTCAATACCATGTATTGTAGGTAAATATTCCCAGATAATCTCTTCCATATGTCTGGTTCTCCATACATCAATAATCAAAGGTCATTCAATATCACCTTTCAAGGATATATGCACAAAGTCAGTAACTTCCATTCTGACCCTTAACCTTGTCTACCAATTTTGATAGAGCTTGGTTTAACTCCTTGATTGCCGGGTTGAGTTTCTTAGTTACTTGTTCTTTTAGAGAATACTTTATTGGTAACGAATATTGTTTATGCGTGATCAATTCAGTACCAACATTCCACCCTTTTGCCCATTATGAAAAAGGGCAAACCATCCTTTGAATCTTCATAATCTTCATCAATCTTCATTAATCTTCACAGACTGAATGATAACCTAAAAAAAAAAAACACTCGTTCTACATTCACACCACTTTCAAACCACGCATAACTGCTGTTTGTTGATATACCATCTGACTCATTTGACTGAATTTACGCTTAAGCCATAAACACATACTTAGTTGTACAATACATAATATAATCATAACTACTAACAATATAATTACTGGATGTATTAATATACTTAGAAAAGACGTCATAGTGGGACTATATCCAAACATTCCTTCCCACCATGAAACTCTTTCTGCATCCTTTAATTGACTAATAACATCAGTTATTTGTTTTTGATCATGTTTAACAATAATGGCAGCATTAAGAGCATCATGTTTCAACTCCTTCAACAATCTATCTTCTTGTCCAAAATCTAATAACCATTCCTTAAGTTGTCTACCCATACCTAGAGGAAGATCAGAGTCACTAAAATCTACCATACCCTTCCAATTAAAGGAGACTGTAATATTCTTAACAATTGGTGTTTCAAATCTCCATTTAGATGTTGATATCATCTGGAGAGGTATGCTTGTACACCATGTCCCCTTTGTTAACACTGTATTTCGATTATCAGGACCATCATGAAGAGTATATTGAATTACCGTTTCCTCCCACAGATGGAAACAAACCCTTCCCTGACCTAGGTAATATACAGGATAACTAACTCCAAATTCCCCATTAAGATAACATGATGTTTGATTTTCCCAACAATGCTCTGTCACCATTTTTAACTGTGACGGCATACACAAAATAACATGAAAATTATTTGTACAAAGTGAAGTGTCTACAAGTCGCCAAGTATTAGACGTACTATTTTGTATAACATGCGAATAAATAATTTGTGGATATAAAATAATAGAATTATCTGAGGAACCTATAGGAATCCCTAGATTCACTATATCATATACAGTATCCTCAATTCCACTCCATGGCACTAAAGAATATACCTCACATCTTTGAAATGTGCAAGGTCCCATAAATACAGTCCACCAACTTAGGTGCTGTAGGGCAAATTTAGAAACATCATTTTGTATGGATGCAGCTAGAGACTGAGGCCATTTACCTGACCACAAGCTAGAAAGCTGCAACTTTAAAGTAGTTGACATTTTGCTTTGCACTTGAGTACATAACAATGCCCAAGATATATTCTCACCTAACTCATATTCCTGATGTATTAGAACTTTAAATTTATCTCTCATGATGTTTGTAAGGTCTACCTGAACTTGAATTTGGTGTTGTTGTAGACTAGATACCCATTGATTCGCTTCTCTCTGAGATGTAAAACCTTTATTAGAAGCTCTAGCTATCTCTGATAACTTATTCTGTAGAATCTCCTCATCCATAGTGTTTAATACCCCTAAAAGAGAACCTGTACCTCCTAGGACAGTATCTACACCTCTTTTCTGCCTAATATTAGCTTTAGTTACAGTATCATTTAACCTAGCACCTGTAAACCATACCCTAAGAACCCTATTCTGAGCACTGGTATACTTGGTACAATTACCATATCTACTAGATACTAGCCACTGCTCCGGAACTATTTGTCATGTTACCAATTTATATTCTACTTCACTACCTAATCTTGTAGCTGAATTTAATTTAACTTGTAAAGGATCTCCTATTTCAAAGGGATTTTCAGGAATAATCACTTGTTTTCTCTCTTTCTCAACTAATGTAGGAGATCTAATAGTAGGTGGTAGGATAGGGTGTATGTCTACAGAAATAAAAATACCTTGTTCACTTTTGATTACCCATTTCCCAAAAACATTAAGAACTAACACTGGTTTCGAAATTAATAAATTACTAATTACACCATTCCCTAAATTAGACGAACGTCCCACATCATATTCCCTATCATCTTTCCACAAAGATAACATTGTTAATGGTGGTACCTCATCCCTTTGCATTACCAAAAAGAAAAATTCAATGTGATTTACTACATCACTTTCACCACACATTACTTGTTCATCATTAACATCAGTTTCATTCACATATACTGAAGTCTGAAACGCTGGATTTCTCCCTAATTTCCCAAACTTAATATTATGGATAAAACTAACACACGTTTCCTTCTGAAATTTCCCACTTCTAGTTCTATTAACAATTAAAGCAAACGTAACATTCAGTGTAGATGATGGCTCTCTCCATCACTTCCCTTTTTCCAACCCAATGTCCCTTTAAAGTGTCCATTTGAGTAGAATCTTTCATTGAATTGTATGAGTGAGGACTTGTGTAATAGGAATTGTCCAGTTTACCTTGGACATTAGAATTAATAAACATGCCAGTGATTAGACCCAACAACAGGATGACTAGTAACGACAACATCAATTTCCGTTCCATTCTTCAATAAGACCTATGAAAGACAAGAAAAAGCTATATCAATTCTTAATAGACACTGGTTGATACATTTTACATTGATCTACATGTACCCATTTTATTGCATCTCTAGACTTTGTCAAAATCTTTCTTTTTCTGTTTCCCCCTCCCTCTTGTTGGAGAGGTTGGCATCTCTGTACTTTAACCACCTGTTCACTTAGAACATAAATCACTATGTAAGGACCTTCCCAATTTGCATCCCATGGTGATTTGCTATTAAAATTTTTCACCATCACTTTGTCACCCACTTTAAGAGAGTAGGGAGGTAAACATTTCTTATTCCCTATTGGTGGTGACATGTTCCTTGCTGCAAATTTTATATAATTCTGCACTTGTTCTTGAACTTGTTGTAAGAACAGTTCTTTTTGTACGGCCTCTCTCATTGGTGTACTAAGTAACGGATCAGATGGAAAATTTAGACACATTTCCCTTCCTGTCATTAACTGATAAGGGGTTAAATTAGTAGCTCTACTGATTAAACCTCTTATTGACATTAGAATTCCAGGAAGATGGATAAACCAATTCTTTCCTGACTCTGCTACCAACTTCCTTAATCTTTCCTTTAGTGTACGGTTCATTCTCTCTACCATTCCTGATGACTGAGGGTGATAAGGGACATGAAATCTCTGCTCTATTCCCAAGATACCACAGAGAGCTTGCATTACTGCAGAAGTAAAGTGTGTACCTCTGTCACTCTCTATCACCTTTGGAAATCCCCATCTTGAGAAAACATGTTCCCATAATGCTTTCGCTGTACTCTTTGCATTATCCCTCTTTACAGGTAGAGCTTCTACCCACTTAGAAAATACATCAACCACTACCAGTAAATATCTGTACCCTCCAGGTGTTGTAGGCAATGGACCTACAAAATCAATTTGCAAATTACACCAAGGACCTTCTGCAACTGGTACTCTGGCTAAAATTGGTCTTTGACCTTTAGGTCTGGGATTCATTTGTGCACAGATAATACATTCATTTACCACCTCACTTACTGTATCCTTCATACCATGAAACCAATATTTACTTTCAACAGCTTGCTGTGTACCCTGACAACCTACATGACCTAAAAGCCTGTGATTTTCTTTCACAATGTCTTTAATCAATGTCTTAGGTGGTATAAATTTTAGACCATCTGACGTTTCCCTAAACAAGATACCTTCTTGTAAACAGAAACCATCCTGAGGTTGACCCTCCTCTATCTGTCTAAACATTTTTAGTAGCTGTTCATCCTTCTTTTGCTCGTCTTGCAAACTCACATTCATGTCCTTTTTTACCTATGCTTAAAATCTGCTTGTGATTATTTTCCTTAGCATAAGTATGACATTCCCAAGCCTGTACTCCTTCCTCATCTCCTTGTGAGGAGTTCCACGGCTTTCCTTTTATTGCTGCTTCCTTTGCCATCACATCCACTTGTGCATTCCTCTGGGCATGCACATTATCTAAAACTTTCTGGTGTGCTTTCACTTTTATGATGGCCACCCTTGTGGTTGTTTCTCTCCTTCTTGCCAAATTCTCTTTAGCACATTTTGATATACCAATGCTTTCCCTGAAGCATCAGTGAATCCTCTCTGTTGCCATAATGGCATATACTCAGTCAAAGCTCTGGTCACATAAGCACTATCTGAGTAAATTACTACAGAACCAAAAGTAAAAGTCTCAATTGCCTCTCTTACAGCTTCTAGTTCTGCTCTTTGTGCTGAAAAAGAATTTGGGCACATAATCAATATCTTTTCTTCTTTCTCAGGGACCCAAATTGCATATCCAGTATGGAAATGACCATTATCCCAATATCTAGACCCATCCACATAAACCTGTAGGTCTTGTGGATCCTCTGTAATTCTGAATATGGTCTGTACCATAGCTTGGTGTCTTTCCCCACAGTCATGTGGTTCTCCTTCATACTGAAGCAACTGTGGTAACAGATAATTTGCTCCATGAACTACTTTGATTTTCCTTGACTGTAAGTCTACAAGCCATCTGGACACACGTTGTACTGACACTCCACTCATTGTTTTCTCTAACAACATTTTTATTGGAGTGTGTGGTGTCTGCAGTGTAAGATCAGAAAATCCCACTATATGTTCTGTAGCTAAAACTGCCCAATGAACTGCTAGTAGATTTCTAACACAATCATCATATCCCTTTTCAACTGCTGACAATGTACGGGGAAAATACCCAATTGGTCTCCACTGCCCTTGTCTTTCCTGTAACAGGACAGCAGATATGGACTGATTAGATGCATAAACTTGAAGTCCGAACGGTAAACTTAAATCTGGACTCTGTAGAGCCGGTGCTATCATTAATGCAACTTTCAAATCAGTAAAAGCATTTTGTTGCTCATCTGCCCATAACAATGGTTCAGTCTCATTTTCACTTCCTTTTAAAAGATCATATAAAGGACGAGACTTTTCAGCAAATCCTTCAATAAATTCACGACAAAAACCAATTAATCCTAAAAATTGACGCAATGCAGTCCTAGAATAAGGACGTGGTAATTTCTGTATTACTTCACATTTATGTGGATCTGGGGTGCGACCACCCTCTGAGATTACAACTCCTAAGTATGACACACTCTCATGCATAAGTTGTGCCTTTACAGGGTTAAGTTTCAAACCAGACTGTTTTATTATGCCTAGCAATTCATCCAGCAAGACATAGTGTTCCTTTCTAGTGTCTGTTTGAAGAAGTATATCATCCACATACTGAATTATACACTCTGGCTTAGAAAAACTAGACAATATGTCCGCCAAACATTGATGAAAATAGGTAGCACTAGAATTAAAACCTTGAGGAAGAGCACAAAAAGTATACTTTTTATTTAAAAATGTAAAAGCAAATTTGTACTGACTCTCAAACTCTACAGGTATAGAAAAATAGCCGTTACTAATATCTAATGCACTATAACAAGTAGCATTTGCTGACAATTTAGACATTAGGTCAGGTATATTACCCACTACCGGTGCTACAACTGGTGTTACTTTATTCAATGCTCGATAATCAACTGTCAATCTCCAAGACCCTGAGGGTTTAAGAACTGGCCAAATAGGAGAATTCATAGTAGAATGACATTCTCGTAAAATTCCTTGTTTTAACAAAGATTCAATAGTCTGTGTCACTGAAGGTATAGCTTCAACTGGAAATTTATATTGTTTCTGGGGGACTGGATCTGGACCATCTACCTTTACAACCATGTTGGATACCCTGCCACAATCAGATTTAGAAGTAGCCCACACAGATATATGATCCCACAACACAGAAGCTAACTGTAAATCTTCAGTTGCTAAGCACTTGATCACATCTATAGCATCAGCATTTTTTACTGTATATATAGAATGCACATCTGGAATCACAATGGGTTTATGAGATCTAGATCCACGCCACAAAATCATGTTACAAAGGTCAATCATCAATCCTTGATCAGTTAGTATATCTGCCCCTAATATCGTACCTTCATGGTTATCACACACCCACAATGGTGCATGTAACACTGTTTTATCAATCTTTATTTCACAATCCTGAGATTTCGCTGCCTGAATTTCCGCTCCTCCAACACCCATGAGCTGAGTTACAGTCAGTGGCTTTGAAAGAGGTAATTTTATATCAGTCAGACTAACAGAAGCACCTGTATCCAGCAGCATTTTGGTTGAGTGGCCCCTTACACAACCTTGGACATAGGGTCTCCCATTAGAGTCCATGGACAATGAAGTGACCATGAACGTTTTTGGGGCCAGACACCCCTATTTTTTAAGAAAAGGATTGGAATCTTTTTCAGAGGCTGGTAAACCACTGCCTTCAATTTCAGCTTTTGTCCCATCTTGGACCAATTTCACAATCTGCTGTAACACATCCTCATATGGACTTCTACTCTCTTTAGCTTCAGGTGTCTGATCATTGTGTCTATATTGCCTGTTTGTTCTATTCCATCTTTTATCATTTAGTTCAACTTTCAGAGCTTTACAATCTCTCCTCATATGTCCCTGTTTACCACAATGGAAACATTTAAATCTAGGTCTATTGCCTCCCTCATTTACAGCTATAACTGACACCTTCTTGGTCTTTCCTGCATCTGGATTATCTATTAGCCAGTTTTGCAAAAGTGTCATGAAATGTGTAAATGAAGTTGCTGACCGAAGAGTAGGCCTAAAATCTCTAGTAACTTGCGGAATCTGTGAAGCCATTAAGCTTAAAAACACAGGATTATCCTTAGAAAGGCTATCATCCTTCATCAAAATCTTATATGCTTCATAAAGACGATTGGCATATGAAATCGGTGGCTCATTAGAACCCATTTTGATTTTACTAATGTAATCCCAATCTAATGTTTTACAGGCTTGCAATGCTTTCTTAAGCTCATTTAAACGTTCTGTGTCATTTGCCCATTCATTATCAATATCTGGATCAGAACCAAAATGTTTACGAACAGGACCTTCTAACTGAGCAGCTAAATCTGGGGGAAGGCAAACTTTCAAAAGATGACAAGCATCTCTGTTTCCCAAATTGAACTGTTTGACTACCTGTTCAAATCGTAACATAAAAGACTCAGGGGGGACAGAAGGATCCCATGGTCCTACCAGTGCTTTTAAATGACAAGAATCCTGCACTGACAAAGGTTTACGAGACTTTACAGTAGATGGAGACTTTGTCAAATCTGGCATTTCAGGGGAATAATAAAATGGTGAAGATGCTCTACTGTCTTCATCACTATCATCATCATCAGAATCAGAATCATCTGATTCAGCCTGAGTAACCTGCTGTGTCTTCTCTGCTCTGGTAAATCTATCAGGTTTATCTTTCCTTTTTTTCCTAACCTTTTTGTTTGGACTAACCTTTTTATTTGGACCAACCTTCTTTCCTCCTGCCTCAGCAACAGATATAACTTGTGAGGGAAGTACACTCTGTATGGGAGTCATAATATTTGGGGTAGTTGTTGCAATTTTTTTCTGGACTGAACAAACTAATTGTTCTGCAATTAAACAACGATTATAACAACCATCTAATTCATCTTGTAACTTATCCTTATCACCTTCTAACTCATTTAGTTATTCTTGTAAGGACTCATTATCTTGTTTCAACTGATCTAATTCATTCTGAAACTTTTCACATTTACAATCCTCAGAAAACTTATTTTCAGACAAGGCAATATCATTCATATTCCTAATCTGTTCTCTCAGTTTATGATTTTCATTTATCATTTCTGTAACTTTGTTAGTATATTGTATCTCTGCAACTTCAGAGGCTAATTTACCCGCCATAAACATAGCCAAAACATTCCCCAATTTCTGTTTACTTTTCTTTAAATTGGAGTTTGTTAAATTGCACTCCTGCCACACAGACATCCACTGATTAATAAGTGATCCTTCAGGCATCACATCAAATTTCACTGTGGCATGTGTACTAATATACTTTTCTATTACATCCATGATCAATTCTCTAGTGGGTGATCAATCCACTGGAATTACACGTAGTCAGAGCCTATCACACCTCGCACCCTGACGTATTGCTAACACTTATAACCCTTGGTACTCACCGTATCTTGTGCGTCCACTCAACGGATCTTGTAGCCCAGTGAGGAAGAACTTTCAACAGGCATCCAAACGACCAGCGTCTGTCAGCGAGACCTACTTCGCTTCGCTTGACCACGATGCAAAAAACAAATGTACTCCAGAAATTCTTCATCTATTTTTCTTCAGAACCAAAAAAAACTGTATCCCAAAGAATCACGTCGGGCTCACCAATGTTGGAGATCTCGGGTCACCATTAAAGATCTTTGTTCGTTATTATTAGGATTCAGGTTACGGATGAAAAACTTACGATAAAATATTCCAAAATACTTCAGTCTTTAGCATGTGTTTATTGGTTATAAGTACAAAACCTTGTTACATTAGGAATTTCAGACATGTCATGTGTGAATGAATGTCTACCTGATTCTAGAATGAAGTAAGTCACAAAATACAAACTTCTTATAGATTTACAAAGGAATGTGATGACATCACACAAACTAAACATTCAAACTTCACATCCATTACATATCATTCAATCTTCTGCTTCACTCATTCAGTCTGTAGGGACTTCATTGTATTAGTCTCTTTGATATTTCTTTTCACCATATGAATAATTCCTTCCACATGTGTCCATAATTGAACATAATTAAGCAAGTGTTATTCAATACCATGTATTGTAGGTAAATATTCCCAGATAATCTCTTCCATATGTCTGGTTCTCCATACATCAATAATCAAAGGTCATTCAATATCACCTTTCAAGGATATATGCACAAAGTCAGTAACTTCCATTCTGACCCTTAACCTTGTCTACCAATTTTGATAGAGCTTGGTTTAACTCCTTGATTGCCGGGTTGAGTTTCTTAGTTACTTGTTCTTTTAGAGAATACTTTATTGGTAACGAATATTGTTTATGCGTGATCAATTCAGTACCAACACGTACGCACTACGCAACGCAGCGTGATGACGAATCGTAGTTAGACAATTATAATATGTGATGTGTGTTTCAGGTTTTAGGGATAGGGCATAAACAGAGTGACACATCACCTCAACTTGATCCCTTCTCAGTCCAGTTTGTTTAAAGGATTTTATTCCATAAATATTCTGGATCACTACTTTGTCCTTTTGAAGGGGCTTGTGTACTTAATTGAATCTGTGAGCTGTACCATAAAGATTCATTCATGATGAGCATGTCATAGCAGAGAGGTCAGACAAACTGTGGTCCACTGGAGAAGAAACTGACAACCTAAACCAGTATCTTTGCCAAGAGGGGAAAGGAAAGTCTGCTGTTGCAAAGAACTAATTAGGAAAGTAACCTGGAATGTTAGAACTATGAACAAAGGCAAACTGGATGCAATTAAACATGAGATGACAAGGTTAAACATGGATATCATGGGAATTAGTTAACTTGAATGGACTGGAATGGGACATTTTATATCAGATAACCACCAGGTCTTCTGTGGCAGAGAATACCACATAAGAAATGGAGTAGCCTTCAAAGTCAATGAAGGAGTATCCAAAGTAGTGCTCGGTTAGAACTCAATAAATTAATAAATTACAGAATTATTTCAATTTTAGTTTAACGTAACCTTTTTAACAGCACAGTGATCCAAGTCTATGCTCCAACCATGGGTGCTGAAGAGGTTGAAGTTCTACAAAGATTTTCAACATCTCATAGATTTAATGCCAAGAAAATATGTTACTATTATCAAAGGAGACTGAAATGCTAAAGGAGGGAACTAAGTGTTACCTGGAATAACAGTCATGTTTGGCCTTGGAGTACAAAATGAAGCAGGTCAGAGATTAGAATTCTGTCAAGATAATTCTCTGGTCATAGCAAACTTCCTCTTCCAACAGGTTCAGAGTTGTCTCTACACGTGGTCATCAACAGATGGACAATGTAGACATCAGATTGACTATATACTTTGTAACCAAAGATGGAGGAGTTCTATACAGTCAGCAAAAACAAGACCAAGGACTGACTGTGGCTCAGATCATGAGCTTCTTATTGGAAAGTTCAGAATTAAACTGCAGAAAGGAGGGAAAATAAACTAGACGTGGTAGATTGAATGAAGGAAGACATTTGGACAGAGATTTGTGACATTATCCAGGAAACTGCACCAAAGAATATCCCCAAAAGAAAGAAAATGAAGGCACGTGCTCTCTTTGTTTCTCAAAATAATAGAGAACTTCAGGGAGTGAGTGAAAATGTGTGTTTTCCTAGGCTTCTTAAAGGACTTTGTTTTTTTAGTACAAGGTGCACTAGCCAATGAAAGTCTAACCAATGAAAGACTAAGACTCATCAGCAATTCAAAAACAAGCTGATGAGACACAGTCCTTCATTGTCTAGTCCAGGGGTTCCCAAAGTGTGCGCCGCGGCTCACTGGTGCGCCTTAACTGTGCAACAGGGGAGCGGCGGCATGAGGGAGACCAAGAGTGTGTGTGTGCATGGTGTGTGTCCAGCCTGTAATAGCCAATGTGCCCATCATGTGCTTGTAATAGCCAATGTGCCCAGCTTGTGTTTGTAATAGCCAAAGGGTACAGACTGTAAAAGCCAATGTATATGTTGTTCTGAGAAACACACGGACCGTTATATTGACAAATGGATAGATA
Organism: Discoglossus pictus; assembly: GCA_027410445.1. NCBI lineage: Eukaryota > Metazoa > Chordata > Amphibia > Anura > Alytidae > Discoglossus > Discoglossus pictus. The sequence continues at coordinate 111,791,785 of CM050166.1, read as the reverse complement.
GATGTAGAGGAATGTGGTGAGAGCAGGGAGACTTGGAATACATTACTACACCCCTTTAGTCACTGTTTACATTTTTTACAGTGAGGCTGTTTTTTGGGGGGAGGTGGATGCTGTAATAATTTTACTGAAATGATCATTACTGTCATATATTTAAAGTACCCTCTTTTGAAGAACTACAGGAAAGTAGTTCTTAGAATGTAAAGAAGCAGTGCAGCCTCTAATATTTTTCTTTTATATGGAGTAATGCTGCTGTGGAATATATTGTTTTAGTTTACAGTGATTAACTATACAGTGCGCGGAGACAATCTATACAGGAGGTTTCTATCTGCACTTTAGGAATATGGCATCAGCCCCTGCCAGTACATTCATTAAGTCTAATAGAATGCTGATTGGTCTAAAAGTACACACCCTGTTGTGACATAAGTTGCAAACATCAGACTCAGTAAAGAAAAGAAAATCCTGCTGTAAATGATAATTTGGACATAAACATGAAAATGTAAAGGCTGTGTTTATTTTATTTAACTTTCTAAAACATGTAATCCATTATAAAGTTTCATTATTCAAAAGACGTATAAAGCCCTCAACAATAGTCCACCCTCCTATATCTCTCACTTGTTTCTAAATACTCTCCCATCCATCCTCTTCACTCTGCTAATGACCTTCTTCTGTCCTCCTCTCTTATCACCTCCTCTCATTCCCACCTTCAGGACTTTTCTTGTGCTGCCCCTTTTTTTTGGAACTCCTTGCCCCGCTCCACTAGAGTATCCTCCTGCCTCAAATCCTTCAAAACTTCACTAAAAAATCATCTGTTGGGTTGCATATTTCAGCTTGTAACCATAACTCTAAGATCCATCAAGTACAAACAGGTTTTATTCAACAGTATTAAAAAATGCCCCTTGTGGATCACTACCTTGTCATGGTGAAGGGGCTTGTGTATCCCAATGACGTATTGAGCCACACTATGTAGGGGTACCCAAGATGGGCAGATCATAGATTCAAGGTTGGAAAAATCAAGAAACTAGCAACCCACTCCATATGGTTTTCTTTGTAAAGATACTGAGTAGGCACAACCAGAGAAATAATGATATGACAAAATGTTCCTGGCATGCTGTGGTTCATAGGGTCACGGGGAGTTAGACATGACTGAATGTCTGAACAACAAAATGTAAAAATAAGCAAAGGAATAATGTGTTTAAACATTTTTTATGTATAAATTATTACTGGTTTGAGCAGCCTGTAGCTTTGTCCATGTAGAATTATTTGTATTATCTATACTATGTATTGGTCTGTGAATATGCTCATTCAGATGCTTTTATTTACACTAAGATGAGCTGTATTTCCAGATAAATAATTGGGCAGCCATGGATAGTACGTGGGATGAGTGGAAATAGTAAGCTAAACTTATATGATACTGTATTCTTTTGAAGAAATAGATATGAAAATGGAGAAATATTTTTAGAAATAAAAAAATAACATATCCTTTCATTTATTGGCTATTGTATGCAACTATGCTTTAGTAGAGGCAGACATTGCTGTGTTTGATAACCTGTTTTGTCAATAGGGATAAGAACTGGGGATGAAAATAATGCTTTCTGGCCATTTGGGAATTTTGTCTCTATTTTGCGAATTTGATATTCTACTGCACAGATATGTGGGCATTAGGTATGGGTAGCATTCAGTGACACTCTCATGCCTACCAGTGTTTTAAAAGATTAGATTAGATAAAACTAAAGGAAAGAAGTATTGTTAGCATCTCATTGTAAAAATGATTTAGTGTTTATCTAAAGTAACACTTAAGAAGGCATATTATCTGAAAAATGTAATTTGTATAACAATCAAACAATGTCAACCTTGTAAAACATTTAAACAGTAATTTCTAAAAGCAGGTAAGGCCCCAGGTTCCCTAAGGTATTATGACTGGTGTTTACTGAACAAATTTTTTATATGCTAAGCTTAGTTTTTAATTAGTACGAATATAATATCTGGCTTCATCCCATACAGCAAAATTATAATTATTATAGTTATCCATGAATATTGGAATAATCATTCAAATGCTTCTAATTACAGCACAATATTCCTAACTAATTAATTACAAAAATTCAGTAACCAGATTACAACTGTTGTTAATTATATCACTGAACTCTCACAAGTGGGGTTAATGACATGAAGACATAACATTGATCATTTGTATCATTATGAAATATAATTACAAAGGGCTAAAAGTCTTAAAACTTTAGTCCCTGTATTCACTGTTATATTTACACAGTAAGTGTATATAATATTGTATATTTACATTGTAATAAAAGTGCAATGAAGAGCCTTTTCCTTTTTGACTATAAATTGTAATTACAGAATGTTTGTTTGTTTGTTTACATTTTTCACATACTCTCATTTTAGTATTACTTTAGTTTTTAGCTACATCATTGCCAGGGGTTATGGGCATTTTGTATCTCCCAGGAGCACAGATTTTTTTTTCACCAGTTTCATTATTTTTACTATGCATCTGTTTAAATATGAAACATGAGTGCATATTTCTATACATAAAAGCAAAATGTAATATTTATTTTCATTATAGGTACAGCTTTCGAATTTATTTATTTATTAAATTGTATGTCATGTTTAACAGATATCTTGTGACATAGGTTGTAAAAAAACTTTTTTTTTTTAATCTTCAATAATTGTTATGTTTGAAAGTTAAATTAGTTATGAAAACTCTAGATCTTCTGAGAATTCAATACTTAATATATACAGATTTACTTTTATTTATGACCAACACAGGTCAGAAACTAGCAAGAGCACAGAAGAATTTTCTCTGTTTGCATAATTTTCCCAAATAACTAAAAATGTGTTGCCAAGTCTTGCTACCTATAAAATATCAATTTACAAAATAAGGTATAAAGACAATCTACATGAAAAAAATGTTGGGACATGAAATGAACATTTTATTTGGATACTGACAGTGGCACACTTTAAAAACATGTAAAAACCATATAAAAACAGAAAAGAAAAATCCCTTTTATAAAATACAGCTGGTCCAGTCAGCACTTTGAGCCACTAAAGAGGGCTATTCCGAAGAGGCATAACTTAATCATAGGCAGAAACCACAGCAATGATCAAGAATATAAAATTGAACCAGACAAACTGAAGGCAAAGGTATAAGAGTAGGGGCTACCCAAACATATGCCTCAATGTAGTGTATCACCAAGCGTTCAAATAAAAATGTGAGAAACCCTCATTAGCTGAAAAGTGAAAAAGATCTAAATGAACGCTTAATTGGGTGTATCCAAAATTTTTGTTTGGAAATTTTTCTCTTGACATTTTCTCTCGTACCTTTTTACATCTGATGTGGTCCTTAATTATGTTTTAGGACCGCACGCTTCAATAGCTTATTATTAATATTCATTATTATTGCTGTTTATTTGTAATGTGCAACATATTCCTTAGCGCTATACATGGGTTAAGTTCCAGGCAAAACAATATGAATGGATTTCTCATTTTTCACAATTTGGTAAACTTTGGGTAGCACAAATCGATCACAGATCAGAAAGAAAACTGTATAATGTGAATTCTTTAAAGCAACATTCTATTTGACGAAAATCATAGCCTAGGTCGATATTAGTCACATGAGTACAAATATTATTCTTTGCGTTAGCATTAAATATGTTGTATGTGCAAGAGTCCATTACATTAATAGTGATTATGTAACCAGCTCATATATATTGCATATTATTATCATAAAAAATAAGGAAAGTATCACCATTAATAGATACATTACAATCATTCATAAACTTCTTTGTGTGCCTTCAATCTTTCACGGCATCAGGGTCTTCTCTAGGGGATTCCTTCTTCTCATGACATGACCGAAATATTTGAGCTTTAGCTGAATGTTCATCCCTTCCAATGAACAGTGTGGCTTGATTTCCTGTAATAATGTCTGGATCTTCTTGCAGTCCAAAGGGACTCTAAGGAGATTTTTGTTGATACCACAATGCAAAGTTGTTAATTCTATGCTACTCAGCCTTTTTTATGGTCAAGCTCTTACATCAGTATGCAATGGAAATACCATCATTCTAACAATGCCCTTCCCCTTCTTTTTTCTAAGAACTGATATTTCTATTTGCCATGGTCTCTGACTTTTTAATGTTGAGCTGCAGGCCAGCTTTTGCACTCTCTTCTTTTACCCTTGTCAATAGGTCCTCAGTTTCCTCCTCACTTTCCGCCATCAAAGTAGTATCATCAATGTATCTTAGGTTGCTGATATTTCTTCCAGCAATCAAAGGAATTCCTGCTTTGGATTCATCCAACCTGTCCTTATGTATGAGGTATTCTACTTGGAAGTTTAATAAATAAGATGACACTACACAGCGTCGAGTCACATTATTGTGACCACCACCTACTTTTGACGTCAGCAGCACATTGCCAATGAAATACAGCATGCGTCGTAAGCTAGTTAGGTAGGTATATAAGATGAAATATAGGCATTTTGCAAATATATCAACCATTGTTGTCATGGGCAAAACGTGTGATTTATCCAACTTCAAAAAGGGGATGATCATTGTCTTTTGAGTCAAGGGTGGCAGCATTTCTGAAACAGCGCAGTTTGTGTACCGTGACTGGACAAACAGCACTATTTTGAATAAACAGTTTCAAAACTGCGGAGCTCCACGTGCCATTGATGTTAGATTTGAACATTACAGAGAAGGTGTGTGTGGGCCAACCGACATTCTAAAACTGAGCAACTCACCATCCAAAGGAACCAAGGGGCTACCAGATGTGTGTCTAAAATGACAGTGCAGTGAACCCTGTTGTGTATGGGGCTCTGAAGCAAAGGGCTTTGCAAGGGTTCAGTGTCAGAAACGGGTTCAATTTGCATGACAGTACCAAAGTTGGAACTCTTCTGATTGTCAAAGGGTTGCCTACCCTGACGAGTCATGTTTCTGCTCCAGTGACTGCAGAAATGTTGATGTATAGGGTGCAAAATCTCAGAGAACAAACACTCCTTAGCAATTGTTGGCAGAACACAGGCTGGTGGAAGCAGCGTTATGGTCTGGTGAATGTTTTCTTGACATTGTCTGGGTCCTCTCATGCCTCTACACTCTCAACTGATTTTGTTATCTATACAGCCTTCCCTGGAGTGGATGGGAACTTCCAGCAGGACAATGCAACATGTCATAAGGCCAAAATTGTCCTGGGGTGCTTGGAGGAGCACAACAAATACTTCCAAGAACTCCCCGGGCCTACAAATTTCCAGGACTTGAACCCCTTTTAGCACCTGTGGGACCATCTCGATCACCATGTTCACAGCATGGATCGTCAACAGCGCACTCTTCAGCAGCTGTCGGATGCATTGCAGTCTGCATGGTTCCAGATACCCTTGCCAACCTTCCAGTATCTTTTTAACTCACTACCATGCTGTCTCGCTCCTGTCCGTGCTGCACACAGCAGTTTTTCAAAAAAGGGGAGAAGAAGAGAGTTTGAAATAATCACATATAATAGTTGTCAAACTACGAATCGTCGTCACGCTTTGCGAGCTCGCGAACCAAGCTCGCAAGAACTGCATCCCTCGCGAAGCGAGGGATGCAGTTTGGTCTGCAAATGCGGACCCTCGCGAAGCGAGGGGTCGCTTTTGCGAAAGGTGGAGGCTTCAACGTCGGCTTCAATGAGCCAAAGGCTCATTGCAGGCCGCAAATGCGGACCCTCGCGAAGCGAGGGGCCACATTTGCGGAGGTGGAGGCTTCAACGTCGGCTTCAATGAGCCAAAGGCTCATTGCAGGCCGCAAATGCGGACCCTCGCGAAGCGAGGGGCCACATTTGCGGAGGTGGAGGCTCAAAGGCGCCTCACACGCTGTTATAAACACCCACACAAGCGGCACCATTACGACCTCGCAAACAGCGCACACCTAAAAACACAATAAATACCCACTAAAAACACATAAAAAGCTTACCCACAGCAAGGGGGGGGGGGGGCACCCAGAACCTCTGAAAGTGAAGTTACACCTCCATTTAAGTCTAAATTCCCGAGATCAGACACACGAAAATCCCCTAAGCAAGAGAAGAAATGGCCGTCGAAAAGACCATAACGGCCGTACAGCGCGCACCTAAAAACAGTCAAAACACAATACATACCCACAAAAAATACATAAAAAGCTTACCCATAGCAAGGGGGGGCACCCAGGACCTCTGAAAGTGAAGTTACACCTCCATTTAAGTCCAAATTCCCGAGTTCAGACACACGAAAATCCCCTAAGCGAGAGAAATAATGTCCGCTGCAAAAAACGAAAACGAGGCTCAATGACCCAGGACCGCCCAGCCACGTACAACTTAGCCAAAAAGGGATCCGAGATAAGCTCGGAAACCCACATTAACCCCACGGGATCCGAGTTAAGCTCGGAGACCTGCATTAACCCCACATTAACCATCGCAGTGGGGGTCCCCCGCTACAATGAATATTCTAAATTCACGCGTTAAAGGACCCGTTATAAAAAAAAATACACTATCACGCATGGGGCTCTATACGGAGCCCCATCAACCATTAATTAACCCTGTCACTCATGGGGGTCAATATAGACCCCCATAAGCCCTTCATTAACCCTGACAGTCATGGGGGTCAATATAGACCCCCATAAGCACTTAATTAACCCTTTTTACTCATGGTGGTCAATACAGACCACCATAAACCCTTAATTAACCCTGTCACTCATGGGGGTCAATATAGACCCCCATAAGCCCTTCATTAACCCGGTCACTCAGGGGGGTCAATACAGACCACCATAAACCCCTAATTAACCCTGTCACTCATAGGGGTCAATATAGACCCCCATAAGCCCTTCATTAACCCTCTCACTTAGGGGGGTCAATACAGACCCCCATAAGCCCTTCATTAACCCTATCACTCAGGGGGGTCAATACAGACCCCATAAGCCCTTCATTAACCCTGACAGTCATGGGGTCAATATAGACCCCCATAAGCACTTAATTAACCCTGTCACTCATGGGGGTCAATACCGACAACCATAAACCCCTAATTAACCCTGTCACTCATGGGGGTCAATATAGACCTACATAAGCTCTTCATTAACCCTGTCACTCAGGGGGATCAATACAGACCCCCATAAGCCCTACATTAACCCCCTCACTCATGGGGGTCAATATAGACCCCCATAGGCCCTTCATTAACCCTGTCACTCATGGGGGTCAATACAGACCCCCATAAGCCCTTCATTAACCCTGACAGTCATGGCGGTCAATATAGACCCCCATAAGCACTTAACTAACCCTGTCACTCATGGTGGTCAATACAGACCACCATAAACCCCTGATTAACCCTGTCACTCATGTGGGTCAATATAGACCCCCATAAGCTCTTCATTAACCCTGTCACTCAGGGGGATAAATACAGACCCCCATAAGCCCTACATTAACCCCCTCACTCATGGGGGGCAATATAGACCCCCATAAGCATTCATTAACCCTGTCACTCATAAGGGGTCAATACAGACCCCCATAAGCACTTCATTAACCCCCTCACTCATGGGGGTCAGTATAGAACACCATAAGCCCTTCATTAACCCTGTCACTCATGGGGGTCAATACAGACCCCATAAGCACTTAACCCCCTCACTCATGGTGGTCAATACATACCCCCATAAGCCCTTCATTAACCCTGTCACTAATGAGGGTCAATATAGACCCCCATAAGCCCTTAATAAATGCTGTCACTCATGGGGGTCAATACAGACCCCCTTAAGCACTTAATTAAACCCCTCACTCATGGGGGTCAATACAGACCCCCATAAGCCCTTCATTAACCCTGTCACTCATAGGGGTCAATATAGACCCCCAAAAGCACTTAATTAACACCCTCACTCATGGGGGTCAATACAGACCCCCATAAAGCCCTAATTAACCCTGACACTCATGGGGGTCAATACAGACCCCCATAATAAATTTAATTAACCCTGTCTCTCATGGAGGTCAATAAAGACCCACATAAGCCCATAAATAACCCTGGCACTCATGGGGGTCTATACAGACCCCCATAAACCCTTAATTAACCCTGTCACTCATGGGGATCCATACAAGACCCTTTAGAAGCCTCTATTTAACCCCATCAGTGCCATAGGGTATATTAAGACCATTATGGGCCTGTTACAACCCAACATTAACCACATAAGTGCCATGACGGTCCTCAAGGACCATCATGACACTAAGTATAAACACTACACTGCACTATACCCCCCAATAAAACATTAAATATCAACTAACCACCCTCTACACTAACCTATTAACACCTACACTACCTACCTACCCCCTAATAACCCCCCACCACTCTAATTACATAAAATAAAAAAAACTAAAGTCACAAAAAATTAAAAATCTACATTACATAAAATAAAAAAAAACTAAATCACAAAAAATAAAAAATCTACATTACAGAAAATAAAAAAAACCTAAGTCACAAAAAATTAAAAAGGAACATTACAGAAAATAAAAAATACATTACAACCCCCCCCACTACAGAAAATTAAAAAAAATACACACCTGAAAAGAAAATACATACAATACAAATACATACAATACAAATAAAATGAAATACAACACAATACACCGCTATCTAATATTCAATACATCCTATCAATCTAATATACACCCCCAATCTATCTAAATAAATACCATAATCTAATATACATCCTATCTATATAATATACATCACATAATCTATGTAATATAAAATAAATAATATCTATCTAATATACATCCTATCTATCTAATATACATCCCCCAATCTATATAAATAAATACCACAATCTAATATACAATACATGCTATGCTATCTGTATAAAACACATACCCCTAGCTAACATACACTAAATGCTATCTATATATAAAATAATCCAATTCTAAGCTAAAATAAAATAATTAAGACCACTTACCTTTGCAGATGTCCCTTCAGATCAGCAACCTAGGGTAAAAAAAAAATAAAAAAATTAGTGCAACACATTTACAGTAAATAAATAAACATTCTAAATATTCTAAACATTCTAAATATTCTACTCACCTTTCCAGCATGTCCCGTCCTTCTTCTTTTCTTCTTCTCCGGTGTGGCCCCTGTTAAAAAAAACATAACATTAGTACACATACATAAGCATAAAAACTAAATAAAATAAACATAATCTACATTGTACTTAACTCCCCGTGATGTATCTGGCCTCCTCCTCTTCTGTCCCGCCCTGGAACCACGCTCTAAAAAAAAAAATATATATACATAACAGACATCCGCACTCGCTGACATCCCCAACGCTAATGAGCCTCCCAGAGACTTTTCCGGAAGAAAATAAGCAATGTCGCCTTCTGATTGGTTGAAAACGCTGTCTATCAAATTCACCCAATCAGGAGGCGTCAATGTGTGAGCCAATCAGAAAGGGATACACCCTAAAATCCCACTCTGATTGGATAATGCACCTGTCAATATTTATTTAAACCAATCACAAGGCGCAGATGCCTTCAGCCAATCAAAATGGAATACACCCCCACAGGGTGATTGGCTGGAGGCATCTGCGCATTCTGATTGCACTGACAATAGCCAATCACAATGGAATACACATACTGATTGACTGAAGGCTTTTGCGCTTTCTCATTGGCTGTTGTCAATGTCAATCAGTATTACAGCCAATGGGAAGGCGCAGATTTCTTCAGCCATTCACTGAATGGGGGTGTATCCCATTGTGATTCGCTGATGGCAATAAAGCCTTCGGATTGGTTCAAATAAAGATTGACAGGTGCTTTATCCAATCAGAGTGGGATTTTGGGGTGTATCCCTTTCTCATTGGCTCACAATTGGCGTCTTCTGATTGCTTGCTGAATTTGATAGACAGCGTTTTCAGCCAATCAGAAGCCACCATTGCCAATTTTATTCTGGAACACTCCGTAGGACGCTCATTAGCGTCGGGGACATCCGCAAGTGCGGATGTGTGTTGTTTTTTTAAAAAAAAATTTAAAGAGCGCGGATACTACCAGGGCCCAGCTGGGGCAGAAGACGAGGAGGCCGGAGACATTGCGGGGAGGTAGGTACAAGGTAGATTATGTTTATTTTACTTTGTTTTAAGTTTATGTATGTGTATTAATGTAATACACAGGGGCGGCACCGGAGAAGAGGAAAAGAAGGACGGGACATGCTGGAAAGGTGATTAGAATATTTAGAATGTTTAGAATGTTTATTTATTTTATGTAAACGTGTTGTAGTAATTTTTTTAATCTTTTTTACCCTAGGTTGCTGATCTGAAGAAAAATCTCAAAGGTAAGTGGTCTTAATTATTTTATTTTAGCTTAGAATTAGGGTTGCTATATAGAGATAGCATGTACTGTATATTAGATAGATTGGGGGATGTATAGTACATAGATAGTATTTATTGTATATTAGATAGATAGGATGTATTTTAGATAGATAGTATTGTATATTAGATAGGGGGATGTATATTAGATAGGGGTGTATTGCATTGTATTTACCCGTATATACTCGAGTATAAGCTGACCCGAGTATAAGCCAAGGCACCTATTTTACCACAAAATACTGGAAAAAATGAGTGACTCGAGTATAAGCCGAGGGTGGGAAATGTGCTGCCCCTGTGTCACTCTTGTGCCCTCTGCGTCCCCCTCTTGTGTGCCCTTTTCTTGTGTTCCCCTCTCTCTCCCCTGTGTCTCTTCTCCCATCTCCCTCCCCTGTGTCTCTTCACCCCTCTCACTTCCCTGTGTCTCTTCCCCCCTCCCTTATCACCCTCCTCATCCTCAACCTCCCTCCTCATCCTCAACCTCCCTCCTCAACCCTCCTCCTCATCCTCACCCCCCTCCTCATCTTCAACCCCCCTCCTCATTCTCAACCCCCTCCTCATCCTCACCCCCCTCCTCATCCTCAACCCACCTCCTCATCCTCAACCCCCTCCTCAACCTCAACCCCCCTCCTCATCCTCAACCAACCTCCTCATCCTCCCTCCTCATCCTCAACCTCACTCCTCATCCTCAACCACCCTCCTCAGCTTCCCTCCTCAACCCCCCTCCTCATGATCAAACCCCATCCTCAACCTCCTCTTCAACCCCCCATTAGAGATGTCGCGAATAGTTCGCCTGCGGACTTTTTTCGGCGAACATAGCATGTTCGCGTTTGTGGCGAACTGCGAACATATGCGAGATTCGACCCGCCCCCAATACTTTATCATTGAGCAAACTTTGACCCTGCATGTCACAGTCAGCAGACACATTCCAGCCAATCAGCAGCATACACTCCCTTCTACACCCTTCTACCTCATGGACAGCAGCCATTTTGGAATCATAAGTACCTTGCAGTCTTACTGAGAGGAGAGACAATTTGGATGAAACTACATCAATAGGGAAAACCATAGCTAGGCAAGTTTATTCAGTGTCCAGTGCAGTGCTGAAGGACTCTTGTGCATTATTATTATTACTATCGTATTGCAATGAGATGTGTATGTTTGGAAAGTTGTATAGTTATTAATATACATATGGAGCAGTTTGCTCCATAAAAAAGTGGTCCGTATTAATGGCTCGCCTCGCTATGCGAGGCTCGCCTGCAATGAGCGCCTGTGTGTACTGTCAGTGTGATTGGTGCTGTGAGTCTGTGTGTACTGTCAGTGTACTTGGTGCTGTAGTTCTGTGTGCACTGCCAGTGTACTTGGTGCTATGGGTCTGTGTGCACTGCCAGTGTGCTTGGTGCTTTAGGTCTGTGTGTACTGTCAGTGTACTTGGTGCTGTAGGTCTGTGTGTACTGTCAGTGTGCTTGGTGCTGTAGGTCTGTGTGTACTGTCAGTGTGCTTGGTGCTGTAGGTTTGTGTGTACTGTCAGTGTGCTTGGTGCTGTGAGTCTGTGTGTACTGTCAGTGTGCTTGGTGCTATGGGTCTGTGTGCACTGCCAGTGTGCTTGGTGCTTTAGGTCTGTGTGTACTGTCAGTGTACTTGGTGCTGTAGGTCTTTGTGTACTGTCAGTGTGCTTGGTGCTGTAGGTCTGTGTGTACTGTTAGTGTGCTTGGTGCTTTAGGACTGTGTGCACTGCCAGTGTACTTGGTGCTATGGGTCTGTGTGTACTGTCAGTGTGCTTGGTGCTGTAGGTCTGTGTGCACTGTCAGTGTACTTGGTGCTGTGGGTCTGTGTGTACTGTCAGTGTACTTGGTGCTGTAGTTGTGTGTGCACTGCCAGTGTACTTGGTGCTATGGGTCTGTGTGCACTGCCAGTGTGCTTGGTGCTTTAGGTCTGTGTGTACTGTCAGTGTACTTGGTGCTGTAGGTCTGTGTGTACTGTCAGTGTGCTTGGTGCTATAGGTCTATGTGTACTGTCAGTGTTCTTGGTGCTGTAGGTCTGTGTGTACTGTCAGTGTACTTGGTGCTGTTAATCTGTGTGTACTGTCAGTGTGCTTGGTGCTTTAGGTCTGTGTGCACTGCCAGTGTACTTGGTGCTATGGGTCTGTGTGTACTGTCAGTGTGCTTGGTGCTGTAGGTCTATGTGCAAACAAGGTTCACAGCTCTTCAACACAATGCTTCCAAATAGGTAAAGTCTATTCATTTATTAATGTATTACATGTTTACTATTACACACAAAACAACATTAGCTCAGTTACAATAACATTGCCGTAATTTTTTGACGGGCAAGTCGCTAGTGTCATAATAAACACCACATGAGGCTCGCCTGCAATGAGCGCCTGCGGCGCTCATTGCCAAAAAGTGGTCCGTATTACACATTATATAGTAATAATAATAAGAATAATAATAAAGCAGAAGACCTACCCTGTGTCTCCCCCCCACTCCCTCCCATGTGTCTCTCTCCCCCCTCTCCCCTGTGTCTCCCCCCCACTCCCTCCCATGTGTCTCTCTCCCCCCCTCTCCCCTGTGTCTCTCCCACCCTTGCCTGTGTCTCTACCCCCTCTCCCTTCCCCAGTGTTTCTTTGCTCCCTCTCCTGTGTCTTTTCCCCCTTCCCTCTTCCCAGTGTCACTCCCCCCTCCCCTGTGTCTCTACCCCCCTCTCCCTTTCTGTGTTTCTTTCCCCCCTCCCCTGTGTCTTTCCCCCCTTCCCTCTCCCCTGTGTCTCTCCCCCCTCATCTGTGACTCTTCCCCCTTCTTCCCTGTGTCTCTACCCCCTCTCCCCTGCATCTCTACCCCCTCTCCCTTCCCGTGTTTCTTTCCCCCCTCCCCTGTGTCTTTCCCCCCTTCCCTCTCCCCTGTGTCTCTCCCCCCTCATATGTGTCTCTTCCCCCTTCTTCCCTGTGTCTCTACCCCCTCTCCCCTGTGTCTCTACCCCCTCTCCCTTCCCCTGTGTTTTTTCCCCCCTCCTCTGTGTCTTTTCCCCCTTTTCTCTCCCCGGTGTCTCCTCACCACTCCCTCCCATTAGTCTCGTCCCCCCTCTCCCCTGTGTCTCTACCCCCCACTCTCTCCTGTGTCTCTCCACCCTCCCATGTGTCTCTTCCCCTCAACTCTCCCTTACCCTGTTTCTCTTCCCCCCTCTGCCCTGTGTCTTCCTCCCCCTCTCCACTGTGTCTTCCTCCCCCTCTCCCCTCTCCTGTGTCTTCCTCTCCCTCTCCCCTGTGTTTCCTCCCCCTCTCTCCTCTCCTGTTAGCTTCTATACGCATACATACATACGATAAGAAATCTGGGGGGGGGGGTTACCTCTGAGGACCTTCGGCGCTCATTGTGAGTCTCTTCCCTCGTGTCCTTCATATTTCGTGCTTTGCAACGATCAATCTTCGGCGCTCATCGCAAAGACAGATATATAAGTACAGTGTTAAATATATAATTTTTTTTGTGCAGTGTAAATTAAAAAATGTATTCAGGTCTCAGAGCATAATAAAGTGATTTAGATTTGTAACTGCTTTGAGAGTGCTATCGCTGGCAGCCAATGAGCAGTAATCCAGATATATAACTGCAGAGTAAAAAGTAAAACATTTTAGTGTAGTGTAAAGTCTACATTTTTATTTTCCATTACTAATTAATACTTATTAAATGAATGCACGATAATAACTATTGTGAATGAACAAATGTATTAGGAAGTGCGAAGCGTTAATGTATGTAAAGTAACCGCAGTGTAAAATATGCTATTAAGCGTATTTTTTTTATATATATTTTTTTTAATAATAATGAATTAATTAATTACTAAAATACTTTACCTATTTGTAATTAATATATCCAGTGATCAATAACCTGAAGAGCTAACAATCAGTTTTGATTTTCCTGCAGCTTACAGTGTACATTTGGACTGTTGGTGACCCAAGGTGTAAGTGTCAGCAATGTGCGCAGTGCACGAGGGGAAACCGCTTGTATAGTCGTGTAACGCGCCATTTTAGATTTGTAATGTTATTAGTTGCAAGTTAGTGTTGTAAAATGGCGGCGGTTGTGTATGTGTTACGCGGCTCGCCAGCAGTTTCCATTATTTATAATAGTGTATTTTGTACCTCGTCTGTTCCTAGGTAAAAGTCGTACATGGCTGGCGATGTTTTGCGCGGTTTGGGGTCGTGTAGCCTCGTTTTAATTTTTTCCGGACGCCATTTTTTTTGTCGCTTAGCCGATTTACAAGTGCCAACTGGGGAAGACGTTACAGATATCACATATATAGTTGTGAGCCGGATGAGTTGTTGCTAACGCTGCGGGCTTGCGAAGCAAGGGCCAGAATTGCTGGCAAGGAGCACCGAAGGTTCCCACGTCGGCTGCAATGAGCCGCAGGCGGGACTTACACCATCAAATTTACGGACTTACCATCCAAAAATACGGGACTTAGAAAAAAAAACATTACGAGCTCACAAAAATACGACCTAAACGCCCGAACCGCACGCACTTGAAAACATTAAAAACACAATAAATATACACAACAAACACATAAAAAGCTTACCCACAGCAAGGCGGGCACCGAGGACCTCTGCAAGTGAAGTTACACCTCCATTTAAGTCCAAATTCATGAGTTTAGACACCCGAAAATCACCTGAGTGAGAGAAAAAATGTCCCTTGAAAAAAAGAAAACGAGGCTACAGCACCCTAAACACGCAAAACACATACGGATTTTCCTAAATAGCGAGGTAAAGATACACTATTAACAAGGACGCTTAATCATCCACACCCGCGTACCACATACACATTCCCCGCCATTTTACAACACTAACTTACACAATGCGGAAGTACCCAGCTACCCTAACGGCTTCCCCTCACGCACGCAGCCTATTTACACTACACACTGCACACATTGCTGACACTTACACAGCAGCTCCACAGCACTGAAAACCTACATTGTATGCTGCAGGAACATGAAAACAGATTGTCAGCTCTTCAGCACAATGCTTCCTGCATATCTTACTTACAAATAGGTAAAGTATATTCATTTAGTAATTATTTCATTAGCATACAAAAATACATATACACAAAAAAAACATTATCACATTAAACATAAAAGCCATTCACTGCGCGCCTTACAACGAGCGCCAACACTGCTCATAGCATACAAAGCCTTGCAATAAGCGCAAAAAACACATCACCGCCGACCAAAGAATAACAGCAAAAGCGCCTATCAGAAAAAAAATACAACCAACAGCCTCGCAATGAGCACCGAAGGATCTCCGACCGCCACAGAATGAATGTCTCGTCCAAACCATTACCTGCCTTACAATCTTATTGCCGCCATTTTTTGATGGGCAAGTCGCTAGTAAATATATAAAGATCAAGATAATAAAAGTATCAGGAAATGTAACACAAAGATGCACGCGCGTCTGAATAATACGACAAATACAGATTTTTGTCATAAGTGATATGAACGCAGTATTGGGTCATAAACCCTAAACACTGGAATCTGTTACATACAATTTACTAATGATGTCATTAATGGGCTTCAAGGGGGGGGATCTCTTTTCATACTTTTTGAGCGGTGCAAATCCAACATAAGCAGAGCGGAAACGCCACATCTGTGGGACACACACAAAGGGGTTCACTTTGGGAGAAAAAAACAAACAAATATGAAATATTTAATAATCATATTTTGATGTTACCAACAGATAAGGAAACAAAACTGAGGTTATTATATCTAATAGTAGCAAGCCTGGGGGTACTTGGAGTAATAATACTGCAGCAGGAGGTCAGGACTAATGTCACCTATAGACCCCCAGACAGATAAAAGTCAGTACTAATGTCCCTCTATAGACCCCCAGTCAGATAAAGGTCAGTACTAATGTCACCTATAGACCCCCAGTCATATAAAGGTCAGTACTAATGTCACCTATAGACCCCCTGTCATATAAAGGTCAGTACTAATGTCCCTCTATAGACACCCAGTCAGATAAAGGTCATTACTAATGTCCCTCTATAGACACCCAGTCAGATAAAGGTCAGTACTAATGTCCCTCTATAGACACCCAGTCAGATAAAGGTCATTACTAATGTCCCTCTATAGACACCCAGTCGGATAAAGGTCAGTACTAATGTCCCTCTATAGACCCCCAGTCATACAAAGGTCATTACTAATGTCCCTCTATAGACACCCAGTCAGATAAAGGTCAGTACTATTGTCACCTATAGATTCCCAGTCATATAAAGGTAAGTACTAATGTCACTCTATAGACACCCAGTCAGATAAAGGTCAGTACTAATGTCCCTCTATAGACACCCAGTCAGCTAAAGGTCAGTACTAATGTCCCTATATAGACACCCAGTCAGATAAAGGTCATTACAAATGTCCCTCTATAGACACCCAGTCAGCTAAAGGTCAGTACTAATGTCCCTCTATAGACACCCAGTCAGATAAAGGTCATTACTAATGTCCCTCTATAGATACCCAGTCAGCTAAAGGTCAGTACTAATGTCACTCTATAGACCCCAGTCAGATAAAGGTCATTACTAATGTCCCTCTATAGACACCCAGTCAGCTAAAGGTCAGTACTAATGTCCCTCTATAGACACCCAGTCAGATAAAGGTCAGTACTAATGTCACCTATAGACCCCCAGTCAGATAAAGGTCATTACTAATGTCCCTCTATAGACACCCAGTCAGATAAAGGTCAGTACTAATGTCACCTATAGACCCCCAGTCATATAAAGGTCAGTACTAATGTCCCTCTATAGACACCCAGTCAGCTAAAGGTCAGTACTAATGTCCCTCTATAGACACCCAGTCAGATAAAGGTCATTACTAATGTCCCTCTATAGACACCCAGTCAGCTAAAGGTCAGTACTAATGTCCCTCTATAGACCCCCAGTCAGATAAAGGTCATTACTAATGTCCCTCTATAGACACCCAGTCAGATAAAGGTCAGTACTAATGTCCCTCTATAGACCCCCAGTCATATAAAGGTCATTACTAATGTCCCTCTATAGACACCCAGTCAGATAAAGGTCAGTACTAATGTCACCTATAGACCCCCAGTCATATAAAGGTCAGTACTAATGTCACTCTATAGACACCCAGTCAGATAAAGGTCAGTACTAATGTCACCTATAGACCCCCAGTCATGTAAGGTGTAACCCTTACACTACCTGATCGATACAACATCATACCTGATGTTTTAAAGCATGTTATTCCAAACAATTTAGGAATGTTAGGTAATTTATGCCCTTTATGGCTTAAAACCAGACTCTGTATCAACTATGTAATTTTCCGTGGGAGTTTTGCCATGGATCCCCCTCCGGCATGCCACAGTCCAGTTGTTAGACCCCTTGAAACAACTTTCCTATCACTATTGTGGCCAGAAAGAGTCCCTGTGGGTTTTAAAATTCACCTGCCCATTGAAGTCTATGGCGGAAAATTTTAGGTTCGCGACATCACTACCCCCCATCCTCAAACCCCTCCTCAACCTCCCTCCTCATCCTCAACCCCCTCCTCAACCCCCCTCCTCATCCTCAACCCCCTCCTCAACCTCCCTCCTCAAACTCAACGCCCCCATCTTCAACCCCCTCCTCAACCTCCGTCCTCATCCTCAACCCCCTCCTCATCCTCAACCCCCTCCTCAACCCCCCTCCTCATCCTCAACCCCCTCCTCAACCTCCCTCCTCAACCTCAACGCCCCCATCCTCAACCACCCTCCTTATCCTTAAACCCTCTCCTCAACCTCAACCCCCTTCCTCATCCCCAACCTCCCTCCTCATACTCAACCTCCCTCCTCAACCTCCCTCCTCAACCTCAACCCCCATCCTCATCCTCAACCCCCATCCTCAACCTCCTCCTCAACCTCCCTCCTCAACTTCCCTCCTCATCCTCAACCTCCCTCCTTAACCTCCCGCCTCAACCCCCCTCCTCATCCTCAACCTCCCTTCTCATCCTCAACCCCCCTCCTCAACCTCAACCCCCCATACCCATCCTCAACCCCCCATCCTTAACCCCCTCCTCAACCTCCCTCCTCAACCTCAACCTCCCTCCTCAACCTCAACCCGCCTCCTCAACCTCAACCCCCCTCCTCAACCTACCTCCTCATCCTCCACCCCCCTCCTCATCCTCAAACCCCTCCTCATTCTAACCCCTCCTCCTCACTTTACCCCTCTAAATACCTCCCCCTCTCCCTTTCCCCTCAGGCGTCAGCACCCGGTATATGCTAATGACGTGACGTCACATGCGCGCCACGTCATTAGCATTGGCTGGGTCAAGACGCCGGAAGGAGCAGAGGCCGGAGCAGAAGCTGCAGTTGGAGGTAAGTGAGGGGAAAGGGAGAGGGGGAGGTATTTAAATAGGTTGAAGGAGGAGAGGGTGTTTAGAATGAGGAGGGGGGGGTTAGAATGAGGAGTGGAGGTTGAGGATGAGGAGGGGGGAGGGAAAGAGACACGGGGGGGTTAGAGAGACACAGGGGTTTAGAGAGACACGGGGGGTTACAGAGACACGGGGGGTGGTTGTGAGACACGGGGGGGTTAGAGAGACACGGGGGGGTTAGAGAGACACGGGGGGAGAGTTATTCAAGTATAATCCGAGGGAGCCCTTTTTAGCCTTAAAAAAAGGGATGAAAAACTTGGCTTATACTCGAGTATATACGGTAATTGTATTGTATCTAATTGTATTGTATTTCATTGTATTGTATTGTTTTGTATTGTATGTATTTCCTTTTCAGGTGTGTAATTTTTTTTTCTGTAGTGGGGGGGGGGGGTTGTAATATATTTTTGTATTTTCTGTAATGCTCCTTTTTTAAGTTTTTTGTGAGGTTTTTTTTTCTGTAAAGTACATTATTTATTTTTTGCGATTTAGTTTTTTTTAATTTTATGTAATGTAGATTTTTGATTTTTGATGACTTTAGTTTTTTTGATTTCTGTAATTGCAGTGGTGGGCAGGGGGTTATTAGGGGCTAGGTAGTGTAGTGTAGGTAGGTAGTGTAGGTGTTATTAGATTAGTGTAGAGGTTGTTTAGTTGATATTTAATGTTTTATTGGGGGGGTATAGTGCAGTGTAGTGTTTATACTTAGTGTCATGATGGTCCTTGAGGACCGTCATGGCACTTATGTGGTTAATGTTGGGTTGTAACAGGCCCATAATGGTCATAATATACCCTTATGGGACTGATGGGGTTAAATAGAGGCTTATGAGGGTCTGGATAGACCCCCATAAGTGACCAGGTTAAAATGGTGTAGTGCTTATACTTTGTGTCATGAGGGTCCTGGATGACCCTCATGGCACTTATAGTGTTATTACATGTGTGTGACAAACAGCATTTCAACACTTGCTTTTATTGACCGTCATTTTTTGACGGACAAGTCACTAGTTAGATTAATAAATGTTGACAACAACTGTATCATGTGGAGTTGCCCCTTGAACAATCAAAGGGACTACAAATACTCCACTGTTGTTTACTGCCCCTTTAAACAAACCCTCATATGTAGCAGATTCTGCTTAATCACAGAGTTTGTAAGATGTAATACAGTTTACACTATAGCTCTAAAATGCAATGTTAAATTAAAAACAAAGGGAGAGAGCTAGGACTATGGTGGCAGAGGAGCAAGAGAAAATATATATATGGGTTTACCAATGGATAATTGCAGGCACAAGAACTGGTGCTTATAAGACATCAGCATAGCCTTACTTTAAGCACACTATACGGTTTGCAAAATAAAAGCGTATAGTAATAGTGCTAATAAGACTGCCGAGATAGATCTCAATATGAACACACTAAAAAGTGTAATAACCAATGGACATCTGCTAGTCCATTTATATGATCATGAAAGCAAATACTTGCCATTCAAAGACGGTAGTTCAATTGGATCCTAGATGTACACTTGTTCATCCTGCCACAATAACTGCTGCAAAGCCTGACTGTTCCATTTCGCCCATATACTGGGCTTCCTCATGGGCTTTACCACACCCATTCCCTTTAGGTTAAAAGTTTTCAATCTTGTTAGGTGCTTTAGGCACACATGTGCATTGTCGTCCATTGTTTTGAAATGTGTTAACATTTGTTTTTGCCTTGTACTTATCCCCCATATATATCACAGCTGAATATGTTGGAGCGTTACAAATAAAGGATAATAATAATAATAAAATAATAATAATAATAATAATAATAATAATAAATATAGATGCAGGTGTAAATGAAACACTCTTTTAAGAAAGCAATGGTACTGATGTATATATATATATGATAGTGAAGACCCCTCCATACATACATGACAGTGAATAAAACACATTTAGTTTTAAAAATCACACTATAAAGCTGGATCATAGTCACAATATGAACATATAAAATGCTACTAATTGATGACTAACAGTTGCATATAATAGGTGATAACTGGCATCCAAAGGTTAAAAAAGAATACACTATAGTTTAATAAGGAAACTCATTATTATTAGACATCAATCATAATTTATTGGCCTTCTGTAACCTAATACTTGAATATAGGAATTTCTGCTTTAAACCAATTCCTGCTGTATGATAGTATTGATATATGGCCACAATTAAATACACTCTGGTCTCCTCTGGGATCTCATTACAAGATATTCTATTATAAACCTATATGGCACCTGCATTTGACATAGTTTTCTATGTTTCCTACTATTTACCTTAGTGTATCCTGCTATTCAATGGCACCACTCTTTCAACAGTCCCAGTATATTACATAGTTACATAGTTACATAGTAATTAAGGTTGAAAAAAGACTTTCAGTCCATCAAGTTCAACCTGTTAAGATCTCCTCTGATCTGCAATATGCGGATTAGTTATTAATTAAATTATTGATTAAATAATTATTAATAGTATAGTATTGGAGAATTAATAAAGAGTTAGTCCATCAAGTTCAACCTTTTTAGATCTCTATTGATCTTTTTAATTTGGACTATTTATTATTATTGTTAATTGTTAATTATTGTTAATTGATCCAGAGGAAGGCAAACATAAAAAAAACCCCATTGAAACTTTGCCAATTGTCTCATAAGGGGGAAAAAAAGCAAAATTCCTTCCTGACCCCAGAAACTGGCGATCAAATTTCTCCCTGGATCAATATTCCTTCGCTAGTTATCTAGGATAGCCTTGAATGCCCTCTTTATTCAGAAATATATCTAACCCCTTTTTGAAGTTGTCTATCGAATTCGCTGTCACCACCTCCTTTGGTAGAGAATTCCACAGTTTAACCACCCTAACTGTGAAGAACCCTTTTCTTTGTTTAAGGTGAAATCTTTTTTCCTCTAACCTCAACGGATGTCCTCTTGTCAGTTGAAAATCTCTTGCTACAAAAAGCTCACTTGACAAAGCCTTATATGGACCCTGGATGTATTTAAATAACGTAATCATATCTCCTCTTAGACGCCTTTTTTCTAGCGAAAATAAGTTTAATTTTGCTAGTCTTTCTTCATAACTTAGCCCCTCCATTCCCCTTATTAGTTTTGTAGCCCTTCTCTGTACTTTTTCCAGCTCTAAGATGTCTTTTTTGTGAGGTGGTGCCCAAAATTGTACTCCATATTCCAAATGAGGGCGTACTAGAGATTTGTATAGTGGCAGAATTATATCTTCTTCCCTGGCTTCTATACCCTTCCTAATACATGCTAATATTTT
Organism: Discoglossus pictus; assembly: GCA_027410445.1. Taxonomy (NCBI): domain Eukaryota; kingdom Metazoa; phylum Chordata; class Amphibia; order Anura; family Alytidae; genus Discoglossus; species Discoglossus pictus. The sequence goes on along the minus strand of CM050166.1, from coordinate 111,769,796 downwards.
ATTTGCCTTTGCAGCCGCTGCTTGGCTTTGAGCGCTGTTACCTAGGTGGTTGTCCACTAGTACTCCCAAATCCCTTTCAATATCTGATACCCCTAGATTTGCTCCATTAAGATTATAGATTGCTTGGCTATTTTTCCTTCCCAAATGCATAACCTTACATTTATTTGTATTAAATCTCATCTGCCATTTAGCCGCCCATTTCTCTAATTTATGCAAATCCTTTTGTAGGGAAAGTACATCATTATCTGATTTTATTACCTTGCACAACTTAGTGTCATCAGCAAAAATGGAGACACTACATTCGAGTCCTACTTCAATGTCATTAATAAATATGTTAAAAAGGAGAGGACCCAATACTGAGCCCTGAGGAACCCCACTTATCACATTAGACCAATCGGAGTATGTTCCATTTACAACAACCCTTTGCTTCCTGTCTTTTAGCCAGCTCTCGATCCATGAGCAGATATTTACTGCAATTCCTGTATCCCTTAGTTTGCTCACTAGTCTTCCATGTGGCACTGTATCAAATGCCTTTGAAAAATCTAAAAAGACTACATCCACTGAGTTGCCCTGATCCAAGTTCCTACTAACCTCCTCATAAAAACTAATTAGATTGGTCTGACACGACCTTTCCTTCATAAATCCATGTTGACTGCTACCTATGATCCTGTTCAAATAGACATATTCTTGTATTCTGTCCCTTATTAACCCTTCTAAAAGCTTCCCAACTACAGAAGTGAGGCTCACTGGTCTATAATTCCCCGGATTTGCTCTAGATCCCTTCTTAAATATAGGTATCACCTCTGCTTTTCTCCAGTCATCTGGTAGAGACCCTGTAGTGAGCGAGTCTTTAAAGATTAGATATAATGGTTTGGCTATTACAGAACCCAGCTCCCTCAGTACCCTTGGATGTATTCCATCAGGACCTGGGGCTTTATTAACATTTATTTTCACCAACCTCTTTTGTATTTCTTCCTGCGTTAACCAATTATTTAGTGAAGGTAGTGTAGCCCCATTATGTTGCAGTGTCCCAACCACTGGTACCTCCCTTGTGTAAACCGAAGAAAAGAACCTATTTAGCTCATCTGCCTTTTCCTGGTCACTAATTATCAGATGGCCTGTGTCACATTGTAATGGTCCTATCGATTCCTTCCTGGCCTTCTTCCCATTAATATATTTATAAAATATTTTAGGGTTAGTTACTTTCCATTGCAACTGACTTCTCATTTTCTATTTTAGCCAGTCTAATAGCCCTTTTGCAAGCCTTGTTGATTTCCTTATAGTCACATAAAGATGCCTCTGTTCCCTCCTTCTTGTATAATTTAAATGCATACTTCTTTTTCCTCATCATGATCTTTAAGTCATTGTTAAGCCACATGGGATGTGATTTACTCCTATTTATTTTATTTCCACATGGTACATGCTGATGAGTATGTTTATTTAGTAAGGATTTGAATGTTGTCCATTTATTTTCAGTATTCTTCCCTGTAAGTTCTTTGTCCCAGTCTATATGTTGTATTGCTGCCCGTAGCCTATTAAAGTTAGCCCTTTTAAAATTTAGAGTTTTTGTTGGCCCCTTACAACTCTGTTTTTTGTATTCAATCTCAAATGAGACTGTGTTGTGATCACTGTTCCCCAAGGGTTCCCCTATTTTTACATTTGATATTATATCAATATTACTTGTGATGACTAAATCCAAGATGGCCCCATTTCTAGTAGGTTCTTGTATTACCTGGGCTAGATAATGATCCCTGAGTGTACTCAAGAACCTGCTCCCCTTAGCTGAGCTGCTGGTCTCGTTTATCCAGTTTATATCAGGGTAATTAAAGTCTCCCATTATTAGAACTTGCCCATGCTTAGCTGCATTTCCAATCTGTAACAATAATTGTATTTCCTCACTTTCAGCTATATTTGGGGGTTTATAGCATACTCCCACCAATATGCATTTAGAATTAGCTCCTCCACTATTTAGCTCAACCCACAAGGATTCAATGATGCCGTTAGTGCCAGCATAAATATCTTCTCTAACTATAGGCTTAAATTCAGGCTTAACATAAAGACAGATCCCTCCTCCTCTTTTACCATTGCCCCTATCTTTCCTAAATAGGTTATAACCATCCAGATTAACAGTCCAGTCATGAGATTCATCCCACCATGTTTCCGTAATGCCTATTAAGCCCCATTTTTCTTGTACTGCTAATATTTCTAGCTCATCCATTTTCCCAGGCAAACTTCTTGCGTTTGCAATCATACACTTTATGTTGCTATGGCTCTGCTGATGTGAAGTGCCTGCCACTGTATTTGAGGCCCCTATTAATATCTCCCTACTTTCTATTGTAACCCTCCCCCCTTCTCCTCCCCCATGGGTAAATAATTCATCCCTTTCCCTCTCTACCCTATTTACCCCAATACTTCTATATAGTCCCTCCCCCCCACCTACAAGTTTAAAAACTCCCCCAGCCGTTCTACCATCCTATTCCCTAGCACAAAAGCGCCCTCATCATTAAGGTGCAATCCATCCCTGCTATAGAGATTGTACCCAAGTGAGAAGTCAGCCCAGTGCTCTAAAAACCCAAAACCCTCTGCACTGCACCACTTTTTTAGCCACGCATTAACCTCCCTAAGCTCCTTCTGCCTCCCTGGGCTAGCACGTGGCACTGGTAGTATCTCAGAAAATACTACCTTGGAGGTCCTTGCTTTAAGCTTATTCCCTAATTCTCTAAAATCATTCTTTAGGACGCTCCATCTTCCACTAACTTTGTCATTGGTACCAATGTGTACCAAGACCGCCGGTTCATTACCAGCCCCTCCCAATAATTTATCCACCCGATCCACAACATGCCGAACCCGAGCACCCGGGAGACAGCAAACTGTTCGATTGCTGGGATCTGGGTGACAAATTACCCTGTCTACCTTCCTAATAATAGAGTCAATTATTGATCCTTATTTGATCCTTATTTTAAACTTTTCACATTCTAGCTTACCAATATACTGCAGCTGGGCCTAGCTACTTTTGGGGGAATAGAATACCACTGCATATTCCAGTTTAAGAGGAACCACATTGTGGGTCATAGGAATATCTGGAATATTGCCATATTGCAAGCATTATATAAAAGATATTTTTCTTTTGTGTTTTTATACCGTTTTTACATGCTTTTAAAGTGTGCTGCTATCAGTATTTAATTAAATTCATTTATTTTTTTAAATGTTTTGTGTGTGACTTTTTCAGTACTTAAAAACTTTAGGGAACAGTAATCCTGACCCCTCCCCACTTATAAAAACAATCCCGCCTTACTACTCTGTGTAGAAGGGAGGTAACCTTATTTAGAAAAAAAAATATGATGGTGTGATGACATCACAAATCATATAGTAGCCTTCCTCAAAACATATTGAATGTCATTTAGAAACTTATATTGGATATGTACTAGCAATGCTAATTTATTGGTTTTTAGAGCATCTTCAGACATATATAACACATAATTAGGGAATATAACCCAAATAAATTAGACAGAGTAATATAAATATAAATATATATATATATATATATATATATATATAAATAATATTTCACCTGGTCAAAAAGGAAATAAAGTCCTAAGATCGAACAATAACCTCTGTGACTATAAAGTACTCTGGGCCCGATTCAATTGCAAGCTCGCAACTCGATCGTTGTAGGCTGTATGTCTGTGGGTTTGTTGCAGACTCCTGTTCGTCTCCGATTCCGGAGCTATTCAATTGCTCAAGCCTGTTACTGGCCCAGAGCCGACGCCGTAAACAATGCACTGGTTCGTAGCAGTTGAGGGAGGGAACATGATCAATTAAGCAAGCTCGTAACCTCCCATTTCAAATAAGCAAATAGAAAAGGAGACTGTCATTATTATGGCAGTAAAACATGGAGGTTACATGTCAATCAATTAGGTTCGGGGGTCCGATATGCGATCAGACTCGCAAAACCGCAAAATACAGAATTATGAAAATCAATGCCAATACTGTTCTAGTCCATGTATGTGGCATGATATGTATTAACTCATTGATACCCAAAATCAATTAAACCCCAAAATGAAACATACAAATAAATCTTATATACTGCCGATTTGCGAGCTTGAGAATGTTGTGCAATTAATTCTAATGTCTTTCATCGCTTTCCCTGTTATTTACAGTGCAGTAATAATTTTTTATTTGCATTTACAGTGCTACGAATAAGTGTTTAACCCCCCTTGCGGGTCCTCTCTAGCACTCATAGGATTTTCTCCTTCATTTGCCATTTACGGGTATGAATACATTTGGGGGCTTGGGGATTTGGAGCAATTGAATAGCGTTTTGCGATTTTAGCCATTGGAACTCTTGCGAAAGTGAAAGATCAAAGGCATTGGGAGGCTGTAAGTTATGGGTTTAAACATTGCAAAGATTTCAAGGCCGTAACTCTTAACCCATTTGGAGACCGCAAAAAGATGCCAATTGAATAGCAAATTAACTTGCGACCTCACTTACGGGCGCCAGTAATATGCGAAAGCTCAATTGAATCGGGCTCTCTATTTGCATATGGAGTACTTTATAGTCAAAGAGGTTATTGTCCCATCTTAGCACTTTATTTCCTTTTGACCAGGTGAAATATTATATGTCACATATTATTAAGAAGGAAATGTAAAATGATAAAATTGTTTCTTGTATACTAAAATTGTTTTAAGCTTATTTATTTGTGTCATAGATTTAAGTGAAAGGGGTCCAGTATATGTTCTAAAAGTTACACAGAACATTTTATGTGCCTCTGTGATGTTAGTTTATGTCTCCATTATCATAAATAGATAAATGGTACAACATTTCCTCCAGTGTTTGAGCAAAACACATGCATGTTATGATATCCATGCCAAATGTTCCATAATTATGCCCTGTGTAACTCTGGAGAACTTCATCTAAAACGTAATGTAAGTGCATTACTGAAAACCAAGGCTAATGATTTAAGGACTGTGTCCTACTACTCTACTTACAACCCTTCAACCTAGATGATAAAAATGCTTTATAACATTGGAGTTATAAATTAATGGATACATTAAATATACTGATAACAAAAATTAGAAGTCATGGATCATTTCAAATAAAGCTATAAAATACCTTTAATAGGAAAATATTGCTGGCAAAGATATTCCTTTAGCACATCTGGTGAAGCAGCATCCTTAAATTGCGATGCATTAGATGGATGAGTTCAGGACCGGCCCTGTCTGCCACAGGCTGCATGTGCCAGCAGGAGTCCTTGCCAAGCCCACTAGGCTCATTAAACTCAATAGAACCCTGCAGGAAAAACAATTTCTTTAATAGCATTTGAAATTTCCCTGGGCTTACAAGCCTATTTGCAGTATCATTTTTATTCTAGTTGAAATACAAAACAATTTATGTACCAGAAAATACATCTGCCATACATTACAAAATATGGGCAACGCATTACAGTGTGTTCTACAAAACAAGTCACTTATTATTTTTTGCTGAATTATTTATTACAATTCATACTGATTTTTACTTGTTTCAGCTGTCAGCAGGATTTTTTTTATTTGTATTTAAATGATATGTAGTGTAGGGTAGGTTGTTATTTACATCTTGAATTTCTAATATTTTGTACATCAAAAGTGCTGAATGTTACAAACATATGAAAAATATTTTTTTAACATGTTGTTTATATAAACAGAATATGCTAAACAGTGGTTAACAACAGTCAGCATTTTCTTAACTTGTTGATCTTTCATATGTAAAGTAGGATGGTGTTTAAGGTTAGTTGGAAACTATTTTAATTGAATATTACTGTCAGTACTATCTACTGTACACTTATATAGAAAAAAAAATTTAAAAGAAAAAAACAAACACTTTTTGCTAAAAAGTGGCGTGATTGATAATGAGATATAGAGTTGTGCATACAGTGTGCTCATATATACAATAGATGTGTTCAGATAGTAAAATAAATACTTAGAGCCCTATGCTAATCTGGTGCTCCAATTTAGGGGAATGCAGTAAAAAGTCTGCAGGAGCTTTTTTTCCCTAAATTCTACACTAATTCAAATGATTCACTCCCCCAGATTGCAGCTCTCTGCTCAGATACTTAAATCTTGATCTTTTGCAGCAACAGATATCTGTGCGGGGAGCAGCCAAACTAAGCTAATTATTTTTTATTTATTAATATATTTTGATATTAAAAAGATGTGACAATTGTATTTATAGGTTCAATAAATAAAGATGTGTTTATTTTGTGTTACAATATGATATATTTAAAGATAATTCATTAGAGTGTTTGTTCCTAGGCAAGGTGGTTTTGTGATGTGTATTAACCCCTTGAGTACTTACCCTGGATTTTGTATCATAAAATTGTTAATAATGAATTGTTAAGTGTCAAATATTGTTGAAATGTCATCATTTTGTAGTGCCTTTTGTGCTATACTGTCACTTTAAATGCTTCTGGGAGACTCAGAAAAGGTTTTGAAAGCATTTGTGAGTGGTGTTTGGTACATGTAAATCTTCATTATACCTATTTAAAAAAAGTAAAAAATTCTCATAAAACAAATATTATATGATAATTTGTACTGGGTAACAGAGCTGCTTTTTACTCTGATATGGATTAATTATTTAGCTATACAGTGACACCAATTCAATGAAATCCTGATATGGCTTGACTACGTGAGGGACGCGGAACTTAGAAAAAAAAATCTGACCACTGAATCTCGGGGGCAAAAAAATCCAAACTCGGAAAAATACGAAATTAACGTCCGTACCACTGAAATCGAGTAACTTACAAACTCACACACAGCACGGGGGGGGGGGGGGGGGGGTTGGGGGTTTTACAGGAGGCCTGTGAGTGAGGTTTCAAGTTAATTCGAGGCATATTTAAAATGTTTTAAACATTATGAATCGGCTAAGCAAGAAAACAAATGGTTGCTGAAAAAAATGAAAACGAGGCTGTAGCGCGCAACTCACCGCAAAATGCTGGCGTATCAGGTAAGAGTTGGACAAGCGCCGCCATTTTACAACGCAAATTTGAAAATAACAACATTACGAATTGAAATTGGTGTTTTTTCCCACCTAAGTAAACGGTTTTGCATCGTGCACGTAACCTATATATACTGCAGTTTGCAAATTTCTCACACTTTCTTCTCAGGTGATAAACAGTGCAACTGTACATTTTCTGCTGCAGGAAAATCCAAAGAGATTGTTAGCTCTTCAGGATATTGATTGCTGGATATTAATTAGTAATAGGTAAAGTATATTAATTTATTATTAATTAATTATTAATAAAAAATATATATTATTAGTAAATAAAAAATGTATGTTACATCTCATATTTTCCATTGCCCTTACTTTAAGAATACATAAATGCTTAGCTCTTTCTAATACATGTATTCATTGATTAATTAATTAATTATTCATTTATTAATTAATAATTAGAAAAAAAAAAGTATATTTTACACTGCAATACAAAAAAATTGATTTTACACTGCACTTATATATCTATATTACTGCTCATTGCCTGACAGGCATAGGACCCTCAAAAAAGTTAAATATTTTCATCAGTTTATTATGCTCTGACACCTGCTACATTTCATTTTTTATACTGCCTCATTGCTTTCATTGATTAATGAATTAATTGAATACAAACATTAAAAATGCTTTTCATTTAATTTTTCAGTTTGCTCATCTCTGTGAACACTGGACCTGCGTGAACACAGACTGTGAGCTCTGTAGCATTTCATCTGCAATTACATAAACCTTACAGGTATATAATTTCATGATTCCCTTCTTTAGAAAAACATGATTAAGTTTTTTTGTTTTGCATTGATGACCTTATTTATAAATACATACATGCTTAGCTATTTACCTTTTAATGTATGCCAATTAAACATCAGACATTGATTGATTAATTAAAACAAAGAAAAGAAAAAGTATAAAACATAATGTCTGTGAAACATTGCCTAATGACCAAAAATTGCCTAATGATACCCATGTTGATATACATTACACCAATATTGATATACTTGACACCAATGTTGATATACAAATTTGTAGTTCAGGAAGCTCAGGATAGTCCATTATTTACAGCACTACCACTAGAGAGTCATTATTGTGGATTACACAATGTGGTTTGTCACTTTTGTGGGGCCTATCATTTTCTGAAGAACAACTGATTACTATTATTATTATTATTATAGTTTATTTAAAACTCGCTGACATATTCTGGAACGCTGTACATAAATTAAGTTCAGTCAAAGATAAATACAAATGAACATATAGCAAAGGAAGGAGGGCCCTGTCTTTGAGCTAGGAATCCAATGTCCATGGTGCATTCCCAAAGTGCTTAGGATAAAAACTCGCAAACTTACAATCTAAGGTACAGTGAGGGGGAAAAGAGGGAGAGAGAGGTAATAAGTGTGTTAGGGTGGAATGTGATACGCTTCTTTAAAGAGATGCATTTTAAGTGAGGTTTTAAATGTTTTGAGCCAAGAGGATAATCTGGTGGAGCGAGGCAAGGAGTTCCAGAGACTAGGGGCAGCACGAGAAATATCCTGGAGGTGGGAGTGAGAGGAGGTGACAAGAGTTGTACAAAGAAGAAGGTCATTAGCAGAACGAAGAGGGCGGGTGGAGGAGTATTTGGAGATGAGAGCAGAGATGTATGCGGGCTTTGTTTGTTAGGGTCCTGATTTTAATTTTTATTCTTGAGGCTAAGGGAAGCCAGTGGAGTGATTGACAGAAAGGTGATGCCGACACTGAACGTTGTGTACTGAAGATGAGTCTAGCAAAGGCATTCATAATGGATTGAAGTGGAGATAGACAGGTGGTGGGTAGGCCAACAAGAAGTGAGTTGCAGTAGTCTAGTCGATAGATGATGAGAGAGTATATAAGGATTTTAGTTGCGTCTTGTGTAAGATAGTGACGAATTCTGAAGGTGTTTTTTAGATGGAGAAGACTAGATTTAGTTAGTGATTGTATGTGAGAGATGAAAGACAGAGCGGGGTCCAGTAGAACTTCAAGATAATGGGTTTGGGAGGGGGGGGGGATGATGATGTCTTTGTTGACAGTGAGAGAGATGTGAGGAATTGACACCATGGGAGAGTGAGGGAAGATTAGGAGTTCAGTTTTAAACATGTTGAGTTTGAGATGTTGGGTGGACATCCAAGAGGATATACTAGAAAGGCAGTTGGAAACATGTTTTAGAAGAGAAGGGATAGATCTGGTGTGGAGAGGTAGATTTGGGTGTCATCTGCATGGAGAGTTTATTAGTTGCTGTCAGAAAGTAAAGGTAAAACTTCCAGAAAGACACACCATTCCAGAATATTTAAAAGGTATAATGAGTGATCCTACATTTCCAAATTATAGCTATTTAAAAAAAAGCTTCAGGTCCTATAACAGTGCAATTTCATTTGCTTCAATGGGTGCAACATTAGCAGAAAATGTCCCAGGACATGGTCCTTACTATTTTACAGTACAAGGACAAATTTACCACCGGACTCCACATTTACACCCACAAGCAGGAGAGCAAAGGAAATGTGCACAGTTATATGTTCTAAATGCAATGGAAGCTGTTGAACAACAGATGATGCTTCCTGAAAATTAACAATGCCTACCCATCATCTTACGACAGATGGATAACATCATGGCCAAAAAAACATATAGTCAAGCATACAAAATATTGGCAGAGGTTGAAAAAGAAATATAGACACAAATCAATTGCCAATGCCAAGAGTAAATATGGTTCTGAAAAGAGATCGCCATACTGATCAAAGACGTTATAATTTAGAAACAGTAAATGAGGTTGCAATGTCTTTAAAAATGATGATGGTGAACCACCATTTGAGAAGGATATTAGAATATATCCACGCAATGAAAATCAATCTTTTATAAACATAAAAATATTAAGTAGTAATTTGGATCCAATGACATATCCCATTTTCTTTCCAAATGGTAAGCCAGGATAGCAACCAACATTACAATTGCAAAGTTATCCCAATATTAAAGTTCATGTTAGAAACAGTATTTCTTTGTTGGAATATAAAGTGGCACAAACTGCTATTCGGTATAATTTTAATCCGATTTTATGTGGGGGGAAACTTACAAAACAATGGATTATTTATTCATATCTACAAGTCGAAGCAAATAATCTACAGTTCATCAAATTCCAACAAAACAAACTTCGAGTAGAACAATATTGTGGATTGATGGATTATGTTGCTGAATTGGCTATAAACAGACATATTCCAGCTGGAAGAGCAATCATTTTGCCATCATCTTTACAAGGATCTCCACGCAATATGCAAGTAAGATACAATGAGCCCATAGCTATTGTGACTAAATTTGGAAAACCAGATTTATTCCTTACATTCACATGTAATCCACAATGGCCAGAGATTAAGGAAAATTTGAAACTTTGCCAAAATGCTTCTGATCGACCAGATTTAGTGGCTAAAGTATTCAAAATAAAACTAAATACATTAATATATGATATAACTAAAGTACAGTTATTTTGGGAGATGTGTTTCTTTTGTTTATACCATTGAATTTAAAAAAAAGAGGCCTGTCACATGCACACATACTTTTAATCCTACAGGAAAAAGATACATTCAATAATGCAGACAGAGTGGATTCAGTAATTAGTTCTGAACTGCCACATCCACAAAAATATTCCAAACTTTATGACATTGTGACACACCGAATGATTCGTGGTCCATGTAGAGTTATAAATCCTAATTCACCATGTATGAAAAATAAAAAATACAATACAAAAGATTTCCCAAAACAATTTCAAATGCAAACGTATTCTAATTCTGATGGATACCCTTTATATAAAAGAATAGAAGAACAAACTGCTATTATTCGTGGCCAAAATGTCGATAATAGATATGTAGTTCCATACAATCCACATTTACTGATGAAGTACAAAGCACACATAAATGTGGAAGCTTGCACTTCTATCAAATCCATAAAATATGTGTACAAATATATATACAAAGGATATGATGCAGCAACTGTTGTTGTGCAAGGTTGTGCAAAGAACAAGAAAATTCAAGGGGTCAACAAAAACTCATAATTTTAAAAAGGCAGATTTTAACGGTTTTAAGGGCAGCAATACAAAGTATAGACTGGGACAAATAACTGACAGGTAAAAATACTAAACATAAACGGACAACATTTAAATCCTTACTAAATATACATACTTATCACCATATACCAAGTGGGAATAAAAGTAAAAGTATTAAACCACATCCAATGTGGCTTAACAATGATTTAAAGATCAAGATACAGAGTAAAAAACAGGCATTTAAATTATACAAACAAGAGGGGACAGAGACTGCTTTACGGGAGTACAGGGAAATCAACCAGGTTTGCAAAAGGGATATTAGACTGGCTAAAACAGGAAATTAAAATTAATTAATTAAAGTATACTAATGGGAAGAAGTCGAGGAAGGAAGCTATAGGAACATTACAATGTGACACAGTCCGTCTGAAAATAAGTGACCAGGAAAAGGCAGATGGGCTAAATAGGTTATTTTCTTCGGTATACACAAGGGAGGTACCAGTAGTTGGGACACTGCAACAAAATGGGGCTACACTACCTTCACCAAAAACTGGTTAACGCAGGAAGAAATCCAAAAGAGGTTGGAATAAATAAATTTTAATAAAGTCCCGGGTCCTGATGGAATACATCCAAGGGTACTGAGAGAACTGGGTTCTGTAATAGCCAAACGATTATATTTAATTTTTCAAGATTGACTCAACACAGATGATTGGAGAAAAGCAAATGTAATACCTATATTTAAAAAGGGAGCAAGAACAAATCTAGAGAATTAAAGACCAGTGAGCCTCAAGATTCATTCAACACAGGTTCTCTACCAGATGACTGGAAAAAGGCAGAGGTGATACCTATATTTAAGAAGGGAGCAAGAGCAAATCTGGGTAATTATAGTGAGTATTACTTCAGTAGTGTGAAAGCTTTTAGAAGGGTTAATAAGGGATAATATACAAGAATATGTCTATTTGAACAGGATTATCAGTAGGAGTCAATATGGATTTATGAGGGATAGGTCATGTCAAACAAATCTAGTTAGTTTTTATGAGGAGGTTAGTAGGAACTTGGATCAAGGCAACTCAGTGGATGTAGTCTATTTGGATTTTGCAAAGGCTTTTGATACAGTGCCACATGGGAGACTATTGAGAAAACTAAGGGATAAAGGAATTGCAGTAAATATCTGCTCATGGATTGAGAACTGGCAAAAAGACAGCAAGCAAAGGGTTGTTCTAAATGGAACATACTCAGATTTGACTATTGTGGTAAGTGGGGTTTAGTATTAGGTCCTCTCCTTTTTAACATATTTATTAATGACTTAGAGGTGGGACTGGGAAGTAGTCTCTCCATTTTAGCTGATGACACAAAGTTGTGCAAGGTAATTAAATCAGACAATGATGTGCTTTCCCTTTAAATGGATTTACATAAAATTGAGGAATGGGCATCTAAATGGCAGATGAGATTTAATACGAATAAATGTAAAGTTATGCATCTGGAAAGGAAAAATTGCCATGTAATTTATAATCTTAATGGAGCAAATATAGTGGTATCAGATATTGAAAGGGATTTGGGAGAACTTGTGGACAACCACCTAGGTAAGAGTGCTCAAAGCCAAGCAACAGCTGCAAAGGCAAATAAAATATTAGCATGTATTAGGAAGGTTATAGAAGCCAGGGAAGCAAATATAATTCTGCCACTATACAAATCTCTAGTACGCCCTCATTTGGAATATGGAGTACAATTGTTGGCACCACTTCATAGTTACATAGTTACATAGTTACATAGTAATTAAGGTTGAAAAAAGACTTTCAGTCCATCAAGTTCAACCTGTTAAGATCTCCTCTGATCTGCAATATGCGGATTAGTTATTAATCAAATTATTGATTAAATAATTATTAATAGTATAGTATTGGAGGATGAATAAAGAGTTAGTCCATCAAGTTCAACCTTTTTAGATCTCTATTGATCTTTTTAATGTGGACTATTTATTATTATTGTTAAATGTTCATAAAAAGGACATTTTAGAGCTGGAAAAGGTACAGGGGAGGGCAATAAAACTAATTAGGGGAATGGAGGGGCTAAGTTATGAAGAAAGACTAACCAAATTAAGCTTATTTTCTTTAGAAAAAAGGCGTCTAAGAGGAGATATGATTACATTATATAAATTCATCCAGGGTCAGTATAAAGAATTGTCAAGGGAGCTTTTTGTACCACGAGGTTTTCAACTGACAAGAGGACACCCCTTGAGGTTAGAAGTAAAAAGATTCCACCTTAAGGAAAGAAAATGCTTCACAGTAGAGGTGGTTAATCTGTGGAATTCTCTACCAAGAAGGTGGTGACAGCGGATTTGATCGATAACTTTAAAAGGGGACTGGATTTATTTATTTTAATTAATTAAGAAGGGAATTCAGGGTTATTCTGGATAATTAGAGAGAGTGTATTGATCCAGGGAGAAATCCGATCGCCAGTATCTGGGGTCTGGGAGAATTTTTTTTTTTTCCCCTTTGAGACGATTGGCTAATTTTCATTGGGGTTTTTTCTGTTTGTCTTCCTCTGGATTAATTACTAATTAAAAATAAATAAATAGTTGAATAATAATGAATTAACAATTAACAACTAATTAATTAATAACTAATCCTCATATTGCAGATCAGAGAAGATCTTAAAAGGTTGAACTTGATGGACTGAAGGTCTTTTTTCAACCTTAATTACTATGTAACTATTTAACTATGTGTATAAATATATATACACATGATATGATGCAGCAACTGTCGTGCAAGGTTGTGCAATGAACAAGACAATTTAATTTTACATGATGAACTTTTATGTTATTAAGATGCTAGCGATGTCAGTGCTCTGAAATTTGAGATGCATGATCAGTCACATGCTGTGTATCTCTTAGCTGTGCATTTGCCACAAAGTCAATTTGTTTGCTTTACTGCAGGGAATGAAAGAAATGCCATAGCCCAAAATGATAATAGAGCAACACCAGTTACTGCTTAGTTTCAATTAAATTGCGACGACATTGAGGCCAGACAATTTTCAAACATTGAGATTTCATATAACTATGTATTCGCAAATGGCCAATGGCGACAACGACAAAAAGATAATAATAAAATTATCCCCAGAATTTATACCATTAGTCCAAGAGACATTGAATGTTTCAGTTTAAGATTACTTCTTTTACATCTTCCCAGTGCACAAAGTTATGAACATTTATGCACAGTGAATGACATAGTTATTGATACTTTCCAATTAGCTGCAATACATCAAAACTTCTTGGCAGATGATACAGAATGGGAGATGCCTAGAAGAAGAAGCACTATGTCAAATGCCAAAGCAAATGAAAGAACAATTTGCATTAATTTGCATTTTTTGCAATGTACCTGATGCATTAGCTTTGTGGGAAACGTTTAAATTAAATATGTGTGAAGACTTTTTTGAAACGTTATAATGAGACCATTGCGCAATTAAAAGCTATAATGGACATTCAAAAAGTTTGTCTTTGTCATGGATTAAATTGTGCAATCCAGGAAAACTATGACACTTGAAAACCAAAAAACCTAAGAAAAAATTGCAACTTTAAATAAATTACAATTGCAAGCATTTAACGCTATCTCAAATGCAATAGATGATGTCTTGCTCAAAGAGCGTTATTTCTATCTAGATGGACCTGTTGGCTCAGTAAAAATGTATCTATATAATTTATTGATGAGTTTTATTCACGCACAAGGTCAAATAGCACTGCCATTTTATTAGAAAGTGGGAGAACTGTGCATAGAGGATTTAAACTGCCAGTTCCCATTCAGTGTCGGATATTCGAATGAATTCATTACAAGCCAAAAAATGTAAACAAAGTAAATGAATTATAATAAATGAGACACTAAATAATGATGTTGTGTCATGCCCTGCAATGTATTGATCAATTATTAAAATGAGTTATGGATAATGGTTTGCCATTTGGTGGAAAGGTGATGTTGTTAGGAGGAGATTTTAGGCAAACATTACCTGTTGTGCCACACGGAAATAAGACTGACATTGTCAAAATATGTATAAAGACAAGTAAACTGTGGAAAATATTTACACACCTTAAATTAGAACTAAATATGAGATCTCAAGGCCAAAATGAATTCAATGATTGGCTAATTAAAATTGGAGAAGGAAAACATCCACAAATAACTAATCTACCTGATCATACCGTTAAATTTAAATCAGTAATGATTTGCAAAGAATCACTAATAACAGCAATCTTTCTAAATACTATCAATAATGTTGATTACTCAGACATTGCAAACAAAGTGATATTAACATCAAAAAATATTGATGCCTTGAATCTAAATAACAACATTTTAAAACTCATCAATGCACTCAAAAAAATGATTTTAGTGCAGATTTGGTTCTGGCTGATGACAAAGACAGTGAATCTAACTTTAGTATGGAATTTATCAATTCTTTAACTAACTCTGGAATGCCACCACATATTTTGCAACTGTAAACGGGGGCAATTGTCATGCTACTGAGAAATATGAATCCCAAAAAAAGGACTTTGTAATAGGACCAGATTAATTGTGCAGGATTTAAGAGAACATTTCATACATGCAGAATTTATGAATGGTACCCATAAAGGTGAAAAAGTTTTTATACCAAGAATTGATTTGGCTCCAAGTGAGAGTGGTTTGCCTTTTGTCCTTCAACAATTTGCCATGACAAACTTTTAAATCCGTTGGAATCTTTTTAGTAGAACTCTTATTTGTCCATGGCCAACTGTATGTTTCATTTTCAAGATGCAACAATTTAGATGAAATTAAATTTATATTGAAAAAAAAAACAAAGTCAGGGTAATTTATTAGATGATGGCCGCATTTTTACAAAAAACACTGTCTTCTATGTGGTGCTGTAAATGAAAATACAAAAAAGGATAACAATACAACAGATGTACAAAAAAAAAGGAAAATGTGCTTTTATCTAAAGGACAAAGTCACAACAAAAACCCCAACAAACATAGAGAACAGTGGTTTTATTTCGAGGACGAACTTTGATGTCATTCGGACTCTTTTTAGAGGACCACCATTTTACATAGGAAACTCTATAAAATGGCAAAAAATACAGAGGTGGTTTTACTTCCAGGATGAGCTTTTATGTCACTGAGACTCTTTTTCGAAGACCACTATTTCACATAGGAAACATTATGTGCCATTTTCAATAACTACAAAAAACAACAACAAGAATAAACAGTGGGTATATCCCATAGACAAAGTAAAAGATTGAAATGTCTTGGAAGTGGCCTTTTGAGAAGATTGGCCCCACAAAACAGTTATGTTGAATTTTCTTATTATTACACTTTAAATGTTATTACATTAAGTTATTAGTTTTTTACAAGGTGTGGGAAGTTGTTTCATTGTATGTAATTAAGGGTTCATGTTAGTAGGAGGATGATAATTTCTTGGAAAATCTAAATGTTTCATTAAATAGACAGTATTGATCCAGGGAGTATTCAGATAGCCAGTCACTGGGGTCAGGAAGGAATTCATTTGGATAAGTTTCACTTGGGGGGTTTCTGTTTACATTCCTTTGGAGTCAATACCTACGTGGTTTACCAGTAGTTACATAGTTACATAGGGCCCTATTAAATTATCCCTCGAAGTTCTCTCGGTGCTCGCAAAAGGCAGTTTTTCTGCTGTTTGAGAGTACCGAATCTCTTGCAGCCTGCTTTTCGATATGACTGCGAAAAAATGGCAGAGAATAGGCTCAGAGAGAGCTACGTAGCCTTAAATCTAAGCATGATTCTTGCATATCGTAAGAATCCCTACGGGCACAAAAAGTGCCGCAAGGGATCCTAAAGCCTCTACGTACTGCCTCGGAAAAGCAGTGTGAGGCTCCCCCCTGCACCCTATACACATCCCCATGCTGCAGGGGTCTCTATCGGGACCCCTGCAGCACCCCCACATTAACCCCTTGCAGCGGGGGTCCCCGATCGGCACCGATCAGGCCCCCGCTGCATTTAAAACTTTAAAATTCCCCGCCACGGCTCCTTAAAGGGGCCGTGGCACACTATTACCCAATCCCGGCCGCTGCACCTAAAATTAACCCCCCTCTATGCTGGGGGTCCCCATCAGGACCCCTGAAGTGTCCCCACATAAACCCATTGCAGGGGGGGGCCCCGATCTGCATAGATCAGGCCCCTCTCTGCATTTAAAACTTTTAAATTCCCTGCCGCGGCTCCTTAAAGGGGCCGCGGCACACTATTACCCAATCCCGGCCGCGGCACCTAAAATTAACCCCGAAGTGTCCCCACATAAACCCATTGCCGCGGGGGTCCCCGATCGGCACCGATCGTGACCCTGCTGCAATTCAATTTTAAATTTCCCGCCTCGCGTGTCCTCAAAGGACCGTAAAGGTCCTGAAAGGACTCGCACTAAAAATATTAACCCCAGGCAACTATAATTACCCCATTAACTCATGGTGGTCAATCCAGACCACCATAAGGCCTCAATTAACCCATTAACTCATGGTGGTCAATCCAGACCACCATAAGGCCTTAATTAACCCATTAACTCATGGTGGTCATTCCAGACCACCATAAGGCCTTAATTAACCCATTAACTCATGGTGGTCAATCCAGACCACCATAAGGCCTTACTTAACCCATTAACTCATGGTGGTCAATCCAGACCACCATAAGGCCTGAATTAACCCATTAACTCATGGTGGTCAATACAGACCACCATAAGGCTCTATTTAACCCCATCAGTATCATAAGGGTATATTATTACCATTATGGGCCTGTTACAACCCAACATTAACCACTTAAGTGCCATGATGGTCCTCAAGGACCATCATGACACTAACTACAAACACTACACTATAACCGCCAATAAACCATTTAATCTAAACTAACCCCCCTCTACACTAATCTCTTAACACTTACACTACCTACCCCCTAATAAACCTCCCGAACACTCTAATTACAAAAAATAAAAAAACCTACCTTACAGAACACAAAACAACCTACCTTACAGAAAACAAAAAAAACTATCTTACAGAAAACAAAAAAACCTACAGTACAGAAAACAAAAAAACCTACAGTACAGAAAACAAAAAAACCTACAGTACAGAAAAAAAAAATACATTACAACCCCACTCCCCACTACAGAAAATAAAAAAATTACACACCTGAAAAGGAAAGACAGATAAACACAATACAATACATACATATAATACATTACATACATTACATACAATACATGACATTACATACATTACATATAATATATTACATATAATATATTACTTATAATATATTACATACAATACATGACATTACATACATTACATATAATATATTACATATAATATATTACATACAATACATGACATTACATACATTACATATAATATATTACATATAATATATTACATACAATACATGACATTACATACATTAAATATAATATATTACATATAATCCAAATCAAATACCCCCTATCTATCTAACAAACAATCTATTTAATATAAAATAAATCCTAACTATATCAAATACATCCCCCTATCTATCTAATATACAATAAATCCTAACTACATACACAGACCCTAATTCTAAGGTAAAACAAAAAAATTACAATCCTAACTACACAGACCCTAATTCTAATCTAAAATAAAATAATTAAGACCACTTACCTTTATGTTTTTGCTTAAGATCACTAACCTAGGGGTAAAACAAAACAAAATAATTAGTACAAAACATTAACATGAAATAAATAAACATTATATACATTCTAAATAATATACTCACCTTTCCATCATGTCCCATCATTGTTTAGCTCTTCTGGCGCGGCCCTGTTAAAAAAACACAATACATTAATATATTAATACAATATATAAACAATAAATAAAATAAACATATAAAGATCTAAATATACATTTAACTTACCTCCCCGCGATGTCCCCGGCCTTCTCTCCTTCAGCCCCGGCTGGGCCGCGGAACCATCCGCGCTCTAAAAAAATTAAAAAATAAAAAATAACGGAGGTCTGCACTCGCAGACCTCCCCAACGCTAATGAGCCTCCCGGAGTCCTTTCCGGGAGGAAATTGTCATTGGCGGCTTGTGATTGGCTGAAAAAGCTGTCTATCAATTTCAGCCAATCAAAAGTCGTCAATGTGTGAGCCAATCAGGATGGGATACACCCCAATATCCCACCCTGATTGGATAAAACACTTGTCTATCTTTATGGGAACCAATCACAAGGCTCAGATGCCTTCAGCCAATCACTATGGGATACACCCCCACGGAGTGATTGGTAGAAGACATCTGCGCATCCTGATTGGCTCATAAATTGACGACTTTTGATTGGCTGACAGCTTTTTCAGCCAATCACAAGCCGCCAATGCTAATTTCCTCCCGGAAAGGACTCCGGGAGGCTCATTAGCGTCGGGAGGTCTGCGAGTGCAGACCTCAGTTAGTTTTTTTGTTTTTTTTTAGAGCGCGGATTGTTCCGCGGCCCAGCCGGGGCTGAAGCAGAGAAGGCCGGGGACATCACATTAGATGTTTATATGTTTATTTTATTTATTGTTTATATATTGTATTAATGTATTGTGTTTTTTTAACAGGGCCTCGCCGGAAGAGCTAAACAATGACGGGACATGATGGAAAGGTGAGTATATTATTTAGAATGTATATAATGTTTATTTATTTCATGTTAATGTTTTGTACTCATTATTTTGTTTTGTTTTACCCATAGGTTAGTGATCTGAAGCAACATCTTAAAGGTAAGTGCTCTTAATTATTTTATTTTAGATTAGAATTAGGGTCTGTGTAGTTAGGACTGTATTTTTTTTATTTTACCTTAGAATTAGGTTCTGTGTATGTAGGATTTATTGTATATTAGATAGATAGGGGGATGAATTTGATATAGTTAGGATTTATTTTATATTAAATAGATTGTATGTTAGATAGATAGGGGGTATTTGATTTGGATTATATGTAATATATTATATGTAATGTATGTAATGTCATGTATTGTATGTAATATATTATATGTAATGTATGTAATGTCATGTATTGTATGTAATATATTATATGTAATATATTATATGTAATATATTATATGTAATATATTATATGTAATGTATGTAATGTCATGTATTGTATGTAATGTATCTAATGTATCTAATGTATTATATGTATGTATTGTATTGTGTTTATCTGTCTTTCCTTTTCAGGTGTGTAATTTTTTTATTTTCTGTAGTGGGGAGTGGGGTTGTAATGTATTTTTTTGTTTTCTGTACTGTAGGTTTTTTTGTTTTCTGTACTGTAGGTTTTTTTGTTTTCTGTACTGTAGGTTTTTTTGTTTTCTGTAAGGTAGGTTTTTTTGTTTTCTGTAAGGTAGGTTGTTTTATGTTCTGTAAGGTAGTTTTTTTTATTTTTTGTAATTAGTGTGTTGGGGAGGTTTATTAGGGGGTAGGTAGTGTAAGTGTTAATAGATTAGTGTAGAGGGGGGTAAGTTTAGATTAAATGGTTTATTGGGGGTTATAGTGTAGTGTTTGTAGTTAGTGTCATGATCGTCCTTGATGACCGTCATGGCACTTATGTGGTTAATGCTGGGTTGTAACAGGCCCATAATGGTATCAATATACCCTTATGAGACTGATGGGGTTAAATAAAGCCTTATGGTGGTCTGTATTGACCACCATGAGTTAATGGGTTAATTCAGGCCTTATGGTGGTCTGTATTGACCACCATGCATTAATGGGTTAATTGAGGCCTTATGGTGGTCTGTATTGACCACCATGAGTTAATGGGTTAATTCAGGCCTTTTGGTGGTCTGTATTGACCACCATGAGTTAATGGGTTAATTCAGGCCTTATGATGGTCTGGATTGACCACCATGAGTTAATGGGGTAATTATAGTTGCCTGTGCAAGTACTTTCAGGACCTTTACGGTCCTTTAAGGACCCGCGAGGCGGGAAATTTAAAATTGATTTGCAGGTGGTTGTCCACAAGCACTCCCAAATCCCTTTCAATATCTGATACACCTAGATTTGCTCCATTAAGATTATAAATTGCATGGCTATTTTTCCTTCCGAGATGCATAACTTTACATTTATTCGTATTAAATGTCATCTGCCATTTAGATGCCCATTCCTCAATTTTATGTAAATCCCTTTGGAGGGAAAGCACATCACTGTCTGATTTAATTACCTTGCACAACTTCGTGTCATCAGCGAAAATGGAGACACCACACTCCAATCCTACCTCTAAGTCATTAATAAATATGTTAAAAAGGAGAGGACCTAATACTGAACCCTGAGGAACCCCACTTACCACATTAGTCCAATCGGAGTATGTTCCATTTACAACAACCCTTTGCTTCCTGTATTTTAGCCAGCTCTCAATCCATGAGCAGATATTTACTGCAACTCCTGTATCTCTTAGTTTCCACAATAGTCTCCCATGTGGCACTGTATCAAAAGCCTTTGCAAAATCCAAAAAGACTACATCCACTGAGTTGCCTTGATCCAGGTTCCTACTAACCTCCTCATAGAAACTAATTAGTTTTGTTTGACATGACCTATCCCTCATAAATCCATGTTGACTCCTACTTATAATCCTGTTCAAATAGACATATTCTTGTATATTATCCCTTATTAACCCTTCTAAAAGCTTCCCCAATACAGAAGTGAGGCTCACTGGTCTATAACTCCCCGGATTTTCTCTTGCTCCCTTTCTAAATATAGGTATCACATCAGCTTTTCTCCAGTCATCTGGTAGAGACCCTGTGTTGAGTGAATCTTGAAAAATTAAATATAATGGTTTGGTTTGGCTATTACAGAACCCAGTTCCCTTAGTACCCTTGGATGTATTCCATCAGGACCCGGGGCTTTATTAACCCTTATTTTTTCCAATCTCTTTTGGATTACTTCCTGTGTCAACCAATTATTTGGCAAAGGCAGTGTAGCCCCATCATGTTGCCGTGTCCCAACCACTGGTACCTCCCTTGTGTATACCGAAGAAAATAACCTATTTAGCTCATCTGCCTTTTCTTGGTCACTAATAATCAGACGGCCTGTGTCACATTGTAATGTTCCTATAGCTTCCTTCCTCGCCTTCTTCCCATTAATATACTTAAAAAATATTTTAGCATTAGTCTTACTCTCTTTTGCAATTCATTTTTCATTTTCTATTTTAGCCAGTCTAATCGCCCTTTTGCAAGCCTTGATGATTTCCTTGTATTCCTGTAAAGCAGTCTTTGTCCCCTCTTGTTTGTATAATTTAAATGCCTGTTTTTTACTCCGTATCTTGATCTTTTAAATCATTGTTAAGCCACATTGGATGGGATTTACTCCTTTTACTTTTATTCCCACACGGTATATGCCGATGTGTATGTATATTTAGTAAGGATTTAAATGTTGTCCACTTGTGGTCAGTATTTTTACCTGCCAGTTCTCTGTCCCTTTCTATACTTTGTATTGCTGCCCTTAGACCGTTAAAATCTGCCCTTTTAAAATTAAGAGTCTTTGTTGGCCCCTAAAATCTTGTTTTTTTAATTCAATCTCAAACCAGACTGTGTTGTGATCACTGTTTCCCAAAGGTTGCCCTATTCCAACATTAGATACTATATCAATATTATTTGTGATGAGTAAATCTAAGATAGCTTCATTTCTAGTAGGCTCTTGTACAACCTGGGCCAGATAATGATCCCTGAGTGTACTCAAGAACCTGCTCCCCTTAGATGAACTGCTGGTCTCATTTATCCTGTTTATTTCAGGGTAATTAAAATCTCCCATTATTAGAACTTGACCATGCCTAGCTGCATTTTCAACCTGTAACAATAATTGTATTTCCTCACTTTCAGCTATATTTGGGGGTTTATAGCATACTCCTACTAATATTCTTTTGGAATTTGCTGCTCCGCTATTTAACTCTACCCACAAACATTCAGCCGTATCACTAGGTCCACCATAAATATCTTCTCTGACTATAGGCTTAAATACAGGCTTTACATACATACAAATCCCTCCTCCTCATTTACCATTGCCTCTATCTTTCCTAAATAGGTTATAACCATCCAGATTAACGGTCCAGTCATGAGATTCATCCCACCACATTTCAGTAATGCCTATTAAATCCCATTTTTCACTAATTGCTAATAATTCTAACTCTCCCATTTTTCCTGGCAAGCTTCTGGCATTAGCAAGCATACAACTTATGTTTTGAGTAGTTGAACTACAAGTTGCATGTTATAAAGCATTATGTAATGGTTTACAATACTCATTCATACAAAGTTGACCTATTGCTATATTACTCCTGAATAGCTGACAATTGAAAATGTTAATATTGTTAAAAAACAATTGTTTAGCAGTAGTAGAAATACAAGTTGCATGTTAAAATTGAAATGTATTATTCAATACGAGGTATTGATCCAGGGAGTTTCTGATTGCCAGTTACTGGGGTCAGGAAGGAATTCATTTCCCCCCCTTTGACACAATTGGATGTTTCACTGGGGGATTTTCTGTTTGCCTTCCCCTGGATGCAATACTTATGTGGTTTTCCAGTAGTTGAACTACAAGTTGCATGTTACAAAGCATTGTAATGGTTTACAATACTCATTCATACAAAGTTGACCTATTGTTATATTACTACTATATAGCTGAAAATTGAAAATGGTAATATTGTTAAAAAATAATTGTTGACCATTACTTGAACTAGAAGCTGCATGTTAAAAAGCATTATTTAATGCTTTACAATACTGATTCATACAAAGTTGATTAATTGTTATACCATTCTGGCATAGATGAAAATTAAAAAGGAACATATTGTTAGAAAAAGGATGATTTACAAGTTCTTGAAATACAAGTTGCATGTTGAAAAAATAAACAGATTTACTATAATTGTTGTCCTTCATAGATAACAAAAAGGTTAAGAGTGTCAGAGACTCACATTGTGTGGCAAACAGCATTCCCAGCCTTACAATTTTATTGCCATCATTTTTGACAGACAAGTCGCTAGTATGTATATAATCTTGTTAAGAAAGATCAAATGGACAGATCTTACATTCTAATTCTACTTTACTGACAAAACCTCCTAAGATATACCCTATGCTTTGAGGTGAGTATAACTAAACATAGTAAATAGGAACAAGAGAAATTAATCTGTATGTACCTTTCCCCTGCTCACTCTGATATGTAAACGGGGGGGGTATAAAAATACTGAGCTTGATGGGCTTCTATCACTATCAAACGCATACCAATGCTTATTTAATTTAATTAACAAAGTTAAGCAAAATTAACATAAGGCCCCAGACCTCTTAGCCATGGGCGTAGGAGGCAAAAAATTCTGGGGGGGACTCAATGTCCCAGCTCCCTAATATAATGAAAAATTATATACGTATATATATATATATATATATATATATATATATATATATATATATATATATATATATATCTCATTATATACACATATATATATATATATATATATATATATATATATATATAAAATTGTGGGTGAAAGCATTCAGTGAGAAAGACATACTGTTCCATTTAGCCTCTACTGGCAAAATCTGGTAATGCATAATCAACTTTAGTTTTGCTATATTTTTCCCCCCCTAGTCATTTAATCTGGGGGGGACTTTTGCCTCCCCCCATCGACCCCAATTCCTACGCCTCTGCTCTTAGCCCACTAAAGAAGATCCTAATGGGAAGTGCTCCAAATTATGATTTGGCTATGGTTTATAAAGGGACTTTTGAGGCTTCTGATTGGGTAAAAATAGCTGTTAAATACTCTTCACCCAAACAGGGAGTGAGAACTGAAATCAGAGAAGGCTACCACCTCATATTGCTAATAAATATTAATCAGATTACAGTATACTCATAAATATACAAAGTCTAATCATAGAATCTAATAGAATCCTTTTCCGATTTGCTAAAATGTTAAAAAACTAAGTATTCCATAGAATCCTTGTTAATTATTTTAGAATATGCTCAAGATGCATAAAATGGAAGCATCTGAAACACCTCTTTGCGCTGGCTCTTTAAAGAGTTACCTTCTTTATTGCAAGGATCACTGCAGTGTAGGGGTGGACATTAACTCTTGGATCCCAGAGGGTGAGGGTCCCAAGAGGATCACAGAAACCCTCCATTTTATTGATTACTATCGACTTGCCCATCAAAAAATGATGGCAATGAGATGTGTATGTTTGGAAAGTTGTTTAATTATTAATATCCGTATTTGACATTTCAGGAACCGTTTCTAAAAAATGACAGTCAATAAAAGAAAGTGTTGAAATGCTGTTTGTCACACAATGTGAGTGTACTGTGTGCCTCAAGTAACTAAATTCCTCAAAAAGCAGAAATCTACATGACATAAAATAAGAAAAACTAAAATCACCAAAAATAAAAAATGTACATTACAGAACCAAAAAAAGAAACCTAAGTGACCAAAAATAAAAAAAGGAACATTACAGAAAATAAAAAAATACATTACAACCTCCCGTCACTACAAAAATTTTAAAAAAATGACACACCTGAAAATGAAATACATATAATACATACATATAATACAATACAACAAAATTAAATAAAATAAAATACAATACAACCCTATGTAATATACATGTCACTATCTAATATACATGCCACTATCTACTATACATGCTACTATCTACTATACATGCCACTATCTACTATACATGCCACTATCTAATATAAATGCACTATCTAATATAAATGCCACTATGTAATATATATGCCACTATATAATGTAATATACATCCCACTATGTAATATACAATACTATCTAATAATACATCCCCCTATCTATGTAATATACAATACATGCTATCTATATGTATATAGCTACCCAAATTGTAAGCTACAATAAAATAATTAAGCCCACTTACCTTTGAGATGTTTCTTCAGATCAGCAACCTACGGTAAAAAAGATTCCAAAAATTAATACAACACATTTACATGAAATACCTAAACATTCTAAACATTCTAAACATTCTAAACATTCTAAATATTCTAAATATTCTAAATATTATACTCACCTTTCCAGCATGTCCGGTTCCAGCATG
Source organism: Discoglossus pictus (assembly GCA_027410445.1). Lineage (NCBI taxonomy): Eukaryota > Metazoa > Chordata > Amphibia > Anura > Alytidae > Discoglossus > Discoglossus pictus. Next base: position 111,743,685 of record CM050166.1, on the reverse strand, counting down.
TCACGTCCTCCATGTTCCGTCCGCCATGTTCCGTCCGCCATCTTTGCGTGTTGTCCGGCACTACTCCTGTCAAAAAAAAACATTACATTAGTAAACATAAAGCAAAGTTAAATAAACACAATCTACATTATACTTACCTTTCCGCGATGTCTCCGGCCTTCTCGTCTTCTCTAAAAGCATCAGCGCCTTTAAAAAAAAAAACAACAACGACACCCAACCGCCCTGGCGGATGTCTCCAATGCTAATGACCTTCCTATGGAGTGTTCCAGACAAAAATTGGCAATGGCAGCTTCTGATTGGCTGAAAAGGCTGTCTATCAAATTCAGCCAATGAGAAGACCCAATTTGTGAACCAATGAAAACAGTATACACCCCAAAATACAACACTGATTGGATAACACACCTTTCAATCTTTATTTTAACCAATCCTAAGGCTTTATTGCCATCAGCCAATCACAATGGAATATACCCCCACGTACTGATTGGTGAAGACATCTGCGCCTTCCCATTGGCTGTAATATTGATTGATTTTAACAGTAGCCAATGAGAATGTGCAAATCCTTCACCAATCAGTACGTGAGGGTGTATTCCATTGTGATTGGCTATTGTCAGTGCAACCAATCAGAATGCGCAGAGGCTCCAACCAATCACCCTGTGGGGGTGTATTCCATTGTGATTGGCTGAAGGCATCTGCGCCTTGTGATTGGTTTAAATAAAGATTGATATGTGCATTATCCAATCAGAGTGGGATTTTAGGGTGTATCCCTTTCTGATTGACTCACACATTGGCGCCTCCTGCTTGGGTGAATTTGATAGACAGTGTTTTCAACCAATCAGAAGGCGCCATTGCTTATTTTCTTCCGGAAAATTCTCCTGGAGCCTCATTAGCGTCGGGGATGTCCGGGAGTGCGGATGTAAGTATATATATATATTTTTTTTTTTTTACAGGGCGTGGCAGAAGAGGATCTGGAGGAGGCCGGAGACATCGTTGGGAGGTAAGTATAATGTAGATTATGTTTATTTTATTTTGATGTATGTGTATTAATGTTGTGTTTTTTTTAACAGGTGCCGCGCCGGGGAAGGATTTAAAGAATGCCGGACGGGACATGGCGGAAAGGTGAGTAGAATATTTAGAATGTATAGAATGTATAGAATGTATAGAATGCATAGAATGTTTATTTTATAAGTGTAATCGTGTTGCACTAATTTTTTTTATTTATTTTTTCGTAGGTGGCTGATCACAATGGACATCTGCAAAGGTAAGTGTTCTTATTTCTTTTATTTTAGCTTAGACTTGGATTAGTTAATATATAGATAGCATTTATTGTATGTTAGCTAGGGAATTTATATAGAAAGCATAGGATGTATTGTATATGAAATTGTGTTATTTATTTAGATAGATTGGGAATGTATTATTATATAGATAGGATGTATATTAGATTATGCTATTTATTTAGATAGATTGGGTATGTATTATTATATAGATAGGATGTCTATTAGATTATGGTATTTATTTAGATAGATTGGGAATGTATTATTATATAGATAGGATGTATATTAGATTATGCTATTTATTTAGATAGATTGTGTAATGTATATTAGATAGTGGTGTATTGTATTGTAATTGTATGTAATTGCATTGTAATTGTATGTTTTTGTATTGTATGTATTTGTATTGTATGTATTTCTATTATATGTATTTCCTTTTCAGGTGTGTATTTTGTTTTCTGTAGTGAGGGGGGGTTGTAATGTTTTTTTTTTTCTGTAATGTTCTTTTTTTATTTTTTGTGACTTAGGTTTTTTTATTTTGTGTAATGTAGTTAATTTTTTTGTGAGTTAGTTTTTTATTTCATGTAATGTATTTTTTTTTTGTGACTAGGCTTTTTTATTTTTTGTAATTAGAGTGGTGGGGGTTAATAGGAGGTAGGTAGTGTAGATGTTAATAGGTTAGTGTAGAGGGTGTTTAGTTGATCTTTAATGTTTTATTGGGGGTGGTATAGTGCAGTATAGTGTTTATACTTAGTGTCATGATGGTCCTTGAGGACCATCATGGCACTTATGTGGTTAATGTAGTGTTGTAACAGGCCCATAATAGTGTTAATATACCCTTATGGGACTGATGGGGTTAAATAGAGGCTTATGGGGGTCTGTATTGACCCCCATTTGAGTGGTGGGGGTTAATAGGGGGGGTTAGGAAACCTATCCACAGACAGCATAAGTACATAGTACAGTAATTAAATAGTGCATTTGTGTTTACAATTAAATGGCTAAAATAAGTTTAAAAATATATTACAATATATATATACCCAAATTATTTCATTATATATATAAACAATAACCATTTATATACATACATACATACATTTATTTTTGGAAACTATTTTATGCATTTTTATTGCATAAAATAAATTGCAATTTTCCATTTTTGTTTTTTCTCTTCAATTACAATAAAACTTTGAATACTTTGATAAAGGATTCAATTTTACAATATAAAACAAATATACTTATCTAAAAGGAGATGTATGATTGCTACCTGATTCTTGTAGCTACAAGAAATTAATATTTAATCCTACAGTGATTTACCTTAATCATCTTAAAAATTATAATTGATTTGATAGGGGTCTATGTCAGCAAGCCATTAGAGGAATCTACTTTTGTATTGAATAAAATATCAGTGATTACTACTGTTTTTGGAATTCCACAAATACTACTTCCCACCCTTGAGGCTGATAGCATCTGGGATCATCAACTTGAAAAATAACCAGAGAATTTATGTGGATTACATTTTACAACAATTCATTATAACAATGCCATGTACGTGATACAAAAAATGCATTGATGACATTAGATGACATTAGTTGTTTCTATTTCTCAGGACTTTATTTTGACATGTCTGGATATATATATATATATATATATATATATATATATATATATATATATTTATATTTAGTATGTCAGTAGTTGTGTATATACAGTTTTCAATAATGTGGCAGGTGTGTTTGTATATATATATATATATATATATATATATATATATATATATATATATATTATATATATATATATATATATATATATATATATATATATACTAGCGACTTGCCCGTCAAAAAATGACGGTCAATAAAAATTAAATGTTGTGAAATTTGTTTGCAACACAAAATGAGTCAGCTACATTTGTCCCTTTTTTTTTTCTAAAAATAAATACACATTCATTTTTTTAACTTTTTTTTTATTTTTTACTTTCCACTTATATTTCACAAACATGAAAGTTTGTGACATGCAACTTGTATATTAAACATTCGTTCAACATTTTGTTAACAATACTAACACTCTTCAATACATATTTATCACTGAGTAACTGCGGACTATATTAACTTACTTAAGAGTAAGTAAATTGTTTTAACAATAACATGCTTTTTATCATTTGTAACATTTTTGTTAAACTCTTGTTAAACTAAATTAGCATTAAAACCAGAGGAAGGCAAACAATAAAAAACCCCTATTGAAACTTTAACAATTGTATCAAAGAGGGAAACAAATTAATTCCTTCATGACCCCATTAACTGGCGATCGGATTTCTCCCTGAATCAATACTTTGTCTTTAAATAATACATTTCCAATTATTATGAAATGCTTCAACTTTATACTAACAATACATGTTTAACTATACCACATATATATTTAACAAACTTTTTTTAAAATAAAAAAAACACATATTTAACATCTGAAATTGTAACATCAAACAATAACATTTAACTCTTGTAAATCCTGAAAAAGTCAGTTAATTGTTTTGTGGGGCCAATCATGTTAATATGAAACTTTGAACCCATTCCAATCTGTTTAAGCATATTTTACTGTTGTTTTTGTTATCGTTGTTTTTGTTTTTTTCTGTTTGTCATTTCTGCAAATATCACATAGATTTTCATAAGTGAAATAGTGGTCCCCTATTTAAAGAGTCCCAGAGTACTTTAATTTTTCCTGGAAGTCAAACCACTGTTCTCTATGTTTTTTTGTACATTGTTTAGATGTTTTACTTGAAATATTGTTTTTGTGCAATCATATTGAGTACCATAAAATGTTGGCATTAAAATGAAACCATTGTGCTCTATCTTTCCAACACCTCATAGTAGACAATGTTATTGGTGTAAACACATCCATCGTCCAATAAATGACCCTGAGTTTCGTTTTCTTCAACATGCACTTTCATTTCTTTTGGATTAGTGCACCTTGAATATGCCACATAGAGTTGTCCATGTGCAAAAACTGGTTCCTTTAAAAAAATCCCAACCGACTTAAAAGTTTGTCCTTGGGATTTATTGATGGTCATGGCAAATGCCATGATAACTGGAAATTGTCTCCTTGGAGCTAAATCAATTCTTGGTATAAAAACTTGTTCACCTTTTTGGGTCCCAGTTATAATTTGTGCATGTATAAAATGATCTTTTAACTCATGCACAATTAATCTGGTCCCATTACAAAGTCCTTTTTTTGGATTCATATTTCGCAATAACATGACAATTGCGCCTTTTTTCAATTGTAAAATATGTGGTGGCATTCCAGATGGTGTTAACGAATTAATAAATTCGATACTAAAATTCGATTCACTGTCTTTATCATCAGACAGAATCGAATCTGCACTGTAATAATTCTTTTGTGGTGCATTGATGTATTTTAAAATTTCGTTATTTACATTCAAGGCATCGATATTTTTTGATGTTAATATCACTTTGTTTGCAATGTCTGAGTAATCCTCATTATTAAGAGTGTTTAGAAATATGGCTGATATGAGTGATTCATTGCAAACCATTTCTGATGGAATTTCAATGGTATCATTTGGTAAATGCTGTATTTCTGGATGTTTTCCTTCTCCGATTTTAATGAGCCAATCATTGAATTCATTTTGGCCTTCTGGTCTCATATTTAATTCAAATTTGAGATGTGTAAATATTTGCCACAGTTTACTGGTCTTGATACATGTTTCAATGATCTCCGTTCTATTTCCATGTGGCACAACAGGTAATGTTTGCCTAAAATCTCCTCCTAACAGTATCACCATTCCACCAAATGGCAACTTATTATCCATCACTTCTTTTAAAAATCTGTCAATACATTGCAATGCATGACATGACATCATTGTTGCCTCGTCTATGATAATTAGTTTAGTTAGTTTAAATTTTTTTGCTTGTAAGGAATTCAATTGAATATCTGACACTGATGTTTCCAAAATGGGAACTGGCAGCTTAAATCCACTATGCACAGTTCTACCACCATCTAACAAAAGTGCAGCAATTCCAGTTGTTGCAAATGGCATAGCTATCTGACCCAGTGATCGAATATAACTCATCAAACAATTGTACAGATAAGTTTTTCCTGATCCACCTGGGCCGTCTAGATAGAAATACCGGTCTTTGACCATTTCATCATCTGTAGCATTTATGATGGCATGAAATGATTCTAACTGTAAAGTATTTAAAGTTTCCAGTTTTTCTTGGGTTTTATGTTTTTGTAACTCAGTGTCATAATCATAAAAAATTATGTCATCTATAAGTCCTGGATCTGGTAAATTAAAACTTGCACAATTTAATCCATAAGCCAACAATATTTCTTATATTTCCATCAATGTTTTTAACAGAGCTATTGGTTCTCTGTAACGTTTCAAGAAATCTTCTGACATGTTTAATTTAAATGTTTCCCACAAAGTGAAAGCATCAGGTACATTGCAAAATATGCAAATGAATGCAAATTGTTGTCTCATTTGCTTTGGCATTTGACATAGTGCTGCTTCTTCCAGACACCTCTCCCATTCTGTATCATCAGCTATGAAATTTTGATGTCTTGCAGCTAATAGGAATGTATCATAAACTATGTCATTCACTGTACGTAAATGCTCAAAACTCTGTGCACCGGGAACATGTAGCAGAAGTAATCTTAAGCTGAAACGTTCAATGTCCCTTGAACTGACGGTATAAATGAGTGGTATAACTTTATGTGCATCTCTTCTTCGTTGTTGCCATAGACCATTTACAAATACATAGTGATATGGTATCTCTATGTATAAAAATTGTCTGGCCTGCGTATCCTGACAGTTTAATTTAAACCATGCAGTAAGTGTGGTATCTCTGTCTTCACTTTGATATAATGCAGTTCTTTCATTTCCTGCAGTAAAGCAAACCAACTGACTTTGAGGCAAATGTACAGCTAAACGATAGATAGCATGTGACCGATCATGCATCTCAAATTTCAAAAGGCGCCACATTGCTTCAGGAGCACTCACATACCTTGCATCTAAATAATTTGATAGTTCATCAAGTAAAATTGGATTTTCGTTTTCATTTGCAGCACCTTGTACAACAGCAGCTGCATCATATCCTTTGTATATATATTTATACACATACTTAATTGATTTAATCGAAGTGCAAGCTTCCACATTGATGTGTGCATTGTACTTGATGAGCAAATGTGGATTGTATGGAATGACAAATCTATTATCAACCTTTTGGCCACGGATAATAGCTGTTTGTCCTTGTGTTCTTTTATACAAAGGATATCCATCACAATTTGCATAAGTTTGCATTTGAAATTGTTCTGGAAATTCTTTAGTACATTTTTTATTTTCCATACATGGTGAATTAGGATTCATCTCTCCACATGGGCCATGAATCATTATATGAGTAACAATCTCCCAAAGTTTTGTATATTTTTCTTGGTCTGGCAATTGTGCAGAAATTACTGAATCTACGCTCTCTGCAGTGTTCAACTTATCTTTTTCCTGCAGTATTAAAAGTATGTGAGCATGTGGCAATCCTCTTTTTTGAAATTCAATTGTGTAAACAAAAGCCACACATTGTCCAAATAAGTGTGCTTTAGTGATATCATGTATTAATGAATTGAGTTTGATTTTGAATACTCTTGCCACTAAATCTGGTCGGTCAGAAGTAGTTTGTCCCAGATTCAAATTTTTCTTGATCTCTGGCCATTGTGGATTACATGTGAATGTAATAAATAAATCTGGTTTTCCAAATTTTGTGACAATAGCCATGGCATCATAATACCTTTCTCGCATATTGCGAGGAGATCCTTGGTAAGTGGATGGCAAAATAATTGCTCTTCCAGCTGGAATGTCTCTGTTGGAAGCTAAATCTGCCACATAATCCATTAATCCACAATACTGTTCTACTCGTAATTTATTTTGTTGAAATGTAATGAAATTTAGATTATTGGCTTCAACTTGTAAATATGAATCGATAATCCATTGTTGAGTGAGTTTGCCTCCATGTAAAATTGGATTAAAACAATCCCGGATAGCAGTTTGTGCCACTTTATATTCCAGCATGGAAATATTAGATCTAATACGAAGTTTAGTATTGGGATAACTTTCCAATTGTAATTTTGGTTCTCATCCAGGTTCCCCATTTGGAAAGAAAATGGGATATGTCATTGGATCTAAATTACAGTTTAATATATTGATGTTGATAAATGGTTGTTCTTCATTGCGTGGATATATTCTAATATCCTGCTGAAAGGGTGGTTCCCCATCTTCATTTTTAAACACCATGGCAACCTCATTTACTGTAGGTAAATGATATCTTCTTTGATCAGTGTTGCGATCTCTTTTTAACACCATATTTACCCTTGGTGTAGGCAATTGATGTCTTTCAGCATGTTCCTGTTGTTCTTTTTCAAGCTGTGCTAATTGTTTGAATGCTTGACTATATGTTTTTTTTTTGCATAATTTTATCCAGCTGTTCAAAGACTATGCGCAAACACTGTTTATTTTTTGGAAGCATCATTCTTTGTTCCACAGCTTCCATTGTATCTAAGACATATAACTGTGCAAATTTCCTTTGCTCTACTTCTTGTGGGTGTAAATGTAAAGTTCGGTGGTAAATTTGACCTTGAACTCTAAAACAGTAAGGACCATGTCCTGGTACATTTTCTGCTAATGTTGCACCCATTGAAGCAAATTAAATTGCACTGTTATAAGACCTTATGTTTTGTTTTAAATTATTATAATTTGGAAATGTTGGATCGCTCATAATGCATTCTAAATAATATGGAAATGTGTGTCTTACTGGAAGTTTCACCTTTCCTTTCTGACAGCAACTAATGAATTTTCCATCATTAGGTCTTTCCTTTATAAATTTATAGGCCCCACAAAACTGACAAACCACTTTAAGTAACCCACAATAATGAGTATCTACTTCTACTGCAGTAGTAAACACATTGTCATGCATTTCTTGAACATAGATATCAGACCCACTTTCTATATGTACAGTTTTTTCTTGTGTGTCATTCTGTGTCATTTTGTTTACTTTTACGTTTCTTGGAAGCCCCAACACACTCACTTGTGGCTTTCTTACTCATCTTTCTTTTATTTAAAAGTCTCTGTTGATCTTCTTGCAAGCGTTGTGAAGTTTCCGGTTTCTGAGCATCTCTCCACCTTTGCTTCCTTTCCCTTGCCAATCTTCTTTTGCGTTCCATTTTGTCTTCTCCATTTTAATCTGTAATTGTAAATAGAAATGTAATCATTGTTTGTTCTTTGTTTTGTATACATTTTTTTTTTACTTTTTGTACTGTTACATTAAAGTTGATGAATAAACTAATCAAGCATTTTAAAATGTTGTACTTTTTTAGTCTTAAATAAATGAAACCATTTTTCAAAGTATTTTATTGACATATATTAAATAGGAAATAGCTGCACATATCTATATTTATATTATTATCCTTCAATTAATTCTTGATTGAATTCACTGCATACCATCAATTTCTTTTTTTCGCGAGTGTTGTAAGCTTCTTCTTTTTTTGAAATATTATTATTAATTCGTATTGTCTTTTCTAATTTACATAAGTGCATGTTAAAAATTGTTGCCAAATTATGACTAAATATTATACGTTAATGACTCAATAAGTACTCTCCATTTTCACAAAATATAATATAGCCTTTTTGTATGCATCACTACAAAATTAAATGTTATACCTGTGAAGATGATGTTGATGTTGTTCAAAGGCTGCAAATGTCACGCTGTGTGTTGATTCCCTTGCAGATCCAAAGAAACTGTGAAATCAAATTAAGACTATTTGTAATATTTTTCTTCATCGATATCATTAAATGAACATCAACAGACATATATTTGGCTCAATTAAAAAACTCAAAGCATATTCTGTAATATCTTGCTGTAGTAATATAATTCAAATTCTGTACCTGTCCAAATTATATTTATGATGTTCAATGTGTCCAAACATCACTGTCTTTGTTCATTCAGCTACAGTTCACTGCAATTATACAAAATAGTCAAATTAATGTATAATATGTTGCTTCATCTGTATCAATCAATGAGGCTTAACATAGAAATTTGTGAATAGATTAAAAACATGAAATAAATATATCAATCAATCAGCATGAACACACATATGTTAGCATAGATTAAAAACATACAATCAATATTCCTGTTAGTCTTTAAATAAGACTCAATTAATGTGTATTAATGTTAAATTAATGTCTGACTAAATATAACGTCAAGACGTAAGCATGAGTCTATTCCCTTTTTTTTTTGTTTGAGGGGTATTTTAAAATGAGTATGTTACAACAGAATTATTTAAATAATGTACATTACTAATGAAATAAGAATCAATTAATGTTCATTAATATTAAAGTAATGTCTGACTAAATCTAACGTCAATATGTAAGCATGAGTATATATATATATTTTTTTGTTTATTTTATACTAAATATATAAGAACTGAATTATTAAAATAATGTACATTAATAATTAATGAATCAATGTGTTCTTTTTTTATGCACATTCTTAAATGTTAACCTTTTTTGATATTAATGATTATTAATAATTAATTAATTAAATAAAGTACATTATGAATGTTATTTACAATTCTTTCACACAGGTAATCAAGATATATAACAAATTAATTATTAAATTAATGTACATTAATAATTAATGAATCAATGTGTTGCTTTTTTATTCACATTCTTAAACATTAACTAATTTAGATATTAATGATTAATTAATTAATTAATTAATTAATGTACATTATGAATGTTATTGACAATTCTTTCACACAGGTAAGCACGATATTATTTTTCTATTAATTAAATGTACTATTTTTTTAAAATTTATTTATTAAGTAATAATTTACTAATTAATAATTATAAATGATATTTACCTTTTTAATGTAATATAGTTGAAGCAGTATCCGGAAGAGCTACCAATCTCTTGAGATTTTCCGGCATCAGAAAATGTTCAGTCAGACTGTCATCACCTTAGGAGAAAGTGTCAGTTATGTGTCAAGTGTGCCCTATATATAGGCTTTGTGTGCGAGACAAATGCATTGTTTTAGGCGGGAAATGCGCTGTTCCGCGAGCCAAATGCGTTGTTTTAGGCGGGAAATCCGATGTGCTGCGAGACAAAGGCGGGAAATCTGTGTTAATCCGTAAATGTGTAATTGCGTTTCGTAAAATGTACTCGGTACTGCCTTTTTTACTCATTGTGCGTTTTTTTGCACATCCTTTGTCTCGTTTTTCGAGCACATACGTCTGTGGCTGTGTTTTACGCAGTTCGTAGTAGTATAGCCTCGTTTTCATTTTTTTCGGCGGCCATTTTTTTCTCGCTTAGCCGATTTTCAATCTTTCTAACTCGTCTAAATCAATATAAATTGGAGTTCACTCCCAGACGTCCTACCCGCTTATGTCGTTATTACGTCTAGTGTAACTAAGTGCTACGGATTAACGGCTCGCCTCATTGCCAAAGTGCTACAATGTAACGGCTCATCTCGTTTTTCCTGACGTATTTTTTTTCTAAGTCCCGCGTCTTGTGTAACTAAGTGCTACGGAGGCTCGCCTGCGTCGCTCATTGCCAAAGTGCTACGGTTTTAACGGCTCGCCTCGCTGCGCGAGACTCACCTGCAATGACCTGGCGTCGACACGCATGTGACGTCACATGCGCGCCGCGTCATTAGCATATACCGGGCGGGCCGCACCAGGTAAAGGCTAATGACGCGGCGCACATGTGGAGTCACATGCGCGTTGGGTCAAGGAGCAGAGGCCGGAGCACAAGCAGGTAAGTGAGGGGAGAGGGGGGAGGTATTTAGGGGGATTTAGGTGGAGGAGGGGGGTTGAGGGGGGTTTAGATTGAGGAGGGGGGTTGAGGAGGGGGTTTGGGGTTGAGGGTGATTGAGGGGGAGGTTGAGGGGGGTTGAGGTTGAGAAGGTGGGTTGAGGGGGGTTGAGGTTGAGGAGGGGGGTTAAGATGGGGGGGTTGAGGAGGAAGGTTGAGGAGGGGGTTGAGGAGGGGGTTGAGGAGATGGTTGAGGAGGGAGGTTGAGGATGAGAAGGGAGGATGAGGAGGGAGGTTGAGGATGAGGAGGGAGGTTGAGGATGAGGAGGAGGGGTTGAGGAGGGGGGTTGAGGATGGGGGGTTAAGGAGAGAGGATGAGGAGGAAGGTTGAGGAGGGGGGATTGGGGTTGAGGGGGGGTTGAGGTTGAGGAGGGTTCAAGTTGAGTAGGGTTGAGGTTGAGGAGGGGGTTGAGGATGAGGATGGGGGTTGAGGAGGGTGGATGAGGATTGGGGGCTTGAGGAGGGGGTTGAGGATGGAGGGGTTGAGGAAGGGGTTGAGGATGGGGGGTTGACGAGAGAGGATGAGGATAGAGGGGTTGAGGAGGGGGGTTGAAGATGGGGGGCTTGAGGAGGGAGGATTAGGAGGGAGGTTGAGGAGGGAGGTTGAGGAGGGAGGTTGAGGATAAGGAGGGAAGTTGAGGAGGGAGGTTGAGGTTGAGGAGGGAAGTTGAGGAGGGAGGTTGAGGATGAGGAGGGAGGTTGAGGATGAGGAGGGAGGTTGAGGAGTGGGGTTGAGCAGGGTGATAAGGGAGGGGGGAAGAGACACAGGGAAGGGAGAGGTTGGAAGAGACACAGGGAAGGGAGAGGGGAGAAGAGACACAGGGAAGGGAGAGGGGAGAAGAGACACAGGGAAGGGAGAGGGGGACAGAGAGGGCACAAGAGGGACACAGGGGGCAGCACATTTCCCACCCTCGGCTTATACTCGAGTCACTCATTTTACCCAGTATTTTGTGGTAAAATCGGTGCCTCGGCTCTTACTCGGGTCGGCTTATACTCGAGTATATACGGTACATGAAAAAACAGATCACTGTAGTCCAGTGATATCCTTCCATTTGGACAAACACCTCACTCAGAGTGCAAAATTTGTCATTATAAAATAAGAAAAAATTGCAAGAAATTGGAATAATATGTTAGAAAACTCAAGTTCATATTAAGTCCAGTATTTTTAGTGTTGAAGAATGTGGTCATTTTTGTTTTGTATGTTTTTAAATTTCGAGTATTTTGATTTTTAAGTTTTGGATGTAGTGATCATTCTGGCTAAAATGGCAAAATTGTTTTCCACTGGGGTACAATAACTGTCTTCATTATACTTTATTATTGAATGACTGTGTCAATTTATTCTTAAGTGCATTTTTTGGCTGGTTTCTCCAATGTAAAAGCCTGTGTCACATAAAGTACATTGTATTATATAAACTACATTTGAGGATGTGCATGTATACAATCCTTTGATGTTATAGGTCTTGTTGTTATGTATGGCTGTATCTTCATTACAAATGTGTTGACAAAACTTACAGGCATTTTGTTACAAGGTTCAGTAGCAATTTTTATATTCAGTTGTTCATTGACTAATTTTCTGCTGACAGGTTTTTGTTTCAGATTTGTGTTTTTTTAAATGCAACAATGGGAGTTTTTTCTAAACATTTAGAAAAAGAAATACAACATCTTCACAAGAAACAACAACAGGAATGTATACAAAATAAAAAACTCAGCTGCCTCTTCCAACAAAACAACAGACACCAGGTACAAGAAGAGAGTGACACAGCTTAGTAGTTTTGGGCAAAAATCCAACAAAGAGAGATTAAAAAGATTAGAAAGCTTTACTTGGATAATGGTAAAGTGAGGAGAGAGGCTAGAAGATAAGCCATCGCTCTCTAGTGATGGGAATGCTTTTGCAGACATGAAAAGGGCAAAAAAGCAGTAATGAGCTTGCAGACATAAGGCTATGAAAGCTGAAAGACAAGAATGCTGAGAAACAACCTGAAAGCATGAATTGAGATGTGCAAGGTAAAGGAGGAAAAGGCATAGCAAGTGATGGCCCCTCCCACAAACCCAGTTATATACCTGGGAATATATATATATAGTAAATAAATAGTACATTTGTGTTAACATTTAAATGTGTAAAACAAGTTAAAAAAAACTTGCTTCCTTCTCAGAATTCTGAGAAATACAGTTATTACACTGCATTCTGGGAAGCTGAGCAGGGACATGCAAATGTGCCCACAAATGCTTTGTTCTTCAATCCATAATCATTTTAAACATAGCTTCCTTTAAGCTGCATTACACAGCTTTTTTGCAAAGCCAAGGTTGGGTTTTAACACAAGCTGGGAATCCTACCCACTGACAGCTGTTTCAAGGTTACTGCCTATCATCAGCGTGGGGCGGGATTCCAGCTTGTGTTGTGGACCTTATGAGTAGGTAGTTCACCACAACAATCATTTCATATATAGTGGCCAAAAGATTGATAGAAGCCCTCCACCGTACAGTAGTACAGTAAATAAATAAATAGTACATCTGTGTTCACATTTGAATGTCTAAAACAAGTTAAAAAAACTTACACAGTTATTACACTGCATTCTTGGAAGTCGATTGCCCACAAATGCCTCGTTCTTCAATCCATAACCATTTTAAACACGGCTTCCTTTAAGCTTATGCCCGATGCATTACACAGCTTTTTTACAAAGCCAAGGCCGTATTTTTAACACAAGCTGGGAATCATACCCACGGACGGCCGTTTTAAGGTTACTGCCTACCATCAGCGCAGGGTTGGATCCCAGCTTGTGTTGTATATGTATATATGTTTAGTGTGGAGGATAACTTTAAGGTTCATCTATAGTGTACAGGGCTGGTGAGTGTGGATGAAATAGTGCTTTCATATCTATAATGTGATGGAATTAGTATTATGTCTGTCACTTTAGCTATCTTTAAGCTCTGCTGTGCATATATTTATCAGTTTCTACCTTGATTGGAGGTGTAATATTTATATATAAATTATTATTATTCATAATGTTTTATGCAAAGCTGGTGCTTATAAGTGTCCTTGCAAGTTATTGTCAAATGTTGGTGAATATTTGTTATACACAACCCTTTTTCTACTTTTCAGATTGGAGTCTGTATTATGAGGGTAGGTGTGAAATACTAGATGGCTCCACCCTGTTTATATTTTCTGAGGGAATTGCATGGAACATTGTTAGTTTAGTACCTTGTGCTCACTGACTTCAAACATGAGGGGTCTGAATACCACCTCACTGGTCTGCACCTCCACATCATGTCCTCCACAGCTCAAAGATTCTCTGTCTCAGTACTCTGGCTAACTGACAGCTCCCCTGAAAATTACAGCAGGCTTTTTCCCCACTCATCTTGTCATTCTTGTCATGCTTGTATTATTACACTTGTTTGTGTATCTATTGTGCTGTGTCATATGTATCTGTATGTATTTGTGTCTGCATGTATCTGTTTATGCATGTGTTTTTGTATGTGTATGTCTGTATGTGTGCATGTATCTATGTGTGTGAACTCAGTGATCAGGATGTGTCTGATTGACTGCCCACCTTCAGAAATATAGTAATGTCATAATGTCATGAAAAGTGCTTGAGATGTTATGTAAAGAATGAAATGAGTTCTTGTCTCGGGGTGCCTCACGTAGAGTTCAACAAGCAGCAACTGGTGATAGAAACGGGAGAGCTATGTTTTTTTAGTGGATTGGAGGTGAAAAGTGCATATTTCTGCAAGAAAGTAATATCTTGTTTTGTTATATAGTGTGTTTGAGATTGGGATATGGTAAATTTAATGAAGTAAAAGAATGCCAATTTGGTTGCAGCCAAGATGGTAACTGAAGTATTGGGACGAAAAGGGTTGTTTGGCAGGAAGGAAATTTGTTGTTTGAATATTTAATTGGTAATTGAGAGCCTTGAAGTTGGGAGAGTCTAACCAAACCTGTGAGGCATAATTAAGTTAAATATGAATCATTGAGTAGTAGTGCTTGAATAAGATATGTTTTAATGGTACTGGGTTGAAATTGAAGTTTTGAATGGCAATGGGTCGCAAGGAATATTAACAATGAGATGGGTGGTGAGATGTGGTGGTTTAATAGGAACTGGTGGAACAGTTTCCAAGCTCTGTGAGTGTTGTCTGCCACATCTTCTTGCATGGTTTGACAGACTTGAATGAGAAGTGGTTCTAATCCTTTATTTGTGATAAATAGGTTTCTTTGTGAGGATGATGAAACCTGGTGGGATTGATTGGAAGACATGTTGATAAAATGAAGGGAATGATTGAATATATGGATTGATGTGAAAGTTATGAAAGAAAGATATGAGGGCTAGTTTCCAGAAGAGAGACATTGTCTGATGACTTAAATTATACTGAAGGTGACATCACTGGTGGTAATAAGTCTTATGGGTTGGCAACAGTCAGATTTGGGATTACATGGCATAGTGTTGTTTCAAATGCTGGTAGGGCAATGGGATGTAATGATTTCTCCATTGAAAAGGAATTTAAAGTGTTGTAAATCAGGAGACATGGAGAACAACTGGAGGGGTGTAAGGAAGAAAGAATCTCCATTCCATGATTTGAGAACAGTTGTTCAGAGTGCTAGAACTTGGATAGATGGTCCACTGTTTTTTGGGATTTGTCAAAGTGGCCAGTAAATTGGTAGTAAAAGGTTTTCCAGGAGGGAGTATTTTAGAGGTGAAATTCAGAAGGCCTAGGAGGCTTTGGAGATCTTTGATAGTCTTGGTATTAGCAATGGTAATATATTTTCACAGAGACAGTCTAATTTATTTGTTGCTAGTTTGGATTCCATTCGTACTGTGTTCAATATAATTCACAGAAATTTGAGGTTGTTTGTGGCCCTTCATTTTGTCTTTTGCATAGGGGCTGATGAGTTTGTTGAATAGCTTAGTTATTTTTAGCAGACTAGAGCTTACTGCATTAGGAGGTTCAATAAATAATGGATTACATTTTGACAGTAAAAGTCATTAAACAATATCCAACATAAAACTTCAGCAAATAGACTGAATATCTTGGGGGTGCTCTTAGACCTGAAGGTGAGTCTGCAGAAGAAATAACAGGCATTGTCACAGGCAATCTTGAATGTCCAATTTTGAAAGTCAGTTTCTAGGACTGTTGGGATTGAGGTATGATGTCAGGGCAAAAGGTGGAGTTGTGGAGTAGTGACTGACAGCGCTGTCATACAGGTTATTGTATAGCAGCAAAATTGCGCTAGAATAACCAGTTGACTGTGTAGTTAGCTGCCTCCACCTTGGCCGAGAAGGAGAGACTGTAATAATAATAATAGGCTGAGCCACCATATCAGTATCCTAGATTAAAGATCAGATGCCTGTAATCATCCAATTCTTGCCTTCAATGGGGGTAAGCGGACCATGGGTTATCCCTATACATGCCAAAACTGAGTACAAACTCTGTTACCATAAGTTTTGTCATCTATCAGACAATGTAGTTAAGGGAGCGAGTGGTCAACCTTACTTGGAGCCAAAGTATGTTGAGTTATTGACTCTTTAAGTAACCAGTAAAATTTCATCTTTCTGGCTGAAGTGGAGTAAGGAATTCCTCAAGCAGTAAGCTCTTGGATCAGCCATGTGTGAAGATTCCAGCTCCAACACTTCCTGCCTTTTAGATGCAGGAATTGCCCTTAATATGCTAGCAATCTTCATTGAAGGAAAGGGCCTCTCGGTGACCGTCAGCCATATCAATCCTTCTTAAAGAAATACACCATAGTCTATGTATTTCAGAAGCATGGCTTTTAATATGAACTCTCTTACTTCATTTCTAAAAAGCAACTGACCCCACAGATAAAAGTATTAGCCTCCCCCAATTACATCACAGTGGGCTGACCACCTTCAAATCCCCTCCCAGATTAGCATCATCCAATCATATCAGTAGACAATTGGGGGCTTGGCACTGGGCCTATCCCACATGGCCTCAGAGCGGCAAATTGAACAAAGACCTGTAATTACCCCAACCTCCTGCAGTGCCATCTTGTGGACAACAAATGGAATTACTTTTAGTTTGCAGTGATAGAATATCTTCCCAGAAATATATACCGCTCCCAAGTATATTATTATAGTAAAAGCACAATACACACAATATCATAGAAAATGTCCTTTTCTCAGTAACCAATATGGTTGCAACATGGTTTAATCCATAAGAGGAAAATTGAACTTCACACTATGGAACCACCTAGTGTCTGGGAGATGAGTAGCTTCCAACAATTGAGGAAGCTCTTGCTGGGAAAGATGCGCCAAATTATATAGTGCTTTCTGGATCAGAGAGATTTGGTTCAGCCATTCAGTAGGACCTGGAATAAATGCATGGGGCATCATTCAAATGAGATTTGGCTAATTGAATAGGGCTGTATATAAGCACAGAGCATATTTTTTTAGAGAAGGTTTTAGCAAGTGAAGACCGTGTTTTTGGATAGAAGTTCACTAAATGAAAACATCTGTAAAAAAAAATATGCTCTGTGCTTATACAGAGCTCTATTCATTTGAATGAGGCCCATGGTTAGTAAATTGTAATGGGCGTGTCATTTGGGGTGACCAATGGTGGCATGAATGATTTAGGAGATATACATTTGTGACCTGGAAAATGTAGCGTTTTGGTAGAACCCAGTGAGGGTAAATTCAGAGACTAGAAACAAGATGTCATGGTGTTGGAATGTACTAATCTGGCACTTAATTTGTTAAGATGCATGCTTGATGCGGGTAAAAGTGATAGCATGAACGTACTGATTAAAGGTGAAGTTAAGGAGTCAGTCGTCAGAGTTTCTATAGAGGTTTAAAAACGTAGCCTGGTGGATACTGTAGGGTAATGTGATTGTTTAAAATTCTAGGTTAATGTAAGACGGGCTAATGAGTATAATTCAAGACTACGGATAGTGGAGTGCTGCATGTGATGATTAGTTGGAAAAGCATTCAAATGATGGCAGGAGTTAAAAATAGCATCTTATAGTTGTGGTGGATTGAGGAAATAAGGACTGGAGAAAATGGGAAGAAAGGAGTCTAATTAAAGTGAAGAGGGGTTAAAGGGAGTAATGATATAAAGTACAGGTATAGTTTATTTTTGATGGAAGATGTGATAATTACTAAAGTGGAGGGAGATTTGAGTAAATTGGAGTGAAGAGTAGTAGGAGTAGGATCTAGATTCATTGGTGGCAGTGAGGAGTATGGAGTGCAAGTTTTGTTAATCAGGAAAGGAGGTGATAAAGTCATTGGTGGCAGTGAAATGTTAAGTAGGAAGGTAAAAGAAAAAGGGCACGTTTTATGGAAAAATCAAAGAATATAATTGTAATAGTGATGTCCCGAACAGTTCGCCAGAGAACTATTCGCTGCGATTTTCGCATGTTCGCGTTCGCAACGAACCGTGAACATATGCGCTTTTTGGTCCCTATTCTTTATCATTGAGAAAAATTTGACCCTGCACCTTACAGTCAGCAGACACATTCCAGCCAATCAGCAGCATACACTCCCTTCCAGAGCCTTCCATCTGAATGACAGCCTCCATTTTGGAATCATTCTGTAGCTGCATTCGTTGAGAGAGGACATATATTCTACCTAATGTTGATTTAATAGGGAAATAGATAGCCAGGCTGTGTATTTAGCTTTCACTACACACCGGAAGGACTCATTTGATATCTGCTGCAAGGACAGCAACCCAAAAAGCCCTTTTTAGGGCTAGAACATCATTTATTTTATTTTATTATTTTTTTCTGCTGATTTAATAGGGAAATAGATAGCCAGGCTGTGTATTTAGCTTTCACTACACACCTGAAGGATTCCTTTGATATCTGCTGCAAGGACAGCAACCCAAAATGCCCTTTTTATTTTATTTTTTTATTTTTTTCTGTTGCATATGCCTGCCTGCTAGCGTGTGTGTGAGGCCTATTACATCTACTCTGCCAACTTTTGCCAGTGCACAGTGACACTCATATCTAGTGCAACAGTAGAGTGCAGTGAAATAAAACAACCCTTTTTTTACTGTAATCGATTGAATATCAGTTGCCTGCCTACAGGCGTGTGTGTGAGGCCTATTGCATCTAGTCTGCCAACTTTTGCCAGTGCACAGTGACACTCATATCTGGTGCAACCGTAGTGTGCAGTGAAATAAAACAACCCTTTTTTTACTGTAATCGATTGAATATCAGTTGCCTGCCTACAGCTGTGTGTGTGAGGCCTATTGCATCTACTCTGCCAACTTTTGCCAGTGCACAGTGACACTCATATCTGGTGCAACCATAGTGTGCAGTGAAATAAAACAACCCTTTTTTTACTGTAATCGATTGAATATCAGTTGCCTGCCTACAGGCGTGTCTGAGGCCTATTGCATCTACCCTGCCAACTTTTGCCAGTGCACAGTGACACTCATATCTGGTGCAACCGTAGTGTGCAGTGAAATAAAACAACCCTTTTTTTACTGTAATCGATTGAATATCAGTTGCCTGCCTACAGGCGTGTGTGTGAGGCCTATTGCATCTAGTCTGCCAACTTTTGCCAGTGCACAGTGACACTCATATCTGGTGCAACCGTAGTGCGCAGTGAAATAAAACAACCCTTTTTTGACTGTAATCGATTGAATATCAGTTGCCTGCCTACAGGCGTGTGTGTGAGGCATATTGCATTTAGTCTGCCAACTTTTGCCAGTGCACAGTGACACTCATATCTGGTGTCACAGTAGCTTGCACGCATAGAACCACTAATCGTAAAAAAAATGACAGGCAGAGGCAGGCCACCCCGCAGGGGCCGTCATGGTCCTGGTGCTGGGATTCCCTTTGGCCCTAGAATAATGCCCAGTTTTCAGAGGCAACGTACCCTGAACTTGAATCTTCTACAGCTTCCGCTCGGAACCTAGAGGCACCATCCTCCTCCAGCTTAGCTTCGGGCACCTATAGAGTTACCACTCGCCCGCCTGCCGCCACCACCAACACTAGCACCACAGCCGCTTCACTTGATCCGTCAGCAGAGTTATTTACACATACGTTGGAAGAAATGAGTGATGCACAAACATTAGTGCCAGAGGATGTAAACTCTTAATTTTAAAAGGGCAGATTTTAACGGTCTAAGGGCAGCAATACAAAGTATAGACTGGGACAGAGAACTGATAGGTAAAAACACTGAACATAAATGGACAACATTTAAATCCTTACTAAATATACATACACATCGGCATATACCGTGTGGGAATAAAAGTAAAAGGAGTAAATCACAACCCATGTGGCTTAACAATGATTTAAAGATCAAGATACAGAGTAAAAAACAGGCATTTAACTTATACAAACAAGAGGAGACAGAGACTGCTTTACGGGAATACAAGGAAATCAACAAGGCTTGCAAAAGGGGAATTAGACTGGCTAAAATAGAAAATGAAAAATTAATTGCAAAAGAGAGTAAGACTAACCCTAAAATATTTTTTAAGTATATTAATGGGAAGAAGGCGAGGAAGGAAGCTATAGGAACATCAGAATGTGAAACAGGCTGTCTGAAAATTAGTGACCAGGAAAAGGCAGATGAGCTAAATAGGTTATTTTCTTCGGTATACACAAGGTACCAGTGGTTGGGACACTGCAACATAATGGGGCTACACTACCTTTGTCAAATAATTGGGTAACACAGGAAGTAATTCAAAAGAGGTTGGAAAAAATAAATGTTAATAAAGCCCCGGGTCCTGATGGAATACATCCAAGGGTACTAAGGGAACTGGGTTCTATAATAGCCAAACCATTATATTTAATTTTTCAAGATTCACTCAACACAGGGTCTCTACCAGATGACTGGAGAAAAGCTAATGTGATACCTATATTTAAAAAGGGAGCAAGAGCAAATCCAGGGAATTATAGACCAGAGAGCCTCACTTCTGTAGTGGGGAAGCTTTTAGAAGGGTTAATAAGGGATAATATACAAGAATATGTCTATTTGAACAGGATGATAAGTAGGAGTCAACATGGGTTTATGAGGGATAGGGCATGTCAAACAAATCTAATTAGTTTCTATGAGGAGGTTAGTAGGATCAAGGCAACTCAATGGATGTAGTCTTTTTGGATTTTGCAAAGGCTTTTGATACAGTGCCACATGGGAGACTATTGGGCAAACTAAGGGATACAGGAATTGCAGTAAATATCTGCTCATGGATTGAGAGCTGGCTAAAAGACAGGAAGCAAAGGGTTGTTGTAAATGGAACATACTTTGATTGGACTAATGTGGTAAGTGGGGTTCCTCAGGGTTCAGTATTAGGTCCTCTCCTTTTTAACATATTTATTAATGACTTAGAGGTAGGATTGGAGTGTGGCGTCTCCATTTTCGCTGATGACACAAAGTTGTGCAAGGTAATTAAATCAGAAAATGATGTGCTTTCCCTCCAAGGGGATTTACATAAAATTGAGGAATGGGCATCTAAATGGCAGATGAGATTAAATACGAATAAATGTAAGGTTATGCATCTGGGAAGGAAAAACAGCCATGCAATTTATAATCTTAATGGAGCAAATCTAGGTGTATCAGATATTGAAAGGGATTTGGGAGTGCTTGTGGACAACCACCTAGGTAACAGTGCTCAAAGCCAAGCAGCAGCTGCAAAGGCAAATAAAATATTAGCATGTATTAAGAAGGGTATAGAAGCCAGGGAAGCAAATATAATTCTGCCACTATACAAATCTCTAGTACGCCCTCATTTGGAATATGGAGTACAATTTTGGGCACCACTTCATAAAAAGGACATTTTAGAGCTGGAAAAGGTACAGAGAAGGGCAACAAAACTAATAAGGGGAATGGAGGGGCTAAGTTATGAAGAAAGACTAACCAAGAAGTAAAAGGATTCCACCTCAAAGAAAGAAAAGGGTTCTTCACAGTAAGGGTGGTTAAGTCTCGCTTGTTTTTTTTTTTTTTTTTCTATTTGCCTTCTTCTGGACTAATTAATAATAATAATAATAAATTAAAAAAAACATTAAATAATTGATTAATAATTAATTAACAACTAATGAATTAATAGTTAATCCGCATATTGCAGATCAGAGGAGATCTTAAAAGGTTGAACTTGATGGACTGAAAGTCTTTTTTCAACCTTAAATACTATGTAACTATGTAACTATGTAACTATGTAACTATGTAACTATGTAGATAACAGGGATATGTCTCAGTCAGACAGCATTACACACATGGACGTACGGTCTGATGATGATGATGATGTTGTACCCGGTGCTGCTTCCTTTGTTGAGTTGTCAGATACAAGTGAAGCGGTTGATGATAACGATGCGTCCGTGGATGTCACATGGGTGCCCGCTATAAGAGAAGAAGAACAGGAGGAAAGTTCAAATGGGGAGACAGAGAGGAGGAGGAGACGATTTGGAAGCAGCGGGAGGTCTTCGAAAGTAGCTAGTGGCACAGTCAGACAGCATGCATCGGCACCCGGGGTCAGCCAGACAGCACGCCAGTGAACGCATGCTTTTGCCACCACCAGAATGTCGTCATTGCAGAGCTCAGCAGTGTGGCAATTTTTTCGTGTGTCTGCCTGTGACAACAGTGATGCCATTTGTAACCTGTGCGAAAAGAAACTGAGTCGTGGGAAGTCCAACACCCACCTAGGTACAACTTCTTTGCGAAGGCACATGATGTCACATCAAAAAACGCTTATGGGATCAACACATGAGTTCAAGCAGCACACAAGGTCAAAGCCGCCATCCTCCTCCTTGTCCACCATCTTCAGCCACGTCAACCCTGCTTGCCCCCTCTCAACCATCCGCCACTCTGTGTCTCACCCTGAGCAGTCCCTGCTCATCTGCCCACAGTCAGGTGTCTGTCAAGGACATGTTTGAGTGTAAGAAGCCAATGTCACAAAGTTAACTCAGTTGCCCGGCAACTGACAGCTGGCTTGTCTGAACTCTTAGCCCGCCAGCTTTTACCATACAAGCTGGTGGAGTCTGAGGCGTTCAAAAATTTTTTAGCTATTGGGACACCGCAGTGGAAGGTACCCGGCCGAAATGTCTTTGCACAAAAGGCAATCCCCAACCTGTACTCGATAGTGCAAAAGGAAGTAATGGCATCTCTAGCACACAGTGTTGGGGCAAAGGTCCATCTGACTAAGGATACCTGGTCTGCAATGCATGGTCAGGGCAGGTATATCACCTACACTGCGAATTGGGTAAACCTGGTGACAGCTGCAAAGCATGGAATACGTGACTCTGCAGAGGAGTCGGTGACACCGCCACGACTTGCAGGCAGGCCTGCTGCCACCTCCTCTACTCTTCCTACTCTATCCTCTTCCATAACCTCCTCGGTTGAGTCCTCTTCTGCTGCTGCTATATCTTGATCCACATCAACGGCACCCCCCCCCCCCCCCCAGCTCCACAGGTACTATTCCACATCCCGGATACGGCAGTGTCACGCCGTCTTGGGGTTGACTTCCCTGAAAGCAGAGAGTCACACCGGACCAGCACTCCTGTCCGCCCTGAACGCACAGGTGGATCAGTGGCTGACTCCGCACCAACTGGAGATCGGCAAAGTGGTTTGTGTACAATGCTTTGTGCATAAGCACCCAGGCTTACAGGACGTCCTGAACCTGGTCAGTCGTACCCTGGGCACCATCACCAACATCATACCATTTGTTTTCTTCCTGGAGCGTGCCCTGCGAAGAGTGCTGGATCAGGCCATAGATGAGCTTGAAAAGGAAGAGGAAGAGTTGTGGTCACCATCACCGCCAGAAACAGCCTTATCAGCATAGCTTGCTGGACCTGCGGCAACTCTGGAAGAGGATTATGAGGAAGAGGAGTCAGAGGAGGAATGTGGCTTTGAGGAGGAGGAGGAAGACCAACCACAAGAGGCATCCCAGGGTGCTCGTTGTCACCTATCTGGTACCAGTGGTGTTGTACGTGGCTGGGGGGAAGAACATACCTTCAGTGAGATCACTGAGGATGAGGAACGGGACATGACTAGCTCGGCATCCAACCTTGTGCAAATGGGGTCTTTCATGCTGTCGTGCCTGTTGAGGGACCCTCGTATAAAAAGGATGAAGGAGAATGACCTGTACTGGGTGTCCACGCTACTAGACCCCCGATATAAGCAGAAAGTGCCTGAAATGTTACCGAATTACCACAAGTCGGAAAGGATGCAGCACTACCAAAATAAATTAAAAAGTATGCTTTACACAGCTTTTAAGGGTGATGTCACAGCACAAAGGGAAACTAACAGCGGAAGAGGTAAACATAATCCTCCTCCTCTCACGATCACACCGGCAAGTAGAGGACGCTTTACAGACGTGTTGTTGATGGAGGACATGCAGAGCTTTTTAAGTCCTATGCATCGCCACAGCCCTTCGGGGTCCACCCTCAGAGAACGACTCGACCGTCAGGTAACAGACTACCTCGCCATAACTACAGATATCGACACTATGAGGAGAGATGAACCCCTTGACTACTGGGTGTGCACGCTTGCCCTGTGGCCTGAGCTATTCCAATTGGCCATAGAACTTCTCTCCTGCCCCGCTTCAAGAGTCCTGTCAGAAAGGACCTTCAGTGCAGCAGGAGGTTTTGTCACTGATAAGAGAAGTCGCCTAGGTCAAAAAAGTCTAGATTACCTCACCTTTATTAAGATGAATGAGGGATGGATCCCGAAGGGACTGACAGTGGGCGATACATTCGATTAAAAAAGGCCTGATAGATGAGCTGCCTTGAGCTAATAATGGTCCACAAACTAACATCAATTTTTCTGGTCGCTGCAACAATACCTAATTTTTGCATTTAAATTCTTTTATTGTCAGAAGGCGTACAGCATGTAATGAAAAATAAAGCATTTTTGAACAGTCTTGCATAACAGTTGTGCAAAAATACATATTTACAATAAAGACATTTTGTGAAAGTTAGCTGGTTATTCCTTCTTGTTTTCACTTTTTAGGTTAATAATTTTTCTTATTTTTTACTATGATTGCAATTTAAGAGATACCTAAAACATGGTAAAACAGACTATAGTAAAGAGTATATCTGCAGGGAACACAAAAATCCTATTGGCTATCAGCCCTCCAGCAGTATTAGCTTATTATTTACAATATCTAACCTGGGCAATCACCCTTGGGTTACCCTAGGGCAGGCTTCAGTGAGCGACCTCTCCTTTCCTGGGATGATTTTGCCGCCGGTTGCTTCTGAAGGGTCTCCAGGGCTCCCCCACTCCGGTCCTTCCCCCAGTGTCGCTTCAACCAGTAACAAATGTTTTATATTTGTAAAGCGACCCAATGATCCCCCTTTATAAAGTTTTATCTTTACAAATTTTGGAGAACCAATTTAAGACCGGTGTCCCCTGTTTCTGGGTCAGGGAGTGTGGGAAATGCCTCAGCCTACAGTAATTGTAATGTTCTGACAGCGGTAGCTCATGCTTGTCCCTCAGTTCCTCATAGGTGAGCATCTGGCCCATTACTAACCAGTCTCCAAGTCTATCTAGTTTCCTTGACCTCCAACAGTGTTTTGATGTTGTGCTCATGTGTTTCGGGGGCCTGAGGGTGGTCAAGAATTGGGGTCATTTGGCTGGATCCAGGGAACAAACCCGTGTGTTTCTTTGCCCATTTCCCGTATTATGATAGTGAGTGTCTGATTAGGGGGTTTGGCGAGTTTTTAAGGCTCTGAGGCAATTCTGATAGCCAAGCCACCTTGTCCCAGGTTAAGGGGCTTAAAGTGTGGTTCTCTAAATACACACAGGCCGGTTGATGACATATAGAATGTGCTATTGGGAGGAAAGATAGGTGACGGAACAGGTATTAAACTGATAGGAATAAATAGTACAACTTAATACACCACTCCTAACTGGTGGCACCTTAGATTGCACGCGCAGTGCCCCAAATTCGAAGTGGGAGGTCCGACAAAGCATCTTTTTCCATCTCCCTGTTCCAAAAATCCATGCCATATACACGTTCCCTGATAGGTGATGTAACAGGTATTAAACTGACAGGAATGAGTAGTACAACTTAATACACCACTCCTATCTAGTGGCACATTACATTGCACGTGCAGTGCCCCAAATTTGAAGTAGGAGGTCCGACCAAGCATCTTTTTCCATCTCCCTGTTCCAAAAATCCATGCCATATACAAGTCCCCTGATAGGTGACGTAACAGGTATTACACTGATAGGAATGATTAGTACAACTGTGTATAATCTTCCATGCTGGGCAGTGGAAGCCCCCAGACTCTGACCTGTGTATAATCTTCCATGCTGGGCAGTGGAATCCCCCAGACTCTGACCTGTGTATAATATTCCATGCTGGGCAGTGGAAGCCCCCAGACTCTGACCTGTGTATAATATTCCATGCTGGGCAGTGGAAGCCCCCAGACTCTGACCTGTGTATAATCTTTTATGCTGGGCAGTGGAAGCCCCCAGACTCTGGGAGTCTAAAGAAGAGGAGTCAGAGGAGGAAGGTGGCTTTGAGGAGGTGGAAGACCAAACACAGCAGGCATCCCAGGGGGCTTGTTGTCACCTTTCTGGGACCCTTGGTGGCTGGGTGGAGGAACAGACCTCAGTGAGGACAAGGAACGGGACATGGCTAGCTTGGTATCCAACCTTGTGCAAATGGTGAGTTTGCGCTTATGCAAAGGGACTTTTTGTGATTGTTTGCGGTGCATTAAACTAGGAGATTGGTCTGTTACTGTGAAGCGGGTGTAACCCTTACACTACCTGATCGATACAACATCATACCTGATGTTTTAAAGCATGTTATTCCAAACAATTTAGGAATGTTAGGTGATTTATGCCCTTTATGGCTTAAAACCAGACTCTGCATCAACTATGTCATTTTCCGTGGGAGTTTTGCCATGGATCCCCCTCCGGCATGCCACAGTCCAGGTGTTATTCCCCTTGAAACAACTTTCCCATCACTATTGTGGCCAGAAAGAGTCCCTGAGGGTTTTGAAATTCGCCTGCCCATTAAAGTCTATGGCGGTTCGCAAATGTTCGTCCGTTCGCGAACATTTGATGGAATTCGCGTCCGCGGTTTGCAAACCGATAATTTGATGTTCGCAACATCACTAAATTGGAACATAAATGGTGAAAGTGATGACATTTGAACAGGTGCAGATAGATTTGCAATGCTGAATGATTCAGAATGTATGAAATACCTTACTGAGTGAAAGTTAACAAGCGTTTACTGGGATTGTTATGCAACAAGGATGCAAGTGTGCAGGAAATCCCAGTTTCCTAGCAATGTGACTCCGGGTGGCCGAAGGAAGAGCCAGAAGCCGGCGAAAAAGTGGAGCAAGACAAAGAAGTGGGAGGCATCCGAGGAGATTTGAGGAGGAACAGGTAGACAGGAAGGAGTGCAGAAATAGAGATACATGTAGGAGGAGACAGACAAAGGGCAGTGAAGGGAAAGTGAAGGGGAGGCAAGAAGTAAACATGGAGAGAAATCAGGAAGTATTATTGGAGAAAAGGGCACAGTAATGGAAAGGGGAGGGTGCAGCAAACAAATGCAGTGTCATGAGCTGGAGAGAGAAGATAAAAAGAAAGGAGCACAAAGATACAGCTACTTGGTGCGAGGAGAATGTGTTTGAGATGTGCAACGGTAAGAGGACAGGACTGACTTTTTAGGAGAGGGTCCCTCACACAATCCTATATACATATATATAGATCCAGTAATCTAGATGAATAATCAGAGTATTGCACTATATAGTCAAACCTATTTTAATGGAACAAGATATTTGTTGAAATTATTAGCTGTCGAGAGTAACGCCTCTCTTTTTCAGAAGCAATACTGCATAAATGTAATCAATGGAATACAGAACAGAGAGTCAAAGTGACAAATATCATGAATAAAGTTCTGTTTAGTCAAGCCTGCCTGTGTCTGCACTGTCAAGTAACATAGAAAGCTTTCACCTGAGAATTACATCTTTGGTAACACATAATTAAAATATACAGTATATTCCTTAAGCCTCCCATTCTTGCATTTGGAAGAACTTGAAAAAAAGAAGGGTCAGCAGAATATTAGACAATGAAAAGCGCAACATCCAACAGAGAAAATGCTACCAATGTTTGCAATAAATATTACTGAAAACCATGGCCCCTATTTACCGTATATACTCGAGTATAAGCCGAGTTTTTCAGCCCTGTTTTAAGGCTAAAAAGGGCCCCCTCTGCTTATGCTCGAGTCACTCTCCCCCTCCCCCCTGTGTCTCTCTAACCCCCCGTGTCTCTCTAACCCCCCCATGTCTCTCTAACCCCCATGTCTCTTTCCCTCCCCCCTCCTCATACTAAGCCCCCCCCTCATACTAAAATACTACCCCTCTAAATACCCCCCACCCCTCTCCTCTCACTTACCTGCTCCGGCTTCCGCTCCTTCCGGTTCTTGACGTGGCGTGCAGGTGACGTCACAGCATTAGCATATACCGGGTGCCAGCAACCGGTATATGCTAATGCCGTGACGTCACCTGCACGCCATGTCATTAGCATATACCAGGTGCCGGCACCTGGTATATGCTAATGCCTTGACGTCACATGCTCGCCACGTCAAGTCCCGGAAGGAGCAGAGGCTGGAACAGGTAAGTGAGGGGAGGAGGGGGGGGGGTATTTAGAGGGGTAGAATGAGGGGGGGTTGAGGATGAGGAGAGGGGTTGAGGAGGGGGTTGAGCATGGGGGGGTTGAGGTTGAGCAGGGGGTTTAAGGAAGGGGGGTTTGAGGTTGAGGAGGGGGTTGAGGATGAGGAGGGGGTTAAGGATGAGGAGGGGGCTGAGGATAAGGAGGAGGGCTGAGGTTGAGGAGGGGGTTGAGTATGGGGGGGTTGAGGATGAGGATGAGGGGTTGAGGAGGGGGTTGAGGATGAGCAGGGATGATGAGGAGGGAGGTTGAGAATGAGGAGTGAGGTTGAGGAGTGAGGTTAAGGATGAGGAGGGGGGAAGAGACAAAGGGAAGGGAGAGTTGGAAGAGACACAGGGAAGGGAGAGGGGAGAAGAGACACGGGAGAGAGAGGGGGACAATAGAAAAGAGCACACAAGAGGGGGACACAGAGGGCACAAGAGGGACACAGGGGGCAGCACATTTCTCACTCTCGGCTTATACTCGAGTCAATCATTTTACCCAGTATTTTGTGGTAAAATTGGTGCCTCGGCTTATACTCGAGTTGGCTTATACTTGAGCATATACGGTAATTGTAAGCCTTTAGATTACATTATAAAGGCCATATGTCTGCAGGCTTGAAATTTGCCACAATTACAGAGCAATTCAATTTAACAAGCCCGCAATTTACATGCCAAAAGTCAAAACCGTAAACCATGCAATCATAAGATGATTAGTTAAGCAAGGTCGAAACTACTGATTTAGAAACAGCCAATAGTAAATGAGACAGTCATCATTAAGTCAGTAAAATATGGAGGTTACACGTCAATCAATTAGTGTTTAAAGGTCCCATATGTGATGAGACTCGCAATTTGGCAATGTCCAAAATATTGTATGTAATAATGTATAAAATGAATGGTGATACTGTTTAAGTCCTTGTGGGTGGGCTGATATGTAATAACTCATTGATTCCCGAGATTGATATGACACCGAAATGCGAAATGAAACATAATTTGTTTTTATTGCAGATTTGTGTGCTTGAGACTGTTGTGCAATTAATTCTAATGTCTTTAATTGCTTTCCCCGTATTTTAAAGTTATTAAAGTATTGATTTTTAATTTGCATTTACAGTGCTACAATTAAGTGTTTGACCCCCTTGCGTGTCCTATCTGATACCGGTAAGATTTTCTTCTACATTTACCATTCACAGGTGTGAAAACATTTGCAGGCTTGAGGAATTGGAGCAATTGAATAGCGATTTTAGCAATTGTACCTTTTGCAGGCTTGAAATATTAAAGGCTTAGATGGGCTGTAAGTTACAATTTTGACAACCACAGGGATTTTCACCCTGTAACCTGTAGATCGTTTGCGGCTTGCTAAAATATGGCAATTGAGTAGCAAATTAGCCTACGGGTTCCATTACGGGCTCCAGTAACTTACAAATGCTCAAGTGAATAGGGGCCTATGTGAACACATCTGTAAAGAGGACACAGCTGTAAAGAGGACACAGCCACACATAATAACAAGACCTATAATATCACATTCATGTTCTGTACATCCTCAAATGTGGTTTACATAATACAATGTACTGTATGTGAAAGGGGCTGTTACATAAATAAATCTGAAATGATGAATCTACACAGACCTTTCATGAAAAAGCACAATGATCACTCCATCCAAATCCAAAAAATCAAATTACTCAGATGGAATTTCAAAACCAAAAGAAAAAATATTTCAAATAAGGACTTGAGAGTTTTATTACACTATTAACATTTGTTATGTCCCTGCCACATTACCTCTCATTCTTTTTTCCTTTTTTTCTTTTTATTATTCTACTCCTTAGTATGTGTGAATTTTGATGGCCACAAAATATTACTCTGGTTTTCTCTTATCTAAAAGCTTGAGCTGACACATGCACTATTGACCGAATACAACATTATTCATGATGACTTTCACTTAGAATCTCTGTTCTGTAATTGAAAAAAAAAGGTATTACTGCTCTTTATTTCAACAAATATGTTTGTTTGTCCAATAAAAAATGTATCACCATATACGGCAAAATTATGTTAATATGTATATATATATATATATATATATATATATATATATATATTAGCGACTTGCCCGTCAAAAAATGACGGTCAATAAAAGAAAGTGTTGAAATGCTGTTTGTCACACAATGTGAGTGTACTGTGTGCCTCAAGTAACTAAATTCCTCAAAAAGCAGAAATCTACATAACATAAAATAAGAAAAACTAAAATCACCAAAAATAAAAAATGTACATTACAGAACAAAAAAAAAACCTGTCACAAAAAATAAAAAAGGACCATTACAGA
This sequence comes from Discoglossus pictus, assembly GCA_027410445.1. NCBI lineage: Eukaryota > Metazoa > Chordata > Amphibia > Anura > Alytidae > Discoglossus > Discoglossus pictus. Next base: position 111,712,687 of record CM050166.1, on the reverse strand, counting down.
AAATAACAAAATACATTACAACCCCCCCTCACCACAATTTTCTTTTTTAAATTACACACCTGAAAATGAAATACATATAATACATACATATAATACAATACAACACAATTAAATAAACTAAAATACAACACAATTAAATTACAAAAAATACAATACAATTAAATAAACTACAATACAACCCTATGTAATATACATGCCACTATCTACTATACATGCCACTATCTGCTATAAATGCCACTATCTACTATACATGCCACTATGTAATATATATACCACTATATAATGTAATATACATCCCACTATGTAATATACAATTCTATCTAATAATGCATCCCCCTATCTATGTAATATACAATCCATGCTATCTATATATATATAGGTACCCTAATTGTAAGGTACAATAAAATAATTAAGGCCACTTACCTTTGAGATGTTTCTTCAGATCAGCAACCTACGGTAAAAAAAGATTCCAAAAATTTATACAACACATTTACATGAAATACCTAAACATTGTAAACATTGTAAACATTGTAAACATTCTAAATATTGTAAATATTGTAAATATTATACTCACCTTTCCAGCATGTCCCGTTCCAGCATGTCACGTACTCCATGTTTCGTCCGCCTGTTCCGTCGGCCATCTTTACTCCTGTCAAAAAAAAAACATTACATTAGTAAACATAAAGCAAAGTAAAATAAACACAATCTACATTATACTTACCTTTCCGCGATGTCTCCGGCCTCCTCGTCTTCTACTGAAGCATCCGCGCCTTTAAAACAAAACAAAAAAACAACACACATCCGCCCTTGCGGATGTCTCTGACGCTAATGACCTTCCTATGGAGTGTTCCAGAGTAAAATTGGCAATGGCAGCTTCTGATTGGCTGAAAAGGCTGTCTATCAAATTCAGCCAATGAGAAGACCCCATTTGTGAACCAATGAAAAAAGTATACACCCCAAAATACAACGCTGATTGGATAACACACCTTTCAATCATTATTTGAACCAATCCTAAGGCATTATTACCATCAGCCAATAACAATGGAATATACCCCCACGTACTGATTGGTGAAGACATCTGCGCCTTCCCATTGGCTGTAATATTGATTGATTTTAACAGTAGCCAATGAGAATGCGCAAATCCTTCACCAATCAGTACGTGAGGGTGTATTCCATTGTGAGTCGCTATTGTCAGTGCAACCAATCAGAATGCGCAGAGGCTCCAACCAATCACCCTGTGGGGGTGTATTCCATTGTGATTGGCTGAAGGCATCTGCGCCTTGTGATTGGTTTAAATAAAGATTGATAGGTGCATTATCCAATCAGAGTGGGATTTTAGGGTGTATCCCTTTCTGATTGACTCACACATTGGCGCCTCCTGCTTGGGTGAATTTGATAGACAGCGTTTTCAACCAATCAGAAAGCGCCATTGCTTATTTTCTTCCGGAAAATTCTCCTGGAGCCTCATTAGCATCGGGGATGTCCGGGAGTGCGGATGTAAGTATATATATATATATATATATTCTTTTTTTTTACAGGGCGTGGCAGAAGAGGATACGGAGGAGGCCGGAGACATTGCGGGGAGGTAAGTATAATGTAGATTATGTGTATTTTATTTTGATGTATGTGTATTAATGTTGTGTTTTTTTTAACAGGTGCCGCGCCGGAGAAGGATTGAAAGATTGCCGGACGGGACATGGCGTAAAGGTGAGTACAATATTTAGAATATATAGAATGGATATAATGTATAGAATGTCTGTAATGTATAGAATGTCTATAATGTTTATTTTATTAGTGTAAACGTGTTGCACTAATTTTTTGTAATTTTTTTTTTCGGAGGTGGCAATGAACATCTGCAAAGGTAAGTGGTCTTAATTTTTTTATTTTAGCTTAGACTTAGAATAGTTAATATATAGATAGCATTTATTGTATGTTAGCTAGGGGTTTTATATAGATAGCATAGGATGTATTGTATATTAAATTGTGTTATTTATTTAGATAGATTGGGGATGTATTATTATATAGATAGGATGTATATTAGATTATGCTATTTATTTAGATAGATTGTGTAATGTATATTAGATAGTATTGTAATTGTATTGTAATTTTATGTAATTGTATTGTAATTGTGTGTATTTGTATGTATTTGTATTGTATGTATTTGTATTGTATGTATTTGTATTATATGTATTTCCTTTTCAGGTGTGTATTTTTTTTTTTCTCTAGTGAGGTGGGGGGGAAGTAATTATTTTTTTTTCTGTAATATTCCTTTTTTTTTGTGACTTAGGTTTTATTATTTTGTGTAATGTTTATTTTTTTGTGAGTTAGATTTTGTTTTGTTTGTGACTTTAGGCTTTTTTATTTTCTGTAATTAGAGTGGTGGGGGTTAATAGGGGGTAGGTAGTGTAGATGTTAATAGGTTAGTGTAGAGGGTGTTTAGTTGATCTTTAATGTTTTATTGGGAGTGGTATAGTGCAGTATAGTGTTTATACTTAGTGTCATGATGGTCCTTGAGGACAATCACTGCACTTATGTGGTTAATGTTGTAACAGGCCCATAATGGTGTTAATATACCCCTATGGGACTGATGGGGTTAAATAGAGGCTTATGGGGGTCTGTATTGACCCCCATGAGTGACAGGGTTAATGAAGGCTTATGGGGGTCTGTATTGACCCCCATGAGTGACATGCTTAATGAAGGGCTTATGGGGGTCTCTATTGACCCCCATGAGTGACATGGTTAATGATGGGTTTATGGGGGTCTGTATTTACCCCCATTAGTGACAGGGTTAATGAAGGGCTTATGGGGGTCTATATTGACCCCCATGAGTAACAGGGTTAATGAGGGTTTTTTGGGGGTCTGTATTGACCCTCATGATTGACAGGGTGACAGTGTATATTTTTTTTTCTTTTACAACAGGTCCTTTAAGGACCTTTATGGTCCTTTAAGGACCTGTAACATGGTAATTTAGAATTTTGATTGCAGCGGGGACCCCGATTGCGTGCAATCGGGACCCCCACTGCGATGATTAATGTGGGGTTAATGCAGGGCTACGAGTTTATCTCGGATCCCCTGGGGTTAATGCGGGTTTCCGAGCTTATCTCAGATCCCTTCTTGTCTAATTTGTACGTGGCTGGGCTGTGAGCCTCGTTTTCGGTTTTTTTGGTGGCCATTTTTTCTCTCGCTTAGCGGATTTTCGTGTGTCTGAACTCGTGAATTTGGACTTAAATGGAGCTGTAACTTCACCTTCAGAGGTCCTTGGTGCCCCCCTTGCTATGGGTAAGCTTTTTATGTAGTTTGTGTGAGTATTTGATGTGTTTTCACAGTTTTTAGTTGCGCGCGGGTCGGCCGTTATAGTCGGATTCTTAGTGCGTGTTGGTGTTTGTTACATTAGGTTGGTTTCAAGGTGGGATTTTTTTATAAGTCGTGAGTGTGACGTGTTTAACAATTGGTTCCAAGGTGGGATTTTTTTATAAGTCGCTCATTGCCTCATTATCTAAGTGCTATGAGTTAACGGCTCGCCGTCAATGAGCGCCGCAGGCGCTCATTGCATAAGTGTTACGATTTAACGGCTCCACGCAACACAGCGTGACGATGACTCGTAGTTCGACAATTATAATATGTGATATATATAAATATTGTACTGTTTTAGGTTGTTGTCTTAGTTGATAATCATGTTACTGAAAAATATTATTTTTAGTTTCATTCAATTCTTGAAAAGAGATGCCTATCATTTTTAATAGAGGGTTTATTTTGGAAGTTTGGAGTTTTACTATTAATTCCAAGTGGATATTTTTATTGAAACAGAGTAGAAAAATAAATATTGGATAGCTCTGTGCTTGTAGATATTTTGATCCCAACCCGAGTGTGATGGAGACCCACAGGGATCAGCCACAATACATCTTATCCAAGGAAGCAGTCATCTACAATCACTATAAAACCCAAAATCAATAATATAACTCTTCCAACAACAAGGCAATTTAACTTGTATAAAGCTTTGTCAGTCTTCAGTTAACCAAAACTTAAACTGTTATACAAAATGTTCAATTTGTACCCAACCTTGTGACCCCTTACACACTTTAAAACACCTAAACATCTATACAGTAACATGAGCTTCATAAAAGCGCAGAAACAGAACGTAATGAATGAATATATTAAGTATACATACATGGTCAAAACATACAATGATATTTAATATAATGGATTATTATTCAAATAAAATAGGAATAACCACATAGGAAACCATATACTTCAGTTTTAGCTGCCAGGTTGTTTGATTCTTCAGATGGATTTTGGGGCAATTCAGATTTTATGGGCATGTCCTTAGCATCCCCTCACTGGCAAGATAAAGCCACAATACCTTGTATAAAGTTTAAGAAGCCTTTGGCTGTAGCCTTAATCTTCCATAATTTGACACTATTAGCACTGGCCATAAATCATACAAGAAGAGAATCTGAATATCTCAGTGTAACAAGTACTCTGTGGAAACGGATGTTAATAAGAATATGTAACACCTTAAAGGGACAGTTACCCCCTTATAGTGGTCTTTTGCATGTGTTTATCATTTTTATAATGTTTATAATAAAAACATTTTTTTTTATCTTTCAGTTTTAATTATTTACCAATTAATATATAAACATATTTTAGGATCAATTTGTATAATAAAAAATGGTTGCTTTATTAAATTTAGGGTAACAACGGCGTATTAAAAACACATATAAAAAATCCAGGATTAGGACATAACTTTTAAAAGAAGGCTGAATTGTGTGAGACAAAATAACCACTAGAATGGTATATCATTTGACTCTTAATAGAGGGGTAATTTGTCTCTGCAGGTGCTTGTGTGTCAGGATAGATGATTAAACCTGATGTGTGGTCCTCCTAATGAAGTCCTTTAGAGGAAAAGAACACTATTCTTACTGCCTGCTTGTACAGTGTGTTAGAGGGACACCTCACAGAGAACACTTTGCAGGGAGACTGCTTTGAGTAATACCCCCAGCACTGTCTGGGTGTCTATGAACTTCTCTTACTGAGTGGATCTATATAGTAAGGTGCTATATATAGCACCTTACTATATAGATCCACTCAGTAAGAGAAGTTCATAGACACCCAGACAGTGCTGGGGGTATTACTCAAAGCAGTCTCCCTGCAAAGTGTTCTCTGTGAGGTGTCCCTCTAACACACTGTACAAGCAGGCAGTAAGAATAGTGTTCTTTTCCTCTAAAGGACTTCATTAGGAGGACCACACATCAGGTTTAATCATCTATCCTGACACACAAGCACCTGCAGAGACAAATTACCCCTCTATTAAGAGTCAAATTATATACCATTCTAGTGGTTATTTTGTCTCACACAATTCAGCCTTCTTTTAAAAGTTATGTCCTAATCCTGGATTTTTTATATGTGTTTTTAATACGCCGTTGTTACCCTAAATTTAATAAAGCAACCATTTTTTATTATACAAATTGATCCTAAAATATGTTTATATATTAATCAGACATTTGGTAGAAAATACCATAGGAATAAGTGTTCCTAAGTTCTCATTCCTTAATTATTTACCAACTTAACATCTACATTAAAGATGTGTGCCCTGAAGCTTATCAGTGCACTGCACTGCTCAGTTTGGCTTTAGTGCTGGTCTATGGGGGAAGTCACAAGCTGCTACATACAGGCTCTCAGCTCCCTGTCAATCATCCCCTGTGACCAGTGAGCAGTGCAGCCTCTGTCTCTCCCACAAGCAGATCAAAGGAATAGGGAAAGCTGTGTGTGAGTAAACACAAGTGCGTCTGTGCTGTGTGTGCCCTGTGCTCTATATCATACCCCAGGAGTAATGAGCAGAAAGGTAAGAAATAGCATAAATATATATTTAATAATAAAGAATTAAAACACCAATAAAACAGAAATTGCAGTGCCAGCAAGTGTATATATATATTTGACAGACACACATATACACACGTATACACACACATATACATACATATAGATAGATAGATAGACATGTAAGATATGGCTTATACAGTGACCATTTTTAAACATATGTCTTTAATAAGTGTATCTTATAAAATATATGTAGTGGTATAAATCTTTATTTATGATAAATAGATTGTGTTAGTCAACTACCATCTTATCCCTGAGAAACTTTCTAGTCCATTCATACTGTAACAAAGGCTTATGCCTGGGGTTGTTTATGGTTAAACAAAAGAACAGTTGGGTGTGGTGGATACTCTATCATATAGACAACATAATAACAAGGTCTCTTGGCCCAGGGTGTTTATATGTAAACAAGGGGACATCTGTGTGTGTGAGATTCCCATCTATGGAATTTTTATGGAGTTTGGGGTAAGGTGAGATGATTTTAGTGAGATGTACAGTCACATATCAAGGGGGAGTGTCCAAGAAAGATATACAAAAAGCCCAGAGAGTTTAGTCTAAGTCTAGAAGGCTAGAAGTCTGAGTCTGGAAGTCTAGAAGTCTGGAAGTCCAAGAAGTCTAGGAGTGTGGGTGTCCATGAAGAGGTGTCCAGAGGATTGCCCAGCTGAGCAGAAGCCATGCCGTGCTGTGACTTGAGGCCTAAAGATATGGACTGAAGATATTGCTGACCTGTGGTGTAGTATTTAATAATAATGTAGTTATTCATATAAGTATCTTTTTGTAAATATCGTTTTATCCCTACTGTCTATCTGTTTGTCTAAAACCCATTGTGTAACAGTATATTGATTTATGCAAAATATATCTTAATTATAAACTTATTCATATGTTCGTTTATTGATTTGTCCAAAAGAACTTATTATTTGTAGAAATTATACATTAATTATTTAATTATTAGTTAATTTCTTACATATATGGCGAGCCTTGATCCAGGAGGACATTAATGTAATGATCAAGCATATTAATAACTATAATATTTTGCATAAATTAATGTACTATTTTTCCTATTGTGTTCAGTAGTTATAGAAAGTTGTAGAAACGTTTTTGTATGGTACGTTTGGCTGTGGTAGATTCAGGATTCTAAAGCAGGTTTTGTTTACTCTTATATTTTTGCTTTTCTGCACTTTTAAAATTGTATAGTTTTGTTACCCAATAATGGAGGGCTTAATGAAAAAGATTGCTAATGTTGATAACTCTGATGCTATAATTAGAGCTATGGTGAATACTTCTGACCCCTGGTCAAATGCCCAGAATCTAGTAGAATTAGCTATTAATGAAAAGAAATTGTCTAAATCAAAAGGGAAAACAATTTTAATATTTGCTGCACATTGGATTGCAGAACAATATAAACATTTATGTTTGCAGAAACAAGCTTTAGAGACTAAAGTGTGTGAGCTTAATACTGTTTTAGAAACCCTTACTGTCACTGCCACTACAGCATCTGCTTTGGGTTTAGATAATCAGAAGACATTGCAAGAAAATGAGCAACTAAATAGAAAAAATAAGGAACTTGTGGATAGATTGCTAGATGCAGAAAGTGCAATAAGAAGTTTAGTTTCTTGTAAAAAGGATACTGATTATAGTCAATGTTTTGTTAAAATGTAAAGAGACAGAGGTCCAGAAAGTGGACTGCAAAGTTTTTAAGAAAAGTAAAAATGATTGTTTCAAAATGGCGCCAGTTTCTACTGAGCTCAAGAGAGGAGCACATGGGCAGGTCATTTCTGAAACTACTGTGAATAGATCTCTTTCTATTAGTGAAATTCAGACTTTGAGGAAAACGCTTGATTGTATAGGTTTTCATGATGATCCTGTTGAAATCATGATAAGAATTGAAACATTTTTAAAATGTAATGCAAATTTAACTGAGACTGATGCATTTGCTGTGATTATGGCTTCTTTAGATCAATCCTTAAAATCTAGTTTGCCTTCTGATGTTTTTGCAGAGCCTAGATCTAAAGAGCATTTGGTTAAAGAGATTTTAAATGTACTGGGTTTAAATGAATTGGATCATCGTTCTGTGTTTGGTAACTGTACTCAGAAGATGGGAGAGTCTGTACAAGAGTATAGTGATAGATTATTCATTTTGTATAAACTTACACTCCCTTCTGATACTGAGGCTAATCAGAATGACCACATTTATAAGAAGGCCTTACTAAAAAGATGTCTGCCTGAAATTATACATATTGTTGGGTTGACAGTGTCTACAAACAATCACTTTTTAAAAATTCTACATTATCTAAAGAGAGCAGAGAGCAGTTTAAGAGAGATAAATAAAAATAAAGGCAGAATTTGTGTAGTTAAGACCACCCCACCCCAAACAAAGATGTTTAGCAATGCAAATCAAATCTCTTGTTTTGCTTGTGGAAAATTGGGACATTTTGCCAGGTACTGCAAAAATGTGTTACATCCCCTCCCTAATTCAAATAAAGGGCCGCATAATACAAGATGGACAAACAATAGTCATAGTCACAACAGGTGGGCAACAAATGGTAGAGTTAGAATAAATACAAATACTCCATTTGTTCCTTATCATGTACTGAAATCTCAAAATGAATTGCTCAAGGCTGAGAATTTTACACTAAAACAGGAAAGAGATGTGTTCAAGAAAAATTTAGAAGCTCTAAGATTAGAACTGAATCAGTGTAAATCAAACTATAGTACAGAAAATGATTTACTTATCAATCTTTCCTAAACTAACTGATTATCAAGTTTTATTTTTACAGGAAAACAGAAATGGGCAAATGAAAAAGGAAGGAAAGGAGATCCAGTAAATGACCTTTCCTAATTTCTTCACAGGTTTTTTTTATTTTTAAATATATAATAGAGGACTTTCGCTTTTATTTTTAAGGACAAGCCTCTATAAATATATATTTATTTTTTACATTTTTTTTTATACAGTGTGGGTGGGACAAATTCCAAATTATAGTTTTGTGTATTATTTTATACACACATTTTAAAACACCTGCACTGTCAGCTACTTTTTTGTTTTTGCTGAGTAAATCTTACTTTAATTTTTTTTTAAACTGTTGCCACAATGAGGACTGTACATACAAGAGAGCATTCTAACTGTGATTTTTGAGAAGCAGTAATACACTCTTATTTTTGTGTTTTTAAAGCCTCATTAATTGTTTTGCTTGTTTTTTTTATGAATGGCAGCAAGTGTTTAAAATATTTTTATACAGATTGCGTGGTATCCTTTCTTTTGAAAAAAAAAATAATGCATCCCAACACCCATTTCATAAAATCTAAGTTTTCTAGGTGGGGACATTTTAAAGTATAAAGGAATCATTCAATCTGGATCATTTAAAAAAAAAAAAAAAATTATAATTTTTTTTAAACATTGTTTTTTTTATATATTTTTCTGAAGGAGGTTTGGCACACAAAGGAACCTCACCAGTATTCATATCGTTTCAGAACTATTACATTCTGGAGCTACATGAATATAAATGTAAATATACTATACTTATATGAATAATAATTTAGTAATTTAGTAATGATGTGTAATTGATATTTGTTTTACATTCAATTGGTACTACCAATTAGACAACTAGTATGATACCCCATTGGTCAGTCATTTATTTATATCTTGTTTTAATTGTTTAACTCTGTTAAGGACACAGACCATTTTAGAATTAGATCACCCCAATTTAGGAACGGTTGGAATGTTGGTTATTATGATCTGCTGTTTTTATTATTTTCTATATCTTGTTTTAGAAAACCAGACTTGAAAGTGATGGAGACTCTGAGACATGTGTGAAATGTACAACCATAGTGATTCCACTAAGATCCTGCAGCATGCTTTAAATGTAGTTGTGGGTCTTATAATTTCCTGAAGCTACACAGAGATTATCACACACATTTTCCATTTCCTGAGTGAATACTGAGTCACATTTAATGTTTTCACTAAAGTACCTAATAAGGTGCTACAATCACCTACACACTTTTTCTATCCACACGTGCTCACAATAAAGTGTCCTTTGAGTGGTTTCTTCAATACACACAATAAAAAAAAAGACAGCATAAGTCTTAAAGCAAGCTAGCTATGTGTAACATTAACCTCTCAAAAAGATCCAATATGGGTCAGAGAATGGGACATGGGTGAAAATGGTGACACATGGATTCAACAATGCAGGACAAAATGGTGGAAGTTGGGTGTGGCACACAGAAGTGGTATTGAAGTGTAAACAGATCTTGTGGCTGAGGGATACATTTGCAATAGTTATGCGAGGGTAATGTGATTTTACACAGTAGCCACAGGAGTATAAATTAATATTATAAAATGCATACTGTGAGTCCATACATAATTAGTCACTACTTGCCTCACAGAACCCTAAAATTTAAAGAAAGTATTGGTTGTTATCAGATCATTCCTGTCTCAGTGAACTGTATTACTTTGAAATCTCACACACACACAGTGGGTCTATACACAATAAGCCATATTTGTTTGTCTAATTTGAGAGAGCTTATTCTATACAATCATTCGCTCTCTAGGTGGGGATATGTAAGATATGGCTTATACAGTGACCATTTTTAAACATATGTGTTTAATAAGTGTATCTTATAAAATATATGTAGTCGTATAAATCTTTATTTATGATATATAGATTGTGTTAGTCAACTACCATCTTATCCCTGAGAAACTTTCTAGTCCATTCATACTGTAACAAAGGCTTATGCCTGGGGTTGTTTATGGGTAAACAAAAGAACAGTTGGGTGTGGTGGATACTCTATCATATAGACAACATAATAACAAGGTCTCTTGGCCCAGGGTGTTTATATGTAAATAAGGGGACATCTGTGTGTGTGAGATTCCCATCTATGAAATTTTTATGGAGTTTGGGGTAAGGTGAGATGATTTTAGTGAGATGTACAGTCACATATCAAGGGGGAGTGTCCAAGAAAGATATACAAAAAGCCCAGAGAGTTTAGTCTAAGTCTAGAAGGCTAGAAGTCTGAGTCTGGAAGTCTAGAAGTCTGGAAGTCCAAGAAGTCTAGGAGTGTGGGTGTCCATGAAGAGGTGTCCAGAGGATTGCCCAGCTGAGCAGAAGCCATGCCGTGCTGTGACTTGAGGCCTAAAGATATGGACTGAAGATATTGCTGACCTGTGGTGTAGTATTTAATAATAATGTAGTTATTCATATAAGTATCTTTTTGTAAATATCATTTTATCCCTACTGTCTATCTGTTTGTCTAAAACCCATTGTGTAACCGTATATTGATTTATGCAAAATATATCTTAATTATAAACTTATTCATATGTTCGTTTATTGATTTGTCCAAAAGAACGTATTATTTGTAGAAATTATACATTAATTATTTAATTATTAGTTAATTTCTTACAGATAGATATAGGTATATATACAGACACAACACATACATATATATACTGTATGTATAGATAAAGAAGGAGAAATAATGAGAAAGAGGAGTTCATATATAGAACCATATATTCTTATAAATGTTCACATACTTTGATATAATGTTATATTTGTTGTTCCTTATTTGCCTAGTGAGACAGATTGTCCCCTCAGAAATCACATCTATGACGCAGGTTGCTGTTTTCACAAACATCCACTGGTTTCCTGAATTTCAGTGTGTAGACACAGGCTGCTGACATACAGTGCAGGAGGTCTATCTGTATGTCAGCCTCTATCCACGATGTGACTGCTGTGCTGGGCACACCCTCCCTTTCACTCAAAAGCTTTCCCATATAGTTTAATCTGAACACACCCCTGCAACCTGATTGGTTGATGTCACTTAGGAGGAGGAACAACACTCTCTCTGAGCTATGAGGCAGAGCAGGGGCAGCTATCAGACAACAACTTACACAAAATCATACTTTTTATTTGATCTGATATCTCTGTGAAAAAGTAAGTATTTCAAAAATTCAAAAAGTATTTCAATATGTTTTTGGAAGATCTTTACTCTGGCGTGGTCCAAATTGTGCTGAATTAACTGTCCCTTTAACTACACAGGTCAAGCCCAAAATATAGTTTCTTTCTTGCCACAATTACATAATGCCACTCGTATGTGCCTTAGCAATATTATTACTGGAAAGGCTATACGTTCTCTGAAGCTGTAATTTTCCCAGGTCAAAATCCCTGTTACCTAACTCGACTCACTATTTAGTATATATACTTCACAGTCAGTCAAGCAAAGTATCAGGGATTGTTTACTGGCCTGTTTGCAAAAATATGTTTTTAATGAAACAATTTAAAGTTTAATAGTGACACAAAACATTTGTGATATTTTGCCCATATTGTGAAACATATATGTATATATAAATCAATGAGGAAAGAGTTTATATGACTTTCTGAGAATGTTTTACACATTAAAACTTTACACTGGGGAACTAAATGAATACTGTTTCAAATAACATATGTGCAACTGCTTACTTTGTTATTTACAATGGATTTGTTTTCTTTAATTAAAATACTTAGATCAGAAGGAATTAACATTACCTTAGGTTACCCTGTTTTTAACTTTTTCGAATCCAACACATATTCCTTATATCAGAAACATACATTACATTGAGTCATTCTATACACACATAGATGTATTTTATTAAAACATATATATTTACATACTCCGAGAGCTGCCTACATAGGCACCTGATACTAGCCAATAGAAACACTGCATTCAAGTACATTTTTAACCCTATTCTAACCTTCAGGCAAATAGCAGAAAAAAATATCTGAGCTCCTCCTTGCTTCCTTGTAGAAACTGATTTCCTAGAGATTGCAACAGTGTTCTAGCTGCCTGTGATTAGCCGAAACAAATTATGAAGTTTATGCCAATTTAGTGTGGATTTTTCAGGGGCATTCCCTGTCAAAATCAAATGACATAAAAGCTGAAGAAATTTGCAAACTCTAAGGTTAAGTTTTATAATGTTTATCTTGTATTTTTTTTTCAATCAAAAAATATTTTCAAACACTACTGATTCTCCACTATCAGTTGCATTCATAATCCAGGAAACTTAAATATGCCTTTAACTCTTTGAAGTAGAATGATCATCTATGTCCAACCTGATTGTATTTAGGAATAGTATGATATAACCAATATCAGTTATCAAGCTTTCTCTCTACATTGCAGTATAATTTCTTTGTTGTGAATTCAGTTTGGCAGCCCCTTACCCTTTAATGTAATTGATTTATTGTTTAAACAATATATGTAAAAGTCATGCCAAATGTTTATTTTAATTTCAATGACAATCTCATTATTAGATAGGAAGGTAATATAAAATAAATTGTTATCATTACATTTGCTTATCCAAGTTTATAATCAACAATCCACAAATTTAAAGTCATTTTAAGAACAATTTTAAGCATATCTGTTTAAACAGAGGTTTACATCCAATAATCTGTCTTAACCCAGAAGCAGCTCAGAAAATAAATATTTATAATTTGTGTCTGTCAAAACATCTGCCATTATAAAACTGCAGATTTATGTGATGTGTTCTATACTTACATGCACAGAGAATGAGTTTCACATCAATGTATTCACAAACTTTAATTTATAATGTACTATGTGTATATATTTTCTAGCAGTGTTGTAGTTTTTTCATTTGTTACCCATCAAATGAAAACAGTTGCCTTATGGTTTAGTATGTTCAAACAATTATCCATTGTTGAGAAGTTCAATAATTTCACTGGCACTCAAAATCACAGTAAGATATCTGTTAATGTTTAATGTTAATGTAATTATCATTTAAAAACTAAAGGTACAACAGTCACATTGTATAAGAACTATACCTCATAAACACACACATAAACACTTCAGTAATTTGTAGTAATTATATTATGTATTTATATTTCACATAATTTGCAATAACTGAAATGTATGTAGTAAAAATCTATATACCACAATTACAACTGTATAAAGGGAGAGAAAAAAGATCCTATTGTAGGGCACACCTAATCTTCCTAATCTTAGAAAGAAGAGAATAAACTAAACAATAAAACTTAGCTTTTAATGGTAATTAAAATCCTTATTAAAATGTGCACATAGGTAGCAGAGAGATAAAGGGCTGTGAAATTGGTAGGAATAAAATTGCTAAATAGGAAATCCTGTCCTGAATAAATTGACCATATATAATATAAAGTGCTAGTGTTGCCACAAAAAAAGTGACTGTTGTGCAAAAAGGTGCTAAGTGTATAAAGTGCCACGTACTTTAATTAATATTTTGTGCAGCTCTATTATCCAGCTGTATGCTGGTATTATTGAGGCAACACAGTGATAAATATTGAATAATTCATGCCTCAATATTGATATGAATATCGTATAGTAGGTGAAATTCACTGCTTATTGAAACTACAGCGTTGGCTGATAGAATATGATGCAAATACTGCCTCAATAATATCTCAATAATAACTGCGTTAATAACCAGGATCTTTCCATATGTGACTAAGCCGTCCTTCTGTAGTATTACCAGCTAAATAGCTGGAGTTTTAGAAAACAGGGAAGGCACTTTAGTCTATGGGCCTGAAAAGAAGGATGCCAACTTTCTACCAATATTGCCTCAAAAATATTTCCTTAATAGCAGCGTTTGTCGCCAGGATCCTTCTATGTAAGACATCCTTCTATGTAAGACTTTTCATCCTTCACATATATTCCCCATGTAACAAAGTCAATCCAATGTTGGCTCCTGATATTTATAATATTGCTTGTATATTGACAAAAATAGATATTCTACCAGTATATAAGTTTAATCATAAATAGTATGATACTCTGGTCTCCTAAGATTTTAAATATAAGGCGTGAAGGTGAAGCCTTCATTAAGGCCCTTTGGTTTGTTAGTATCTAATAAATAGATCCATTTGGCTTCTTTCTTTAGTAACTCAGGGCCCTATTAAATTATCCCTCGTGGTTCTCTCGGTGCTCGCAAAAGGCAGTTTTCCTGCTGTTTGCGAGTACCGAATCTCTCGCAGCCTGCTTTGCGATATGACTGCGAGAAAATGGCCGAGAATAGGCTCCGAGAGAGCTACGTAGCCTTAAATCTACGCATGATTCTCGCATATTGTAAGAATTCCTACGTGGACAAAAAGTCCATGCAAGAGATCCGAAAGCCTCTACGTGCTGCCTCGGAGACAGCAGTGTGAGGCTCCCCCCTGCACCCTATACACATCCCCATGCTGCAGGTGTCTCTATCAGGACCCCTGCAGCACCCCCACATTAACCCCTTGCAGCGGGGGTCCCCGATCTGCATAGATCAGGCCCCCCGCTGCATTTAAAACTTTTAAACTCCCCGCAGCGGCTCCTTAAAGGGGCCGCGGCACACTATTACCCAATCCAGGCCGCGGCACCTAAAATTAACCCCCCTCTATGCTGGGGGTCCCCATCAGGACCCCCGAAGTGTCCCCACATAAACCCCCTGCAGCGAGGGGCACCGATCGGCACCAATCGTGACCCTGCTGCAATTCAATTTTAAATTTCCCGCCTCGCGGGTCCTCAACGGACCGTAAAGGTCCTGAAAGGACTTGCACTAAAAATATTAACCCCAGGCAACTATAATTACCCCATTAACTCATGGTGATCAATCCAGACCACCATAAGGCCTAAATTACCCCATTAACTCATGGTGGTCAATACAGACCACCATAAGGCCTAAATTAACCCATTAACTCATGGTGGTCAATCCAGACCACCATAAGGCCTAAATTACCCCATTAACTCATGGTGGTCAATACAGACCACCATAAGGCCTAAATTAACCCATTAACTCATGGTGGTCAATCCAGACCACTATAAAGCCTAAATTAACCCATTAACTCATGGTGGTCAATACAGACCACCATAAGGCCTAAATTAACCCATTAACTCATGGTGGTCAATCCAGACCACCATAAGGCCTAAATTAACCCATTAACTCATGGTGGTCAATCCAGACCACCATAAGGCCTAAATTAACCCATTAACTCATGGTGGTCAATACAGACCACCATAAGGCTCTATTTAACCCCATCAGTCCCATAAGGGTATATTATTACCATTATGGGCCTGTTACAACCCAACATTAACCACATAAGTGCCATGATGGTCCTCAAGGACCATCATGACACTAACTACAAACACTACACTATAACCCCCAATAAACCATTTAATCTAAACTATCCCCCCTCTACACTAATCTATTAACACTTACACTACCTACCTACACTACCTACCCCCTAATAAACCTCCCCAACACTCTAATTACAAAAAACAAAAAACCTACCTTACAGAAAACAAAAAAAAATACAGTACAGAAAAAACAAAAACCTACAGTACAGAAAAAAAAATACATTACAACCCCACCCCCCACTACAGAAAACAAAAAAATACATTACAACCCCACCCCCCACTACAGAAAACAAAAAAATACATTACAACCCCACCCCCACTACAGAAAATAAAAAAATTACACACCTGAAAAGGAAAGACAGTTAAACACAATACAATACATACATATAATACATTACATACATTACATACAATACATGACATTACATGCATTACATATAATATATTAAATATAATATATTACATATAATATATTACATACAATACATGACATTACATACATTACATATAATATATTAAATATAATATATTACATATAATATATTACATACAATAATGACATTACATACATTACATATAATATATTAAATATAATATATTACATATAATATATTACATATAGTCCAAATCAAATACCCCCTATCTATCTAACATACAATCTATTTAATTTAAAATAAATCCTAACTATATCAAATACATCCCCCTATCTATCTAATATACAATAAATCCTAACTACATACACAGACCCTTATTCTAAAATAAAATAAAATAATTACAGTCCTAACTACACATACTTTAATTCTAAGCTTAAATAAATAAATTAAGACCACTTACCTTTAAGATGTTGCTTCAGATCACTAACCTATGGGTCAAACAAAAAAAAATAATTAGTACAAAACATTAACATCCAATAAATAAACATTCTATACATTCTAAATAATATACTCACCTTTACAGCATGTCCCGTCATTGTTTAGCTCTTCCGGCGCGGCCCTGTTAAAAAAAAAACACAATACATGAATACATTAATACAATATATCAACAATAAATAAAATACACATATAAACATCTAAATATACATTTAACTTACCGCCCCGCTATGTCCCCGGCCTTCTCTCCATCAGCCCCGGCTAGGCCGCGGAACCATCCGCGCTCTAAAAAAAAAAAAAAACGGAGGTCGCTAATGAGCCTCCCGGAGTCGTTTCCGGGAGGAAATTGGCATTGGCGGCTTGTGATTGGCTGAAAAAAGATGTGCTTTAACTGCAGACTTTCAGCTTTAATTTTAGGGTATTTACATCCAAATCAGGTGAACGGTGTAGGAATTACAACAGTTTGTATATGTGCCTCCCACTTTTTAAGGGACCAAAAGTAATGGGACAATTGGCTGCTCAGCTGTTCCATGGCCAGGTGTGTGTTATTCCCTCATTATCCCATTTACAAAGAGCAGATACAAGCTCCAGTGTTCATTTCAAGTGTGCTATTTGCATTTGTTGCTGTTAACTCTCAATATGAGATCCAAAGAGCTGTCACTATCAGTGAAGCAAGCCATCATTAGGCTGAAAAAACAAAACAAACCCATCAGAGAGATAGCAAAAACATTAGGTGTGGCCAAGTCAACTGTTTGGAACATCCTAAAAAAGAAAGAACGCACAGGTGAGCTCAGCAGCACCAAAAGACCCGGAAGACCACGGAAAACAACTGTGGTGGATGACCGAAGAATTATTTCCCTGGTGAAGAAAACACCATTCACAACAGTTGGCCAGATCAAGAACACTCTCCAGGAGGTAGGTGTATGTGTGTCAAAGTCAACAATCAAGAGAAGACTTCACCAGAGTAAATACAGAGGGTTCACTACAAGATGTAAACCATTGGTGAGCCTCAAAAACAGGAAGGCCAGATTAGAGTTTTCCAAACAACACCTAAAAAAGCCTTCACAGTTCTGGAACAACGTCCTATGGACAGATGAGACTAAGATCAACTTGTACCAGAGTGAAGGGAAGAGAAGAGTATGGAGAAGGAAAGGAACTGCTCATGATCCAAAGCATACCACCTCATCAGTGAAGCATGGTGGTGGTAGTGTCATGGCGTGGGCATGTATGGCTGCCAATGGAACTGGTTCTCTTGTATTTATTGATGATGTGACTGCTGACAAAAGCAGCAGGATGAATTCTGAAGTGTTTCAGGCAATATTATCTGCTCATATTCAGCCGAATGCTTCAGAGCTCATTGGACGGCGCTTCACAGTGCAGATGGATAATGACCCGAAGCTTACTGCAAAAGCAACCAAAGAGTTTTTTAAGGGAAAGAAGTGGAATGTTATGCAATGGCAAAGTCAATCACCTGATCTGAATCCGATTGAGCATGCATTTCACTTGCTGAAGACAAAACTGCCCCAAGAACAAGCAGGAACTGAAGACAGTTGCAATAGAGGTCTGGCAGAGCATCACCAGGGATGAAACCCAGCGTCTGGTGATGTCTATGCGTTCCAGACTTCAGGCTGTAAATGACTGCAAAGGATTTGCAACCAAGTATTAAAAAGTTAAAGTTTGTTTTATGACTGTTAATCTGTCCCATTACTTTTGGTCCCTTAAAATGTGGGAGGCACATATACAAACTGTTGTAATTCCTACACCATGCACCTGAGTTGGATGTAAAAACCCTTACATTAAAGCTGAAAGTCTGCAGTTAAAGCACATCTTGTTCGTTTCATTTCAAATCCATTGTGGTGGTGTATAGAGCCAAAAAGATTAGAATTATGTCGATGTCCCAATATTTATGGACCTGACTGTATATTCAAACCACACAAGAGGCCAAAAAAGAACTAAATTCCCTACGGGTATTCAACCTCTCACAATTCCAACTGTCTAGTGACCATATATCTGTACTACAAAAAGGATTGAATTTTTCACCCACTGATGACTTCAATCTGTTTGAGTGGGTTAAAGATGTTCATTTACTTGCTCTTAAAAACATTTCTCAAAAAGAGGAAACAATATTTGTTTAAATAGTTATGATCAGAAAACTTTGAAAACATTAGAATGTCTATTAGCGGAAAATGAAGAAATTGAGCTAACAGGACCCTTTTCCCAGCTTAAAAATAAGAGTAAATTCACTCCACCATTACATATAAGTCAGAATATAGAATTTTTTGTCAAGAATATGGAAAAGGACCTTGAACAATTAGCTCTAACTAAGAGTCAATCTTCAAATTTAACCAAACAAGAAACACAGGCCCTACAAGAATTAAAAATGAATAAGAATATCATTATAAAAAATGCAGACAAAGGGGGTAATGTTGTTGTTTTGGATAAAACAGATTACATTGAAGAATGTCTCAGATTGCTTAATTGCTTAATTGACAAATATTGCTATACCAGGCTAAGTCTGGACCCAACAGTGAGTTTTTTAGAAGAACTCTCAAAGATACTCCACAAAGGCTTGGAGAATAAAATCATTAATAAACAAGAACTTGAATTTATGCTCAGAAAAAATCCTAAAGTGGCCACCTTTTACACCATACCAAAGATCCATAAGAATCCTAAAAAAAACCCAGGAAGACCGATAGTATCGGGTATAGGTAATTTAACTGAAAATTCTAGTAAATATCTAGATCAAATCCTGAGAGAATTTGTATTCAGCCTTTCTTCCTATGTTAAAGATTCTAAGGAAGTATTAACCCAATTAGATGGCATACAATCTACGAGCAATACCATTTTGGTGTCATTGGATGTGGAGGCCTTATACACTAGCATCCACCATGCTAATGGAATAGCTGCTATCAAGTACTTCCTTAATAAACAAGGCAATCAATACGTTATACATAATGAATTCCTCTTGGCTTTACTAGAATTTATCTTAACCCATAATTATTTCATCTTTATGAATAAATTCAATAAACAAATACGAGGTACGGCTATGGGCACAGCCTGTGCCCCCACCTACGCAAATTTATTTCTGGGGTGGTGGGAAGAGCAAATGGTTTTTAGAGAAGAATTGGAGATATATACTTCACACATAGAACTCTGGGTTCGATTTATCGACGATATTTTAATACTCTGGAATGGATCCAGTGAACAGCTACAGAACTTCATTAAAACTCTCAACACCAACATTCTAGGCCTTTACTTGACATCAGAAAGTAGCCATGAGTCTATTACATTCTTAGACTTAGAAATTCTCAAAACAAGAGATGGTACTGTTGGCACTAAGACCTACAGAAAACCTACAGCTACTAACAGTTTGCTACATGCAAAAAGCAGCCATCCAAAGGCCTTGATTGAAGGCATACCTATTGGTCAATATCTGAGAATAAAAATAAATTGCTCTAATGACAAAGACTTTGAGAAAGAATCTCAGGATCTACAACGTCGCTCCTTGGAGAGAGGGTATTCAAAAAATACTCTAAAAAAAGCTTATCTAAGAGCCAAAAACACCAGGAGAGATCATCTCCTAAAGGATAAAAAGAGAGAATCAGACCATACTGTAAGATGCATTGGGACTTTTAATAACAAATGGCATGAGATTAAGAAAATCTTCAATAAACATTGGGACATTTTATTGGATGATAAAGACCTGAAACCTTTTTTACCTTCCCATGCA